>JPKZ01000438.1:70512-86923 GCA_000803305.1 Toxocara canis
CTCCCACCCCAATAAGCAGGCATAGTAAACCGGAATTCGACCAAAATAGATAGTCGAGTTTTCGTTCTTCATTACGCACATTACCCGAACGTTATCGAAAGCTCCGCTCTGATCTATTTGATACGTTCGATAATTTAGGTTGATTTTTGGCAGTTACCATCTCATATTCTGATTACGTCTCCTCTCAATTCATAAAAAAGATCACACTGGAGATGCTTTTCTTCTCCATCTCCCATTAAGAAATAAGGCATAGTATGTGGATGAATCGTTCGCCTCAAAGCAGCGACTTCATACTCTGATTTTGGCTCCGCTTCATTCCATTCGGTGCTCAAAGTGGACCTAGGGAAATCGCAGAGACGGTCAACCTTGCTGTATAAAAGTAGAGCGGTCAGACGTTCTGAAAGGCTTGAGAGGTCTTGGAAGCTCCTGGACTGGTGCAACAAATATTTCATGTAGGACATAGTACATTTACACTCCCATCAGCACGAAATAAACCCATTGTGTTGCCGATAAAAAGAAAAGCAACTTCCAGCGGGCTACATATGGCTTGGATTTTATGAGGTATCAGTTTGTTTGTTTTTTTGACTGAAACGCTTAAGACTGGTTGCATGAAAGCAACGTAGTAAAATAGATAAAGCTGTAAAAATGCTCGAGTTTCATGCCGCTTTCTAAGTAATTTCAGTGATACACAAGAAAAAAAAACGATAAATAACGCAATAGGATCAAGCTCATTTCTCGAGATTTTTCGATCATATATGAAGTTCTTCGTGAAATGCAATAGTTAAACCATATATGGCCAATTTTAGGCAATCTGTAGAAAAAGTTCTTGCGTAACGTTTACGATTATGCGCATAATCAACAATTCTCATTTGCAGTTTTCATGCTTTGAGGTAGTACAAGTCGACAAGAAATTAGCTATTCTACGTTATTTTGCTCTTCTTGCTAGTTTCTTTCAACCGTTGAAGTCCTTTAGATTTTGCTTCCAGTTCGAAAAGTTTCACAGTTTTACCTCTTTGATTGCGCAACTTTCACCTAGTTACTTTTTATTTTCCTACGACGGTTTCGGGTGTCCCTACTTAGACGTCTGGCAGCTTATATGATAACCTCTTCCCTCATGCGACCGTATTTTGCTCACTCTCTCAGAGAATTAATTAAAGAGTAGGTCACAATTAATTAAACAATGCATCTAAATTGCAGCTGGTCTAGTTACAGCCCGAATGGCACCAGCAAGCTGCTTGTCATAATACTTTACGTTAACATAAACTCAACCCATTAGGGGAGGGGTTTTAGTCCATTTTGATCATAATTGTTTTTTTTTCACCTTGAACGGAACCAAAGAGCCCCTCGTTTTGCTATATCTAAAGAAAATAAAATCGTGAAAGCAGTTATAGAGACTAGTAATCCAAAAACACATAGAACCTCACAATTGTCGAAATAACATGAGCGCTAATTACATATGTAAATTTTGTCCGCTTAACAAATAAATGAATGACTGATTGCTGAAGTCCGATAAAAATATATTATTGAGCGAACAAGGGAACAAACCGATCATTGAATACCATAACTATTCTATTGTAGACGAAACAGCTTGGTGTTACGATGAAATGCACTGGCATGATGAACGCCATTGGAAGTATAGAAGCGGAGAGGTGAGAAACGCTTTGCGGTTTGCTAAATGCTCACCATATACCAGTAGGAAGCGAACAGTCCGCTTAGCTTCTCAGTTGTGGTTGTTCTCGCGGATTTGTCCTCAATGAAGCATCCTGAGGAGTCTATTTCTTTATTGGGGTTTAACAGCCCAATATCGTATTGTTGAGTATTGAGGATTTTGTGCAAATTTGGCATAAACTTATGGATCTGATAAATTCTCATTAACGTTCAGTGACAACTCGAAGCTCATGTTTTCTTTTTCTGTCAGTTACATTAAGTGCATCCTGAGCAGATTAGCAGAAGGGAGAGATTCAAGTTGTTCAAATTAGTAAAAGATTTGAATCGTCCGAATTATGTACAAGAAGCACATGGGCTATGGATATGCGAAGCTTTTGCGTTTAGCACCATCGAAAGCATAGCTATTTGACCGTCTGGAACCTACATAGCATATAGTGTAGCCGTGTAAAATCAAGACTGAAATTGGAGTACGGTATAGTGTGATTCACGAGAAATGAAGAGATGATGAAGTGGGATAAAACGGATCTGAAGGAAGTAAGGCTTGAAATAGTTCATAGAATTCTAGAGTGGCAATAATAAAGTAAAGCAAGGTTTAAACACTAAAAAATTTCCAACAATGGCAGGTTCCAGTTGCCCGTTTTACTCAGAATCCGCTGCATTACCGTCACGATTCCATCACATCCACAGTTTCTCCCAGGAGGAAATTTTGTTGTGAGATGCATTTGCGAAATATCTAATCGGTTTTCTCTATGTAACTTCTAAAACGTATTTCTCTTCTTACCTTCAGGCACTGAACTTTGTTTCCCTATTTAAAGGTCACCGCCAGTGTTCCCGAGGTTCTCGCTATATGTGGTGAATTGAGTCTGGTTGGAACAAAATATAGATGCGTTCAATTGGAGGACGGTTATGTGTGTTGCTGCAGAAGTTAGTTTCTTTAGATCTCTTTCGAATTGCCGTCAGTTGCAGCGACCATAACTAAGCATTTGGCTATTATAGAAGCAATGACTACACTCATATGCACTGGCTTGTGCGAAGAGGGAACGAACGCCTCCTCACTCCCCACTACCGAGATGGCGATTGCACTTCACAGCTTGATTTGGAACTAAGTTCACTTTGGGCTTGAAAAATATGCGAACGGTGAAGAAGAGGAGGATAGGGAAACTCTGCAAAGAAAGAGCTTGCTCTGCTAAGGAAAATAGGAATAATTCCATGTTGGGTTTGCGGGTCTCGTGACTGTTTCGCTATGCAAAAGCATTTAGAAGTTCATAGTACTGTAGTGCTTCCAAGGACGCAAATGTAGGAGGGACTTTTGCTGTCTCCCAAAATTTGGGAGTGGCGTCGTTTAGAAAACTGGAGACGTTCAAATTCGACGCAGCACTGCCGCTTTCCAATGTTGGTTCCGGGTCGTTCACGCTCCTTTCGTGTCTTATGTCTTTTGCACGGTCAGCCTAGTGCTACAAATGTTAAAGAACACAGCTGAATGCGGTTGTTGTTAGTAAATCAATAAGAGTAATTGATTGATGGCAGTTCCGATCATTAAAGGAAATATGACGTGCAAACAACAGGTGAACCATATCAACCGCGCTTATAGAATCTATCCATGTCTTCTGCTTTTCAACGGATACGAAACTTGCAAACCTGATCCAACCCAATATCTCGTACTTCTGACTTTACTGTTGATCCGTCTTATAAGGAATTGGAACTAACTCAGTTTCGTCACGAATTCTTCCTGAGATCCTCCAGCCGCCTTGAAACCTGCAGATAATTCAAACGCCAAATGAAAACGATGAATCAGAATTGTGAAAGACTGATAAGCAAATTGATCAACATTTATCCCAAAATTATTTACACTAACAGTTACATATCATTCACACTAAAACGAAATTGGAAATGGTTGAAAAAAACAAACATGAATTAAAAAGAACATTCATATATGAATGAAACATTGGGGAACATCGTCGAGAAGACAACATATCTAAATGCTTTCGGATTGCTTTACATTCTAAAAAATATAAAGAAATTCATTTTATGGACGAAGATTCTCGGACTAGTTTGACGGCCTAGGAGCATTTGCGGAGCTGGAAATGGAGCAAAAACAATAGGAAAAGTGTAATAACTCCAAATGAAAATGTTATCATTATAGCTGGACTTTCGAAAGCTTTTCTTTTCGGGAGTGGGCTTTGTTTGTACTTTTATACCGTAAATGAAACATGCATGAAGAATTTTCGACAAAGATGAGTTGACTCCGCGTCGTATCAAAATTGTGATCATTTATTGCAAACAATTCACGTTTTAATTGTAAGCACAAACTGTCATAACTTTTTACTGCAATTGTCTTAGTCACATATTAGAATAAACCGAATTATACAGTGGTATATCGGATGAAGATTTCGTAGAATTACTCCGAGGTTGTTGGGCCAGTCGAATTGATTTTATCAAAGTTGAAGCATTTCTGAAAATGCTTTCAAATTAAGCCATTGTAAAGCTTGTTGGACTCATCCCGTTTAGCATCTTAATTATGAACTCATCCGCTTAACATCCTAATTGTGCTATTGCTGAACACTTTTATTTGTTGTCGGTGGAAAAACGTCAAGACAAGATCCATTTCATAAGCGAATTGTAAATCTAATCGAGCAAAGGCTTTTGGTCTGTATATCAAGCATGATATCAGTACATCACATGAAACCATTATTTTGCACGTTGCTTCGCTGTTTTGAGCCAACGTGCTGCATATAGTTGTTTGAATAGAGGATGGAGGTTTTACTCGCTACAGCATACCCTTATGGCGGATTGCGGATACGCTACGATGCATCTAGTATCTACACGCACAATTACATTGTTAAAAATAACTATGAGCGAAATATCGCTATCTTTTGTTTGCCAAATCCTAATCCTCAATAACGTATTTTTTATGACACTCATGTTTCCACCGATCTCCTTGACGACAGGAATAGAACTGAAGATCATATTTCATTAATGCTATGCGTAAAATACTGAGTAAACATTGCGTTGATCATATTCCTTGACTGGTCATTGCCGAACGAAAATTGTTTCGATACATCCAGTCATAAACGAAATAAAATATTTGGTTGGGATATTCCAGTAAACTTGTCTCAGTGGTGGCAATCAAAACGGATGGCTTGAATGCGATGCATGATAGCCAGTGAACAAAGATAATGCTTTTGTTTTGAAGTGAGCACAATTAGAAAAATACTACGTAAATCTAATTTCAAAATAAGCGTTTAGGTGAGGGTGAAAATGCTTGTAATGGAGCAAAGCGATTTTACGCACAGTTTGACGAGACGTCGATGGGAAGCACTACGACGCCACCGGATTGGGAGGACGAACTTATTTTTAGGGAGGAGATACTTCATCCAAACTATTAAAAACGGAGCGCTCATCGACCATGCAATGTTCTTCGACTGCTACAACAGGACGTTTTATAAAGTGTGATTGCGGAATGGCTACTCCTCACTACTCCTCATAGATAATTTCGTTGTGTAAAATAACCTTGTCTTTAGAATAAAGAAATTCCATTAGTCATACATAACTGACGAGTAACGAATGAACAGAGCAAGCTGCTGCTATGGAACGATGCCGGCACGTTGCACCACTCATATGTTTCGAAAGGTACACAACCATACAAGTTTAGACGCTTTTGAATTAGAATCCGATAAGTTAAAGCTGTGCTTAAGGACGCAACAGATTAACTTCAGCAAAAATAGGACGTATGGAAAAAATTTTGAAAGTGAAAATTTGAAAAAATTTTGAAAATATTTGTTGTCTCAACTGATGGGGTATGTGCATGCGTGTGTGTATGTGTGTGTGGATGTTTTCAGGCTGCTGAAATCATGATGGATTTTTCCACAAACGCTTTTTTGCTAACAACAATATATCGAATATATATGGAAAAATATACTGAATATATGGATCGGTTAAGTTTGCTTTCATATTTGGACATACGTTTAAGTTGACAAATTGTTAAGGTTTTGTTCACCGTTACGAGAATATTTCTTTATTAATATTCAGCTGTGTTCTTTTCCAATAACATTCTCTCTCTTCTTCAATAATTTTCGTATAATCACTGTGAAAGGCATGAATAGTATGAATAAAGTGAGTAGTATACTCAGGAACAAAAATTCGGAGCTAATGAGTGAAACCCCTTAAATCCTAAACTCAAAAAATTCCAACAAACTGATGAAGCGTTCCAATATGACTTTCTTTGAAAAAGATGAGGTAATTCAAAGAGTAAGCGAATTGTTTTGGTCAAAAAACAAGAAGATGCAAATTAAACTTTATCACATTTGACTTATCACAGCGCGATGACAATTGCCACTGATAACAATAGCTCAGACAGTGAGTGTCCTGAAAGACCAGACTATAAATAGAGGGCCATAAGGAGCCATACTTTGTAAGACTCGAACGCAACATACAATAAGTACAAGTTAGATTCTGGAATGGAAGAGATAAGAAGTGTTGCATCTTTAAGAGCGCCATAATAGGCCGTAAGGTTACTTGTTATCAGCTACGCATTTCGGTGCCAGCCTATATCGTCAATTTCCGTTTCTTTGAAACGCTGATGGTATTGGGCAACAATGCATGATGTTTGACTCTGAGCGAGTAAAAACGGTTGCATATATCGAATAAGTCGTAAGAGAAGAAATGTTACCGGGTCGACGATCTGATGGTGAAATAGAATTTTAAACAATCAATATCTTAACGTTATCGATCTCAGCATCTGACATAGCAGGTAAAGTAACAATGTGTTCAACAATGACAACGACTTATCATCGTATGAAACAAACAACAAGCAAAACACCCGTATTCGGCAAGCACAGCTCCTATTTACATGTGCAATATTTCACCGGCCAATGAATACACAAACGATACAAGGACAAGAAGTACAATAACATGAAAGCTTGTAGAAGATATGGTAGCCGCACATGGCTCTTGAAGTTGAGGATCACCAATGTAACTATAGGTGGCAGGCATTGGAGGACGACATTTACCATACTTATCGTCCAATGGGAACGATTCTGGTTGACAAAAATCCTCACAAGGTGGACAAACTACAACACCCTCGCGAAGCCAACCATTCACAATCTGCAAAATAAGACCAATTGTAAATTCAAACTAAAGAGTCTCTCTTTCCTTCTCTCACATACGGCGCCAGTTTCTCAACCATGCTGGCTTAACGATTTCAGTAAATGAGTAAACGCCATTATAGGCGTAGGCACTGGTCTCCTGGGGAAAGGAGGGAACGGTTTAGAAGTCCCGCCAAGCCGACCCACTGGCATGAGAATGGATTTAAAAATTCCTAACCGTTTGATGGAGCACGCCAATTGTGTATAAATATTCTCTCTCTCTCTCACTCACTTTCCCCCTCCCCATCAGTCCAGAGGAAATTTAAGGGAAGGCGAATGAAACAGACCGGAAAAGCTGACTTTTATTGGCAAAATTTTGATTCCTTTTAGTGAATATTGTTTGCGATATGCATGGTTAAAGAAGGCTCTGAGATTCCTCTCCCCTCTACCAACCCTTCATTACGCCAATGGTTGTTATAATGGTATTCTTAACGAGTTACCGTTTTTGCTAAAGGATTACCGTCGCTAATCCTTTTTTTCGCCCTTCATATATAATTTATCATCCGCACATTGAGTGAAGCTCTCCACCCATGCCACAATTCAGCTTTACTTTTATAAACTAGAGGGTCGAAAACAAACAAGACATGAAAATTCGAGAAATGGTAATATGCAAAAGTATAACTGGGAAAAATTACATTTCTCTTCTTAATGCTCTTAGATTATTCATATAGCTGGGAACGTTGCAAAAGCGTTAACGCGACGCAGATCACGGACAGAACTGTCTCTTATGCATCATGCAATGTGCTAGCAAGTTTCTTCATTGACCATAAGGGCTTATAGGGTAATTTCGAGTAATTTTATATGTGTATTGTTAGGTGCTATCTACAGCACTAAACGTAGCTGAATTGTAGACGACCCGCATATATTTTCGTTTTTTTTTAGGACCACAAGCTTAAACCAAAAGTCCGACAAATTCAGATCTTGACTTTTACTATCGCAAAGTGCTGAGTTTGAATTCGAATGAATTTCTTTTTGGATGTTATTTAAAAAATTTGCGAAAGTAAATTCTGTGAAAAGGTTATGCTTAAAGACGAGCATAACATCTCATCGGTGAGCAGAACCTGTTAATATCTCTTCCTCTGCAAAGCTTCATGAAAAAAGAACCCAAATAGGAGTAGCTCATAAAGAAAGTATATGAAATTGAATGAACTCTGACCTTCTTGATATGAATACGTTGTCCAGGGTGATAGCATGGATAAACGACGCCTCCACTGAAGACGTCCAAGTATAGTAAACCATCAGAGCATACGAACTGAAACCCGTTGTCTATGTGCTGGCTGTTTCTACGGATCCATTTTCTTTTGAATATTCGTGCAGCCACCTATTGGCCCATTACAAATAGAATGCGAGAGAGAGGGAGAAAAAAGTCAGCGTGAACAGTTATCGAGCTTTGCTTCAGCAGAACTACGGACCAAACATAATATAAAACACAAGGTTCGCACTTTAGAATATCCAAGCTTCCTGCTTCAGCGTACTCGCTTATTCTACCAGTCAATATTTTTGCGATTAACTTTGATCATTGTAGATTTGAAGTCATACTGTTTGTTTCTTAAATAATTCCAGGGAGCCTATTGTTTCGGATTTCACGAATATATTTGCGTGATATAGCAAATGCGAATGCGACCACGAAGACGAACTAAGATTAGATCTTCCGTATTGCTCACAGAGGGAGGAGATCACAATTGAAAGCTTTTTGTGATTGTTGCGTTCAAACATCGGGTCCATCGAATCTTGTTAAGCGAAAGAGATCACGGTCGAAAAGAAAATTGTGTTGTTGGAACGCCCGGAAATAAGTGATCTAGATGATAGTAAGAATTTTGCAAACCTGATAGCAACCTGCCATATACTGCACAAAAGTTCTTATACGAGAGCATTTTCTTTCGGTCCATGGAGTGGCTAAGTCGAAGCAGCCCGAATGATTACCGTACACTTCGAGAATTGAGTTTGCATCTTCGGGCGCAAAATTACCCTCCAGTTCACAACGACTGTCACGACGCTCGGTCGAGTTCGATGCTTTCCACTCGAATTCCTGCAAGTGCACCATTGGGTCTCTAATAACAGCACTGTATCAACAGTGAATCCACTTTCAAGCAGTTCCTCTTCTTTAGTAAGGTTCTTGGCATGTTGCAAAATTGAGACCGCTGAGGGGGGCGTGGGGGGGGGTTGGAGCGAATTGCAAGAATCGGACTCTTATGCAAGCAACGCAATGCCGATGACAGGAAATATGTGTTAAGGGTTTTGTGTGAATCAAATAAGTTATGAAGCGAAACCAACGTCGTTCGAACCCTCAACAACATGCCATGCTCCTACTTCCTCCAAATAAATAGCCAATAATGGCACTCGGTCAGTTTAGTAATATGAGCAAAGCCATTTTGGGGAGAATTTTGTCAAAAATAAATCACAGAAATTGCAAGACGAGGATGCCACATCATCACTGCGCTGCTCTTATGTTTTTGGGTGCTACATGTTGCATAAGGAATATCCACCACTGCGTAGAACAAATCGCGTACAACAGTCAGTATTTGGAACAACACGCACACATCTATCGAAGCATTTATCGAACACAACCACTATCCATTTACAGATAATCACAACAAGTAACACGCAGCTGAACTCATCTAGGAAAGTACGAAGTTGCCGATCATGATCATTTTCACATCTATATTTAACTGAAGCGTAAAACATATAGCAAAAGTCCCATGAAAGCGCGCCAAGCGATTGGCCGATGTAAATGTTTCTCTAAGCAACGATTCGTTAAAGATATGGAGTAGCAATGTGAACTAATATAAGACGTTTAGGAAGGTTTGTAGAGAGCAAAAAATGCATGTGTTAAATCGTTTAAGCGAGTTATAATAAGTGCTGGCGTGGTGAACGTGATGGCCTATTGTATAATATGAATATCGCCAAAACGGTTGGTTTGCCGACCGGCTTTTGCATTAGTTCATCCTTATACCACACCAAAGTATTGTTTGCGTTTGAGATATTCGAAATGTGGAAAGACTACTGGGTGATTATGTATTATTTCAGCTGATTCTTTGCTAAACGATGAGGTGACATATATGTGTCACGGCCTCATATGCCATGATATGGTTTTTAGATCCGGATCGGCTTAGCTTTTTAAGCTGCGATCCACACGTCTACTCCATATAATAAGTATGGAAAGAAAATTTGAGCCGCACGGAAGAGCACCGATGACTTTCCGTCTTTGCATGCAATCGTCACCTGAAGACTGGTTGGGCAAAATGAGGTAATCTTTGTTGACAACTCATGTATTAAATTGAACATAGCTACGTGAAATCGTGACTGCTTAATGAAACGCAAACATTTATTTTCTGATATGATATGATATGATATTTCTGATTTTCTGATAAGCTTTACATATCATTGCGTGGGATATGTATTCACCTTCTAAATGAACAAGGAAACATAAAATAAATGATTCACCTGATTGTAAGGACAAAAGTCAGCAAGCTCCACCGAACCACCGTAGTGCTTTACACCATCAGCATGAACACCGGACAGTGAGTCAAAGTTGCGGTAATCCTGTGGAAGAGATTGCCTATATGGGATCTGAAAATGGTTGCCCATGTTGTGAAAGCATTATCTACAACTGTAAAACTTTCGCAAATGAAAATTTTACCGTAAAACGTTTTGGAAACCTACTTAAATTACCTGATATGATTTTTGTATAGTTGATAGAGAGTATGGCGTACAACGAAAGCGCGACGCTGACGAAATTAAGTGAAGCTTTGTAAAGCCAAAGCCAGCAAAAGATAAACATCAATTTGGAAAGTTCTATGGCCATTGACGACAAATCCCAACCGCTATGATGCGTTTGGGACATACAACCACAGGTTCTTGGTGATACCTGCGCATCACCGGACAACTCCGTTAAAAATGGATAATTCCGATCCGGTTCTGAGGTGCCAACATTGACTCCAGACTGCAACTATTTTGCATGAGCAATCGACACATCAAGCAAGGCCACGAACCGGGGGGTCGACCTCTCGATGCCGCTTTCCGGAGTCAGACTCTGTAGATCAACTCCGCTCGCTATGAGATTTTTGCCATGGTAACGTTATGATAACGCAAAAGAAGTGAAATATGCGGCATAAAGATAAATATAGCAATGACAAAATATAATATCAAGTCACTACCTTTCTGCAAATCAAAATCTAACTTGCAATTAAACCCAGACAGGACGCACACTGTCCCTAGGTTCATAAAAACAGAAAACGTTATAATGACACAAATACTTCCAACATCTGAAATATCTGCTGGCCAAAACAGGACGGAGAAGAGCGATGCCGCTCGGAGGCTTATTATTTTGAGGTAGCAAAAGTGATCAAGCAAAAATTAATTGGTTTTGTTATAGCTGCAGGAAGGATGGAAACTTAAAGGTTATACAAAGGCCTGAAGATCGTTAGACAGCATTAAAGTTTCTTATCCGATAACGCATTATGCTTCAGAGATAGTTCATACAGCTCCACCAGACTACAGTACACACTGATCTTTCAACCATAGTTGTTATCGTTATTGACTCGAAGCTAAGCTGCAGACAGCCTATAGTGATTTCTTCCTTACTCCTCAGATCACTTCAAATCGACGGTCCTCCTCACCTCATACATCTCATATATCACTACGCACTTTACAATACTGATTAAAACACTCCGAAACCGTAATCAATCTCTACCTCTTGTTGCAGCCCTCTTGCAACCATTCACACTTACGTTTTTATATGTTTATGAACCTTTGCGAAACGCGTTATGATTACTTGAGTCGGTTTGCATTGTCACATATGGACACCTCGACCCTTCCGACCCATCGTAAAATTTTTTGACGACCATTTTGAGACGGAAAACTGTTATGTTTAAAAGCATCAACAAAAAAGGCTTCCTAAAGCCCGTAAATGCAGGTCGAAAACTCGGCATTTTAGACGATATTTTTTGAAAACTCCACGAAATTGTTTTGTGCTTATGGTCGATCACTCAAATCCGAGAGGTCGACGCTCAGATGAACTGAAGGGATCCCGTATGTGATTCTTGGCAGTGTACCTGTATGCATAAATGTGTGCCGATGCTGCACATTCAGCTTGGCGTCTACTGAACGTGCAGCTGCTAAACTGGATTCACACGTTGCTCATTCCACAATATTTCTTATTCTAATTTTGATGCTAATGCGTAAACATTTAGATGAGGGAGGAGATATGCCTAGTGGAACATGAATCAAAAATTGCATACGCACAATTTGCATATTGCGCTTTTTCAAAGCGCGATCCGATTGACGGGTCAAATCGTTTTCGAACTTTTCAGTGATCGATTATTGATTTTTTGCTATCAACTCATCATCATTTATATATTATCAGTTTATTGTAACAAAAATTTTGAAAAAAAAAGACGCCTAATCAACAATGAAATCAAACGAACCAAATTGCAAAGAGCAAGTGAATCACGTTGTGCAGTACAACGCGTTGTTGCCAATGAACGTTTTCCATCATGTTTAATCTCATCGCAAAATGGTGACGGTGATTGTGATCTGTATTAAAATTATATCGAACGTTCGATTTAATATGATCGCATTCTCAATGAAACTTTTATTTTAGAATTTTAGGAGTTGAAAATTTTAAATAATTCAATAAATGATCCTTTTTTGAGGCTTTCTAACAATCTATAATATTTATAGGCTATGACTGCAGAAAATCTCTCCATTACGCCAGTCTCCATCTTCATCGCAAACCTTACTTTTCAGCTCCATTACCTCACTACCTCATTAGCTTTTTTTATGATTTTTCGACTTTCTCGTCCACTATTTTTCGTTTCTTCGAAAGATCTATATCATATCATATATATGTACACATATACATAGATTCCACAGTTGGGGATCGAGCTAAAATGCGAATTTCACCCCTATAGGATAGTGGGAGGAAGGGGAAAGGTAGATGAAAGTGAAACGAGGAAGCGTCAAGTTTAGCGTTCATATATGTATTCCAATTTCGCTTCTTCACCAATATTTTTCCGCATTGACTACGTCCGAATAGTTTGTGAGCTATTGAAAGAATGTATCATCATTGGTTTTGGCACGAAATATTCTTACAATTTCTTTTCTTTTCCATATTGTTCCGCGAATTAAACGAAACGAGCATAAACGAAGAAATCTCAACGACCGAAACGGCGGCATTTCAAAATTGATCTCAAAAGTGGAAAATGAGAAAAAAAAGGCAAAGTAGTTTCCGAACACCGTCAGCGAACCAGGAATGCATGAGTCGAGAAATATTAGCAGTCGAGAACGGAAAAATACTGGAAAGTAAGCTTACCTAATGAAGAAGAAAAGCAACAAAAAACTAACTTTTCACGTCGTTTTTTCATCCATTCACCGCAACTTTTCTTCGCAAATTCGCAACCAAGACCTTTCCCCCAATGTAAATTTTCGGCCACACTGAAAATAGAAAAGAGTTCTCAAATGCAATGCTTTTTTTTGCAAATTAAACAAAACAAGGTACGCGATAACCGTTTTTTCTAACAAAAATTGTTGTTATAATTGCATTCACTATTTGTTATCTTTTTGACGTCAGCCATAATAGAAATATAGCAAATCGTGTTACGAAAGCAAGGAATCATGTTGATGTTCGACATAATAGAATGTAGTCGGAACCATTACTGAAGTAATTTGAAGAAAACAGTTGAACGCAAAACTGAAATGCTAATATTTGTAGTAAGAAATGCGTTAGGATAGGACTCTTTTGAGTAATATGTGCAATAAGCCTACAAGCATAATTGTTCTCAGGTAATTTGGAGGACGCATAATTCTAGAACAACGAACGTATTAAAGAAACCTATAGTCGGCGCGGTACCAACCGCTGTCCTCCAGAAGAGCAAGCGTTAAACGCGAGTAGACAGGATTCTGGGTATGTGTGCCGGTCATCGCCTCATTCTGAATTATGCAGAATATCAGCGTTTCTCTTAATTTGTGCCGAAAAAATTTGCGCAACATTAATTTCAAAAATTATGGATACGAAGCTTACGTATGGATGTAATAGCAGATGTGGGCATTTCGATTCATCTCTATAACCGAATAAGTTTCCTATAAGTCGTACGGCTTATATTTCTAACAGTTTGATTCAAATATTGGTAAATGAATTTGCTTCAATATCATATTTCAACGCAGAGTCTCATGCGATGTAGTGAATACTACACTTTTCAAGCTAACAGTTGAAGCTGATTCTGTGGGTAGAAGTAGCTGTAGAGTTACTGCCCAGATTCTTAGCGTAGCAAGCGGATGGCGATTTACGCTTTGATCAACGCGGAAGACGCGATGCGGCAGAGCTGTTGCGAAGCATAATTATTGCGGAATCGCATCGGCATAACGACATTACCATTGCGGACTGCAGAGATTTAAATGCGAAAAATGCTGTTTGAAAAAAAAATTGCAATAAGCGACTCGAAGACATATTCAGTGAATGTCACCTCGAAGAGTCGTTTCTCCCAATGCGTCAGTGCAGTACCGTCACCCCCTTGATTCTCGAGCTCTGCACCTTCCAATTCTGCGCAATCGAAATGTGCCTTTGCCTCACGTTGCACACGCGGTGTCACCATTACGTGTATTGTATGAGATATCTAAAATCCATTAAAATTATTTAAAAAAGGACACAATTCCCTGTAAAAAAATCCTATTTAGTGAAGTCGTCTCTTTCAGAATTTTT
Source organism: Toxocara canis (assembly GCA_000803305.1). NCBI lineage: Eukaryota > Metazoa > Nematoda > Chromadorea > Rhabditida > Toxocaridae > Toxocara > Toxocara canis. The sequence continues at coordinate 85,024 of JPKZ01000438.1, forward strand.
AAGGATGAAGGAACTAAAAGTAAAGAATTCAGTACTAAGCTCTTAGATTTATTGTTTTTTTTCTCGTTCAGATTTATTGTTTTTTTTTCTCGTTCAAAACCAAAAGTAAACTTACCAATCCATCGGCTGTCCACCAATCATCTCGAATAATCGTTTTCACAGTACTCGAATCCCAATCATAGTATCCCCGCTCTCTATTCAACGATACTGGCTTGTTGTAACGGTTACTGCAAATAAAACGAGTATATATTGGTAAAGCGCACTGTTTGACGAGATAGTCGCGGATTTTTTCGTTAGGATAGGACTCTTTTTCGTTTTGAGTAATATGTGCAATAAGCCTACAAGCATAATTGTTCTTAGGTAATTTGGAGGACGCATAATTCTAGAACAACGAACGTATTAAAGAAACCTATAGTCGGCGCGGTACCAACCGCTGTCCTCCAGAAGAGCAAGCGTTAAACGCGAGTAGACAGGATTCTGGGTATGTGTGCCGGTCATCGCCTCATTCTGAATTATGCAGAATATCAGCGTTTCTCTTAATTTGTGCCGAAAAAAATTTGCGTAACATTAATTTCAAAACTTATGGATACGAAGCTTACGTATGGATGTAATAGCAGATGTGGGCATTTCGATTCATCTCTATAACCGAATAAGTTTCCTATAAGTCGTACGGCTTATATTTCTAACAGTTTGATTCAAATATTGGTAAATGAATTTGCTTCAATATCATATTTCAACGCAGAGTCTCATGCGATGTAGTGAATATTACACTTTTCAAGCTAACAGTTGAAGCTGATTCTGTGGGTAGAAGTAGCTGTAGAGTTACTGCCCAGATTCTTAGCGTAGCAAGCGGATGGCGATTTACGCTTTGATCAACGCGGAAGACGCGATGCGGCAGAGCTGTTGCGAAGCATAATTATTGCGGAATCGCATCGGCATAACGACATTACCATTGCGGACTGCAGAGATTTAAATGCGAAAAATGCTGTTTGAAAAAAAAAATTGCAATAAGCGACTCGAAGATATATTCAGTGAATGTCACCTCGAAGAGTCGTTTCTCCCAATGCGTCAGTGCAGTACCGTCACCCCCTTGATTCTCGAGCTCTGCACCTTCCAATTCTGCGCAATCGAAATGTGCCTTTGCCTCACGTTGCACACGCGGTGTCACCATTACGTGTATTGTATGAGATATCTAAAATCCATTAAAATTATTTAAAAAAGGACACAATTCCCTGTAAAAAAATCCTATTTAGTGAAGTCGTCTCTTTCAGAATTTTTAAGGATGAAGGAACTAAAAGTAAAGAATTCAGTACTAAGCTCTTAGATTTATTGTTTTTTTTCTCGTTCAGATTTATTGTTTTTTTTTCTCGTTCAAAACCAAAAGTAAACTTACCAATCCATCGGCTGTCCACCAATCATCTCGAATAATCGTTTTCACAGTACTCGAATCCCAATCATAGTATCCCCGCTCTCTATTCAACGATACTGGCTTGTTGTAACGGTTACTGCAAATAAAACGAGTATATATTGGTAAAGCGCACTGTTTGACGAGATAGTCGCGGATTTTTTGGAGCAGACAATGTAAACTCTCGGTTAAATCTTTGCCAAATATATAATTTTCTTCACTTCTTGAAATAATAACTGAACTTTGATGTGTATGCGAAATTCTTCGCAAATTTTTTTAAAAAAATTAGAGAGAAACTTTCTTCAAATCGAATAATTCATTCATTTCATGTGAACAGAACGCCCTCTATTGAAATGCTATGCCAAAATGCCGAATTCCATGAATGATGTATGGCATTGGAATAAAAAAATCATAGATAAAATTCGATTCTATTTACGCAATGCCGTTAAAAAAGGGGAAAGGAAGGACGTATCTAGGTTATTTCAATCCTTCTCC
>JPKZ01000438.1:90901-104642 GCA_000803305.1 Toxocara canis
CCCGTATCATTTTATGTACTTCTGTTTTATGGGATTGCGAATGCTCTCTCAGAATGTGGAGCAGTTCGTTCAATGGAAAAACTCCAAGACGGAGCGTATCACTCATCTTCTAAGTTTTGCTTTCACCGATATTTTTTTAAAGTAATATAAAGAATTTAAAACAAAGCAGAAATCGAAAGCCATGCGCTAAGCATTTTGTTGCTACTGATAAATGATATCATTTTAAAATCTAAGCGCCATAATCAAGTCATCAGAATCGCCTTTACAAATAGCGTTTTGAAAAGAAGTTGTTGCGCTTTTGTATTTCTGTGCAAATCAACGCCAACGTATGCATGCAATTTGATCTAGTTCGCATGACTGAGATCAAAAGATAAACGATACAGTTGGGACATTACGAATGCCATCGGAAAATGGTGTGATAGGGGTGAACGAATTGTGACGCCTCACTTACTCACAGATTGAATCGTATCAATATTACGTCTTTGGTGCACTATGATATCACTTAAATCAATATACGCACATAATAATCGCATAAAGTTTTAGTTATCAATCACATACGCAATCCAACAAGTGAACGTAAACCATTCGGCAAGCTGATAAAGTCGCTTTTGAAGTATAAATATTGCAAAAAATTTTTATCAATTGTTGTCGTTTCTAATGCCAATTCTTTGTACAGTTTCCCTCGCCAAAAAAATCGTTCACTTCTAATGGGAAATTACCAATTGTTTTCCGTTTTTCTCCTCACTTCAAGAAAACACCGATTAGAAAAGGTAAAAGTTGGAGGACCAAAATCGGCGTAAGTTTTGTGAATTTTCGTTTTATGAGCACCTAATATGTGTAAGCAATCAACATCCATGGAGATGTAAAATGAAAAAAAAAAATTCGACTTTTTAATGTCTAACTTATTCACTGATTAAGAAAACATGTAAGGAAAATGGAATAAATATGGAAAACGGAATATCCTTTACGTGGCACCGTAAACGTCAAGAAATGACAACAAAAGTATAATAAATAGGAATGCGCGCCGGATGACCGGCACGATATGCGCTTTAATGATTTATTCATTAAACTAGGCGCTTTCGCAAACTGCTCGTAATGGATGAAAATTGAAATTTTATTTCACCTGATCACTCCTAAAAATCTTTGTCTAAAGGTTCAATTTATGCGTCAAACGTGGCAATCTCGAGGTGCCAGAAAGCAAGCAAGTTTTTGGCATCCTATAGAACGGTAAAAATGCACTCGGCGTCGATGATTTGCTGTGAAATGGTCACTTCTATACCCCCTATGCCTAGCAAATTTTGTAATTTTAGTTTTAGCGGTTCTCGAGTTGAATTAATCGGTAGGCGGACAGATATGCAAATGTATCTATCGGCCAGCCAATTAATTACCTCGAATTGCGCTCGGTTGGATGAAAAGAATCAGAAATGCGTACAACGTTCGCTTATTCTTAATCTCAACATATAATTTAGTTGCTCTCAACAAGATGAAGAAAGGCACAAAAAAACTACATGTCTCATTTCGTCGTTACTAAAGCTTTACATATGAACATTTGCGGTTTTGCTAACATTTATGCTTTAGAAAAAGCCATAAAAGAACCTTATATGAGCATGGAAGTGCGGCGGTAGGCAAGAAAAAGCTGAGGATTGTCGAAAAGATAACGAGGAAGAGACCAATGTGACGGCAAGGGGAACGGGGCCTTGTCCGGAAATGGTCCTCGAAAATACAAATCCGCCAGGTTGAACCCCGATACACACTGCCGCCAACCATACGAACACCGCGATTTTTCAGGGCAACCACGTCGTCGACCACATCTGAAATACGCAAGAGTTCGGAAAAAAATCTTTTCTCAGGCAAATCTGTCCGTATCGTTCGATTTTTGATCTTTCGATTCGAATTTGGCATGCTGAACCAAATCGTCATAATTTTACGACGAACGATTATGCAAAATTTACGATAGGCGTTCGGTACGATTATAAAATCGAAAATAACAGCTCAAGAACAGCGCCTTTTGTCCAGATTATTTCCTTTCGTTCAGAGCAACAAATTCGTTTGTATAAATGAATACTCGAGCGGTATGCAATACAGCTTTCTAATGTCAACAATATTCATATTTAAGTGACAAAACTCCATCTCAGCCATTACTCTAGACTGTAGACCGCTCTGCAGGAGTAGCCGAACACTTTAAGATTTATCGCGCATTTAAAGAAAAAAAAAAACAAATGGAAATGCACATTAAGGGGGTGTAGAGTACGCTGTTCGGCGCCCACTTTTTAGATCAGACAGCTTCACAAAATGTCTGCAAAACATGAAAATTCATGTCCTAACTGACTAGACGAACAACCCTCCTACTGATGAATCGTTTTCTACGAACTAACTGGTGCAAAATGAAGCCTAATCGATTGCACATCGAATGCAAATTGCTAAAGCTAAATGTGACGGCAAGGGGAACGGGGCCTTGTCCGGAAATGGTCCTCGAAAATACAAATCCGCCAGGTTGAACCCCGATACACACTGCCGCCAACCATACGAACACCGCGATTTTTCAGGGCAACCACGTCGTCGACCACATCTGAAATACGCAAGAGTTCGGAAAAAAATCTTTTCTCAGGCAAATCTGTCCGTATCGTTCGATTTTTGATCTTTCGATTCGAATTTGGCATGCTGAACCAAATCGTCATAATTTTACGACGAACGATTATGCAAAATTTACGATAGGCGTTCGGTACGATTATAAAATCGAAAATAACAGCTCAAGAACAGCGCCTTTTGTCCAGATTATTTCCTTTCGTTCAGAGCAACAAATTCGTTTGTATAAATGAATACTCGAGCGGTATGCAATACAGCTTTCTAATGTCAACAATATTCATATTTAAGTGACAAAACTCCATCTCAGCCATTACTCTAGACTGTAGACCGCTCTGCAGGAGTAGCCGAACACTTTAAGATTTATCGCGCATTTAAAGAAAAAAAAAAACAAATGGAAATGCACATTAAGGGGGTGTAGAGTACGCTGTTCGGCGCCCACTTTTTAGATCAGACAGCTTCACAAAATGTCTGCAAAACATGAAAATTCATGTCCTAACTGACTAGACGAACAACCCTCCTACTGATGAATCGTTTTCTACGAACTAACTGGTGCAAAATGAAGCCTAATCGATTGCACATCGACTGCAAATTGCTAAAGCTTTCTGCCAGGGTCGATGAATCGACCAGAAATTTTTCATAACTGTTGCGCTAGGGAGCAGGTACAAAATTTCATTGTACTAGTTCCAGTGGTGCATCGACATGATTGGTTATGGTGTCCTACACACACCACACACACCACACATTCAACACACATCACACCCCACACCACACACACACGTCACATCACATCACGGATGACACACACACTACACGCATACACTATATATACACACACAAACACAAACACCACAAAAATACACACCACATACGCCACACGCACACACACACCACACACCACACACCACACGCCGGACACACAGGCACACACCACACACACCAGACACACCAGACACACACGCCACCACACCACACGCAGGCGAACCGCACGCACACACACATGCATACACAAAGTGTTAGTAGGTTGTTCGATAGTGCGTGAGTGAGCGTACTAATCTTCTACCACACGCAGGCGAACCGCACGCACACACACATGCATACACAAAGTGTTAGTAGGTTGTTCGATAGTGCGTGAGTGAGCGTACTAATCTTCTACCACACGCAGGCGAACCGCACGCACACACACATGCATACACAAAGTGTTAGTAGGTTGTTCGATAGTGCGTGAGTGAGCGTACTAATCTTCTACCACACGCAGGCGAACCGCACGCACACACACATGCATACACAAAGTGTTAGTAGGTTGTTCGATAGTGCGTGAGTGAGCGTACTAATCTTCTACCACACGCAGGCGAACCGCACGCACACACACATGCATACACAAAGTGTTAGTAGGTTGTTCGATAGTGCGTGAGTGAGCGTACTAATCTTCTACCACACGCAGGCGAACCGCACGCACACACACATGCATACACAAAGTGTTAGTAGGTTGTTCGATAGTGCGTGAGTGAGCGTACTAATCTTCTACCACACGCAGGCGAACCGCACGCACACACACATGCATACACAAAGTGTTAGTAGGTTGTTCGATAGTGCGTGAGTGAGCGTACTAATCTTCTACCACACGCAGGCGAACCGCACGCACACACACATGCATACACAAAGTGTTAGTAGGTTGTTCGATAGTGCGTGAGTGAGCGTACTAATCTTCTACCACACGCAGGCGAACCGCACGCACACACACATGCATACACAAAGTGTTAGTAGGTTGTTCGATAGTGCGTGAGTGAGCGTACTAATCTTCTACCACACGCAGGCGAACCGCACGCACACACACATGCATACACAAAGTGTTAGTAGGTTGTTCGATAGTGCGTGAGTGAGCGTACTAATCTTCTACCACACGCAGGCGAACCGCACGCACACACACATGCATACACAAAGTGTTAGTAGGTTGTTCGATAGTGCGTGAGTGAGCGTACTAATCTTCTACCACACGCAGGCGAACCGCACGCACACACACATGCATACACAAAGTGTTAGTAGGTTGTTCGATAGTGCGTGAGTGAGCGTACTAATCTTCTACCACACGCAGGCGAACCGCACGCACACACACATGCATACACAAAGTGTTAGTAGGTTGTTCGATAGTGCGTGAGTGAGCGTACTAATCTTCTACCACACGCAGGCGAACCGCACGCACACACACATGCATACACAAAGTGTTAGTAGGTTGTTCGATAGTGCGTGAGTGAGCGTACTAATCTTCTACCACACGCAGGCGAACCGCACGCACACACACATGCATACACAAAGTGTTAGTAGGTTGTTCGATAGTGCGTGAGTGAGCGTACTAATCTTCTACCACACGCAGGCGAACCGCACGCACACACACATGCATACACAAAGTGTTAGTAGGTTGTTCGATAGTGCGTGAGTGAGCGTACTAATCTTCTACCACACGCAGGCGAACCGCACGCACACACACATGCATACACAAAGTGTTAGTAGGTTGTTCGATAGTGCGTGAGTGAGCGTACTAATCTTCTACCACACGCAGGCGAACCGCACGCACACACACATGCATACACAAAGTGTTAGTAGGTTGTTCGATAGTGCGTGAGTGAGCGTACTAATCTTCTACCACACGCAGGCGAACCGCACGCACACACACATGCATACACAAAGTGTTAGTAGGTTGTTCGATAGTGCGTGAGTGAGCGTACTAATCTTCTACCACACGCAGGCGAACCGCACGCACACACACATGCATACACAAAGTGTTAGTAGGTTGTTCGATAGTGCGTGAGTGAGCGTACTAATCTTCTACCACACGCAGGCGAACCGCACGCACACACACATGCATACACAAAGTGTTAGTAGGTTGTTCGATAGTGCGTGAGTGAGCGTACTAATCTTCTACCACACGCAGGCGAACCGCACGCACACACACATGCATACACAAAGTGTTAGTAGGTTGTTCGATAGTGCGTGAGTGAGCGTACTAATCTTCTACCACACGCAGGCGAACCGCACGCACACACACATGCATACACAAAGTGTTAGTAGGTTGTTCGATAGTGCGTGAGTGAGCGTACTAATCTTCTACCACACGCAGGCGAACCGCACGCACACACACATGCATACACAAAGTGTTAGTAGGTTGTTCGATAGTGCGTGAGTGAGCGTACTAATCTTCTACCACACGCAGGCGAACCGCACGCACACACACATGCATACACAAAGTGTTAGTAGGTTGTTCGATAGTGCGTGAGTGAGCGTACTAATCTTCTACCACACGCAGGCGAACCGCACGCACACACACATGCATACACAAAGTGTTAGTAGGTTGTTCGATAGTGCGTGAGTGAGCGTACTAATCTTCTACCACACGCAGGCGAACCGCACGCACACACACATGCATACACAAAGTGTTAGTAGGTTGTTCGATAGTGCGTGAGTGAGCGTACTAATCTTCTACCACACGCAGGCGAACCGCACGCACACACACATGCATACACAAAGTGTTAGTAGGTTGTTCGATAGTGCGTGAGTGAGCGTACTAATCTTCTACCACACGCAGGCGAACCGCACGCACACACACATGCATACACAAAGTGTTAGTAGGTTGTTCGATAGTGCGTGAGTGAGCGTACTAATCTTCTACCACACGCAGGCGAACCGCACGCACACACACATGCATACACAAAGTGTTAGTAGGTTGTTCGATAGTGCGTGAGTGAGCGTACTAATCTTCTACCACACGCAGGCGAACCGCACGCACACACACATGCATACACAAAGTGTTAGTAGGTTGTTCGATAGTGCGTGAGTGAGCGTACTAATCTTCTACCACACGCAGGCGAACCGCACGCACACACACATGCATACACAAAGTGTTAGTAGGTTGTTCGATAGTGCGTGAGTGAGCGTACTAATCTTCTACCACACGCAGGCGAACCGCACGCACACACACATGCATACACAAAGTGTTAGTAGGTTGTTCGATAGTGCGTGAGTGAGCGTACTAATCTTCTACCACACGCAGGCGAACCGCACGCACACACACATGCATACACAAAGTGTTAGTAGGTTGTTCGATAGTGCGTGAGTGAGCGTACTAATCTTCTACCACACGCAGGCGAACCGCACGCACACACACATGCATACACAAAGTGTTAGTAGGTTGTTCGATAGTGCGTGAGTGAGCGTACTAATCTTCTACCACACGCAGGCGAACCGCACGCACACACACATGCATACACAAAGTGTTAGTAGGTTGTTCGATAGTGCGTGAGTGAGCGTACTAATCTTCTACCACACGCAGGCGAACCGCACGCACACACACATGCATACACAAAGTGTTAGTAGGTTGTTCGATAGTGCGTGAGTGAGCGTACTAATCTTCTAGAACAAAAAAAGAAATCGGATTTTTCTCATCTTTTATTAATACGTATCACATGGTCTTCGTCTGCGAATGAAAACAGTGATGAGGCCGAAAAATAAACTGAGATCTTTTTAAAGTTATTTTGGACATATCCCTAACCAGCATCCAAAATACCTGAATAAAATTTATTGACAACTCTGGCCAAATTTTATTAGTAAGATTTTATAGTCCATTGATACCTATCGAGTCACATAAAAGCCTTTCGCACTAAATACAGAAAAATATATTCTAACAAAACGAATATATTATTTTATAGGGAATTTTCTCTATTGTCACTATGTTCGCTAATTATAGCTGTTATAAGCGGTGATCAGTAATTACCAGTTATATATGGACCAAAACTTCTGTCGGTCGATAGTCCTACTCATCATGGCATATGCTGTTAGTGATGAATGGATATATTATGTATGGTATGGTATGTATCCGCTTGGCAGTAGCTGTTCCAGGTTTCTTACACGGATACAGTAGCTGTTCCAGGTTTCTTATACGGATATAATGGGTTTAAATTTCCTCGTTGCACAGGTTCTTGCTTCGATAAGACTCCCCTCGTCATCGAATAACAATCACTTTTGCATTTATGATAATAAAAGATACGAGAGAACAAGATATGATGGTGTACAGCCAATGAAGTAGTGGTTCAGTGAAGAGGAACGAAGCGAATAATTCGTGTGTGTGTGTGTGTCGGTCTGTCTGTGTGTGTAATTGATTCTACGGATTTGCACTTGAACGCACACAAACCAAACGTCAATCAAACCACATGGACGCCATACAGATCATAAATGCGCCAGCATTGCCTTGTAAAGACGAACAAACACTTTTTAATAAATACTAAGATCAACTGGTGAGGCTGACTGAGGACAGCTTACTACCAGTTATAAGGATTAGGACTGCCATATTTCTCCTCTCCCCTACCTTCTCTTCTCACCACCGCGATCCCCTTAATGATCGAGGCTATTTATTGATTTCCTCCTCGAAAACCCCTCCCTCACGGCAAAAGCCGACACTGGTGTCCTCTTTGAGCAAATGGTCAAAATGAATAGATACCCGGATGGTTGCCAATTTTGGCATGGGAGTGTCAAAGTATGGAAATATCGAGAAAGATGCTTGCGAAAACAATTATTTTTTTTGAAAGTTAGTTAGGGAGACCATCGTGCCCATCTCTTCTAAATGGTTCTAAACGATCGCAAACGTGTCGAGTGTTTTTTGAGTAAAAGAATGCCGAATATAATGTTTTTTGAAAAGCTCTAAATATTTAATCCCGCTGGTCTTAGATCGGCATTAGAACGATGGAGATTTGCGATGAAATTTCCGATTTGACAAAATCATCATACTCTAAGGGGATTAACACATCAAGTTGATGGTGTGCTCAGAAGATTAAAACTCGAAAGAAAACACCATTCATGAGCTAAATGAATGCTTCGAAACCCGTAGGTGATAAGCTAGTTAATGTTTTCGATGCTGCGGAAAATTTATCTCATTGATAAACACAATTGTAAACAACGGATAAAGTAAAATTTAAAAAAAACTGGAAAATCCAGTAGTGAATGTTTGCCGAACTAACAACAAAAACCAACTTAATCAGTGCTTCTCAATCGTAAGCAAATCACCTTAAGTCGGTACTCGAAATTGTTGTTAAAGCTAATAAGCTTGAGGTTTTCTTTCAGAAAGATAGTGCGTGAGTGAGCGTACTAATCTTCTACCACACGCAGGCGAACCGCACGCACACACACATGCATACACAAAGTGTTAGTAGGTTGTTCGATAGTGCGTGAGTGAGCGTACTAATCTTCTACCACACGCAGGCGAACCGCACGCACACACACATGCATACACAAAGTGTTAGTAGGTTGTTCGATAGTGCGTGAGTGAGCGTACTAATCTTCTACCACACGCAGGCGAACCGCACGCACACACACATGCATACACAAAGTGTTAGTAGGTTGTTCGATAGTGCGTGAGTGAGCGTACTAATCTTCTACCACACGCAGGCGAACCGCACGCACACACACATGCATACACAAAGTGTTAGTAGGTTGTTCGATAGTGCGTGAGTGAGCGTACTAATCTTCTACCACACGCAGGCGAACCGCACGCACACACACATGCATACACAAAGTGTTAGTAGGTTGTTCGATAGTGCGTGAGTGAGCGTACTAATCTTCTACCACACGCAGGCGAACCGCACGCACACACACATGCATACACAAAGTGTTAGTAGGTTGTTCGATAGTGCGTGAGTGAGCGTACTAATCTTCTACCACACGCAGGCGAACCGCACGCACACACACATGCATACACAAAGTGTTAGTAGGTTGTTCGATAGTGCGTGAGTGAGCGTACTAATCTTCTACCACACGCAGGCGAACCGCACGCACACACACATGCATACACAAAGTGTTAGTAGGTTGTTCGATAGTGCGTGAGTGAGCGTACTAATCTTCTACCACACGCAGGCGAACCGCACGCACACACACATGCATACACAAAGTGTTAGTAGGTTGTTCGATAGTGCGTGAGTGAGCGTACTAATCTTCTACCACACGCAGGCGAACCGCACGCACACACACATGCATACACAAAGTGTTAGTAGGTTGTTCGATAGTGCGTGAGTGAGCGTACTAATCTTCTACCACACGCAGGCGAACCGCACGCACACACACATGCATACACAAAGTGTTAGTAGGTTGTTCGATAGTGCGTGAGTGAGCGTACTAATCTTCTAGAACAAAAAAAGAAATCGGATTTTTCTCATCTTTTATTAATACGTATCACATGGTCTTCGTCTGCGAATGAAAACAGTGATGAGGCCGAAAAATAAACTGAGATCTTTTTAAAGTTATTTTGGACATATCCCTAACCAGCATCCAAAATACCTGAATAAAATTTATTGACAACTCTGGCCAAATTTTATTAGTAAGATTTTATAGTCCATTGATACCTATCGAGTCACATAAAAGCCTTTCGCACTAAATACAGAAAAATATATTCTAACAAAACGAATATATTATTTTATAGGGAATTTTCTCTATTGTCACTATGTTCGCTAATTATAGCTGTTATAAGCGGTGATCAGTAATTACCAGTTATATATGGACCAAAACTTCTGTCGGTCGATAGTCCTACTCATCATGGCATATGCTGTTAGTGATGAATGGATATATTATGTATGGTATGGTATGTATCCGCTTGGCAGTAGCTGTTCCAGGTTTCTTACACGGATACAGTAGCTGTTCCAGGTTTCTTATACGGATATAATGGGTTTAAATTTCCTCGTTGCACGGGTTCTTGCTTCGATAAGACTCCCCTCGTCATCGAATAACAATCACTTTTGCATTTATGATAATAAAAGATACGAGAGAACAAGATATGATGGTGTACAGCCAATGAAGTAGTGGTTCAGTGAAGAGGAACGAAGCGAATAATTCGTGTGTGTGTGTGTGTGTGTGTGTCGGTCTGTCTGTGTGTGTAATTGATTCTACGGATTTGCACTTGAACGCACACAAACCAAACGTCAATCAAACCACATGGACGCCATACAGATCATAAATGCGCCAGCATTGCCTTGTAAAGACGAACAAACACTTTTTAATAAATACTAAGATCAACTGGTGAGGCTGACTGAGGACAGCTTACTACCAGTTATAAGGATTAGGACTGCCATATTTCTCCTCTCCCCTACCTTCTCTTCTCACCACCGCGATCCCCTTAATGATCGAGGCTATTTATTGATTTCCTCCTCGAAAACCCCTCCCTCACGGCAAAAGCCGACACTGGTGTCCTCTTTGAGCAAATGGTCAAAATGAATAGATATCCGGATGGTTGCCAATTTTGGCATGGGAGTGTCAAAGTATGGAAATATCGAGAAAGATGCTTGCGAAAACAATTATTTTTTTTGAAAGTTAGTTAGGGAGACCATCGTGCCCATCTCTTCTAAATGGTTCTAAACGATCGCAAACGTGTCGAGTGTTTTTTGAGTAAAAGAATGCCGAATATAATGTTTTTTGAAAAGCTCTAAATATTTAATCCCGCTGGTCTTAGATCGGCATTAGAACGATGGAGATTTGCGATGAAATTTCCGATTTGACAAAATCATCATACTCTAAGGGGATTAACACATCAAGTTGATGGTGTGCTCAGAAGATTAAAACTCGAAAGAAAACACCATTCATGAGCTAAATGAATGCTTCGAAACCCGTAGGTGATAAGCTAGTTAATGTTTTCGATGCTGCGGAAAATTTATCTCATTGATAAACACAATTGTAAACAACGGATAAAGTAAAATTTAAAAAAAACTGGAAAATCCAGTAGTGAATGTTTGCCGAACTAACAACAAAAACCAACTTAATCAGTGTTACGAAAAAAATATAAGTGAAAAAAGGGCGAAATAATGAAAAAGATGGGAAAACGGTGAATTAAGTGAATAATGACTTGGAAGAATGAAAGCGCCGTTTGTGTAGAGTGTCCGCCACATTCACGTTTAGGGAAATGACACACACTTCACTCAACCAGCCGAGTCGACGCTTCGATGTTGAATTTAGAGGACGCAAATGTGCGCTCCAAAAAATGTCGACTACTTTTATGGGTGCAATTTCAAAGGAGAACGCGCCAGCCTCTTTCAAAAGGGTCGGTCGCCTTTCCTGCGACTGACACAACCCGATCGGTGCGCTTCATACAACGCGCATCAAAATGAAACATTGCTCAGTAGTGAGTGCATTTCTCAATGTCAAAATTTCAAAGCAAAATTTGCTCATCATGAACTGTTAAGAAGAGGATACATCAACAATGGATGAAGATTTAGGCGTGTAACCAAGATGAAGCCAATCGAGAGTATATATCCTTTTGAGGAGAATTTTACTATGAAATCTTGTTAGTAGGTCTAAATTCAAAAAAAAAACATCCACATGTGCTCAGAAAAATAAAAATTATTCTAGTAAACTAGTGCTTTAAACGAGTAAATAATAGAGTGTTTTGATACGATGCTCTCATGAGATTTTTTGTTGAGTGGTGATTCTGTCCGCAAAGAGTGTTTACTGATAAATGAAACAGTGCTTCACTGAAAAATGAAAAATTTAAAAAAAAACGACGGAAAAAACCGTTAGGAAAATCTTCGCAAAACTACTTTTCTCTTTGAAGTACGGAAAATCTAGATAAACGCAACCCTATGATAGCTGATTTCAGCCATCATGCTCTGCTCTGCAAACGAGCCCAACATTATCGAAATTGCGTCAAGAAACCTTAAAACTTGTAGTGTTATCGTTTTGCGTAGTGTTTGCTTCGAAAAAGCAACAGGCGAGGCAGAGAAAAACGGCAACTGAAACGTAAGGGGACAATGTGCGGGTATTAACACTGGTTTATTTATATCAATTAAAGGCGGTCTGACAGTTCGAGGTAGGCAGACCAACAGACAGACAATCAGTGGTGCTCTCTGCAATAATTCGAAACGAGTGGACACCGCAATTTAATTGCGGCACAACGCTGTCTGCACGCGCTCTTTGCCACCTCGAGAGCACATTATATGTCCGTCATGTCCTCGCGCACATGTATTAGGTACGAACGAAGTGGGATGAGCTAAACGGCCAGACATGGACCGGACCATAACTGCGGTTGCTCGAAATCGCAAGGCCCGAAATCGCAAAGATTTCAAGAAGCCGTTTTCATTTTTAGTAAATGCAAAAACTTGAGAATTATTTTCTTTTCAAGTTATATCTATAACTGATGATACCTGATATGTCCAAGCTGTAACAAGTATTGTTTGTGAACAAATAACGCATTTAAATCGCAAACAAACTGAAAAGACGAAACAAAGCGACTGTGAAGAGTCTCTGTTAGTTTTAATTTTAAAAAAACGTTCTACGTAGAGATCCAGGGCACTAATGCTTAGAGCTCGCGTTCTTGCGTTCCGTTCTGTTGAGGTGTTTAAAGATGATTCAACGTTTCAGCCTTAATCAAGATTACTTGTTAGCCTTAAAGTATATTTCGAGTTTGAAAAGAAGGCGAAAAAAACAAGTTCAAAGTTACTTGCAAGAATAGCAACGCAACTGTTGACGACGAGTCATTTACGAGCAGAACACAGCTGCCGCTCAGTTTGCCGATTGAATACGAGACAATTGTTTACGATAAAAGTATTTATAGCATTGTAAGGGTCGTTACTACGGCGACAACTGCGTGGCTAGTTTGTAAGTGAAATGCTCAGTATGGCTTACAAACGCTATCATACTTCCAACTACTTAAGAAAGATAACGGCTTTTTGCGTTATTTTCCATTCATAACAATGTATCAGCTAAGCGCGATAGATGTTAGCATCGGATCTCTAACGAAGGCTAGTATTAAACTGAGCAGCAGCAAAACCTTTCTAACAACACCAGATGGTAGCCGTTCCTATTTCATAAAACACATGGCAACGACGATTTCTATCCCTTTAAGCATGATCCTGTAGAGAAGCATCTCCGGTCGTTTACTTCCTACTGTTTCCAAAAAGGCCATTATGACCTTATTACTGAAAAAGCCTCCACCTAATTCTGCTGAAAATTATCGCTCAATAAGCCGGACAAAATCAGCATGCAAACTTACGAAAATCATTGCGAACGATTCAGTACTGTTCTACGTTACCCACTTATTCAGCCTGCATGATGACTGAATTACTACATAAAATCAGAAATCAGCATCAGCTACGGCAGTGTTGATCAACCGGGCCAAATATGCTTTACGCCC
>JPKZ01000439.1:6977-21285 GCA_000803305.1 Toxocara canis
AAGTGGTGGAGAAATAAACAGTTGAGTAAGGCGCGCAGATCTCAACTAGCCAATAATACACTTACGGTCACTTTGATCATGCATATGAAACGCTGATCACCATATTCAAAAAATCACACATTTTGGCTGCAAGATCTCATCGCAGTGGAAAGTACATCAATCCAGCTTAATGAACAAAACTTAGCTTTGATTTTTAAAATTGCTCTCTTATAGCAATTTAAATCTATACCTTATGGATGGATTAAGTATTCAACTGTTCTGTGAGAGCAGTTCCTTAAGAAGTTGACTTTGTTACGAAGTGCGTTTCTTGAAGATTCATTCGATTTCGATACTTAGAATTTCTCAAACCAGTGCTTTTTATTGCTCGTGACCTCGTCGTCTCTTTGGCCGCCACCACGAAGGCTACGAAACGATTTTTTTTCATTGTAATCGAACGCTTACGTCAACGAGAAAACCGTCAAGAAAACGGAAATCTTAAAATATGATGATCGGAAACATTAGAAAACGCAATCAATCAATATCGATCAGGCGCTGCTTAAAGCTTGCAATACCAAACGAACTTTCAAATAAAATTCGAACGCTTTTTCGTTATTCTATTATTTAATTCAAATTCCAACAGATAGCATCATCGACTTCATGCAAAGACAATGTTGTGCAGATTAAGTTTTGCTTGTAATGCGAAAAGGACGGTGAATAGGCTAAATTTTTTGAAATACTAGCATATCGCATATTGTTGTTCTTTTTGTTATATGACTGCTGACTTGTTAACTTGAACTTTTTGTGGAGATCTCGGGAGTGAAAATTAGGAAATCTAGTCCACCAATCACCTCGGCTTCTCTTTTTTTCTAAAATTTTATTTCGGAACTTACGAAGAACGCGTCCATAGTTGGCGAAGAAGACCAAAAGACCAATGCAACCTTCCTTTAGCACTTAGCGCTAAACCCAGTTCATACAGGTATCAAAAAGTTTGGTGGCAAGTAAATTTTCACCAACCTCAGAGAAAACACTCATTTTGCCAGTGGTATAGCGGCATTTAAAACCTTTGTGAGCATAGGCTAATGGTTTCTTATACTTGCAAAAATTAGAGAAGAGTGACGAAAATTGAAGGAATCAAAACTTAAGTAAAGGCATCGCATTAAACTACAAAATTTTAAGATAGATGCCCTTCGCCTTTCATATCTACTTGAAATAAGCCCGTAAATTGTATTTCAGAGGATGTTGTTCATTTGGGGGCGAATGTGTGATGAATTCTTTGAATAGCTGAGCCATCAAAATTGGCGATGAATTTCTTGTTCTTAAGTTCGACAAAATAAGTTCATCAATCGATGAGAAGAAGCAAGGTTTTCGAAATTGTTTTAGCAGTTATTTTCTATCCGTTTGATACAAGTTCCTAACAGTTTCAGTACTATCCTCATACGGCACAACATAAAACATATGGGAGTCTTATGATGATTTTATTTGACATAATTATCGCTTGCGCCATACTTATGTATGTCATAAGCTGCGAAAGTGCTTAAACTGCATTTCTTTAGGAGGCTGCTGATTGTTTGTTATTCGTTGCAAAAAGAAAAGATGTTTGAAAATTTATATTTGATGTTGCAAATGATGCCGCATAGAAACTATTAACCCATGGTTTGATAAACTCAGACTGAGTGGATTACAAGTAAGTTCTTAAGTTGTTGAAGGTTCTCCGAGTTCACTGTAGGCATATATGGGAAATAATACTAGCAAACAGAACAAAATGTTCGATGGACGACGTTAGGTCAGCAGCAAGTGAAGACACTTGACGCATCTAATTGGTTCGGAACCGTTTCTCAAGTGGTTTCTTCATTTGATGAGAATGTTGGTAGCAATCGATGTTGCTGAGTTCAACAGTTTTTCTAACAGGTCTTCTTTGTCAGAGTGAAATGTTCAACGAAAGAATCCTTAGTTCGCTACTCTTCAAATTTAGATTATTGCTAAGATGCGTTTATATACGGAGTGATTGTGACAAATTTTTCAGCCAAAAAAAAGACAGCTTCCCGAGTGATTTCGGACAAAATTTCAGTTTGCTACAAAAGATGCAACTAATATAATTCCCCACTTAACGAAATAATCTACTTAACGATCGCTGTAAGCGTTGAACGAAGAAGGCAAATTGCCGTTTCAAATACAATTGCCAAAGTTGATATCGATTCGCTTACGAGTATGTTGAAAAAAATATTTCGACATCTTGTTACGAGTTTTGATACGACGATTTTTGAACTCACAACTCAATTGTCATTTTGTGCTCTCAATTTCATGCAAAGGCTTTAGTTTTTTATAGTAAGGTAAAGTGGAATATTTGTGCTCGAATATTTCGTGAGGGATGAAAGAATCGTCAAAAGTGGAGAAATACTGAGAGGAGAGAGAAACATGAGTGCAAATATCTTTGCAAGCATATTTCTAACCCACAACTCAACATGGAAACCCGTAGTTAGCTTAAATGATTTCCTCGAAAAGATAGCGGCCTCATACATGAACTATAGTATTGCATGAGCAAAATCAATTTGCTTTGGAAAATTTAAGTGAAATTTTTACTGCAATGCGTTGTGGCTTAAAAAATATCAGTGATTGTCGACTGCATGACCTTACACAAAACAATTTCAGAAAACCTTTTCTGATAGGAGGTTGTAGCCGTCGATTTTTGCATCTTCTTTTAAAGTTATATTGACTAAAAGTCAACTAGAAGTGGAAAACTGGATGCATATTCGAGGATCAAGTTCAAACTTCCCTTATTCATCATGCATTTTCACTTCTATTATAAACAATCATAGAGTAGAGTACAAACTGTCATAACCATCCATACACCATTGACCAGAGGTCAACAATTTTTTTTGTTTTTATTTTACCGTTTCAGAAACCCTTATTTTCGACTGTAAATCCAACTCGGCTCCCCTTTCCCTTCCTCTCTCATCCCTCCCATCTCCTATTCTCCTAACAATGTCAAACATCGAAAAATAAAGCTCCATCTCTTAGTTGTTAAAGCTCCAGAATTTTGAAAAACGTAAAATTGTTGTGCTCGTCAACTGTTGTCGTTGCTTTGTACGAACATTAGAGCAATTTTGTTCAATGGGCCGAAAAATTTATTTTATTGTCGCCTTTGCGATCATAAGTACCGATCTGATTGGGCCCTCAAATGTCCTTACTTGTCAACTTAGTACGAGTAAGCGCTGGAGTATACGTGCTACACAATACTAATTTCATATACTAGCTTAACTCTTCACACTTCCTAATCGCTCATTCGTTCATTTGTTTTCCATCCTATGATTACTACGGCATTTTTTCTTTGAGATTTTTTTAAATCGTTATCGTACCATGATCGCAATGCAATCGAAAAACTCGAAGTGCACCCACTGGAACAAAACTTTTTCATGTGCAAGGTTTCTGTAAAACTGTGCACTTTGATGGGAACGCAGACGAACGGATAAGAAAAAATCAGACGGAGGTGTTGCGCTTCTGAACGACTATTAATTGTGTGTGTTGTGTGAACGGACCATTAGTGTTACTTCTGAGCACTGGCAGAAATGCTGTCCGCCAAAGTGCTCGGTGGACTGCTACTGTTGCAGTTATCCACCACCATCGATGCACAATGCTGTTGTTGCTTGTAAGTGATTGTTGAGATTTCATGATGCTATATCCAATCAGCAATTTGATTTTATCGCTTTTCGTTTGAGTTTCACTTCTTCGACATATTCGTAAAGCAATGGTTTCCAAATATGACAATTGAAGAAAAATCATGAAACGATTAAATGAGGAAGCCATGATACACAAAACAATTTCAGAAAACCTTTTCTGATAGGAGGTTGTAGCCGTCGATTTTTGCATCTTTTCGAAATTCAGATTTCATTTTTTTAACTAATGATAGGTCGTAGTGATGTGATAACATTTTTTTTCACGAAAATTTCGCATCTTGAAGCGGTTGCCGTTTAGTGTTTAAATGAATGAATGAGTAGATGCTTAAAGAGATAAGTCCGAGACATTTGTGAGGTTTAATATGCAATAAATATTTGAACGAAATACGATGGTAAAGCAGTAATTGTAAAATAGTTAGACCTAGTTTATTCTGCAGAATTTAAGAGTTTTGCGGGCTGAGCTAACGTCTCTAGACACTTTACCTTAGGAACAAGAATCAGCTAAATATACAGAATGTAGTAAGTAAGCTGTTCTCGTGATTTTCACGCATAATTCCACCGTCTCTGCAACTGTCTATTTAACGTGAGTCTCTATGCGTCTTGACAAGGAATAATTTTGCAACTTTAATGCTACTTTGCAGTTGACTCGAAGTCTTGTAAACACTTTCTTCATTTAAGGCGCTTTTTGCTCGGTGATTATATAGAGAATTTTGAATTGAGACGTTTTCATTCAAAGGGAATCTAAGGCGCAATTAGATAAGATATGCTTTTCATCTGAGTTTGTTTCTTTTACGAAACAGTCCTTAGCCTTTTCCCATCCATGGCACATTTTCGTATCAATGATAATTTAATCAGAATTATCCTTAAGCGATTAACAAGAAAAGAAGTTCTGAACGTAGAAGTATTCTTGAACTTAACACCACCTGGGCACTGCAATCCGACTGACTGAGATTTTGGGCACTGCAATGCGACTGACTGAAAAGACAGATTTTTAGTTGGTGAGCTTTTTTTTGCCTAAGTCAACTTGTTTCGTTTAACCCCTTCGAACAGGGCGATCGTTCATCGAAACCTCGGGCAAAAGTGACTACTTTATAAGAAAACATTGTAGATGGTACTATGATCAGTGCACCGGTTAACTCATAACATTTACGAGTAACACTGAATTCGGAGTAAGCCTTCTTAGAACAGTCATCATAAGTGTAACGACTTTAAGCTCTGCTTGACTTCATTTGGCCAGACTTTTGAAGTCATAAGTTTTACCGTATGTTTCTCTGAGATTAAATATCAAAAAAAAAACAGAAAAGAAATTGTTGTGACTGGCATAAAGAGCACTGTTATATAAGACAGCTGATACTGTATGGAAACATATTCCCTCCAGGTAGCCGATCAAATGAAAGGAGTGTGTCAGAGACTCTCGACGTGTTCATCGCTTCAATAGTGGTGATTTTCTTTTAATGCGGAGAATCCTCAAAAAATAAATGTTTAAATGGCCCCTGTTCAAATTTATTTTTTGCACAAATCTGTCAACATAACTTAGATTTGTTTTACAGCTCGTTGATGAACACTGATTGATGAATTGCGCATACTCATGAGCACATTTCTTCGAAACTATCAATTTCTTTTGTTTTCTTTTCAAGTTACTTTTCGAGTTTCTGATTCCACAATTCTTCATGCCGAAGACGTACACCACCCGGAAAGCTGCTCTAAGGCAGTTGTGCGACACACCAAAAAAAAGCCATTGATGTGACGGTTCTTTAGTATAAAAAAATTTTGGTTTTACTCTTCCATGCTAAAAAAAGTTTTTGTGCTGAATATATGTATATATATACAAACTTGAACATGTATATATATATACATATGTATATTTATATATATACATAATATAGATATGTTCAAAGGTGCATTCTGTTCCGAGAGCTGCAAAATTGACGCGCAATAGTTTAGACATTTTTCCGAAATAATCACTATTCCATCTAAAAAAATTCCATCTGTTTTTACACTAATGAACAATCCAAGTAATCACTATTCCTCTATGGTGATAACTTTTTCCGCTGATATAAATTTTTATCAAAATTTACTTTAATTGTTCATTGGTGTAATAACACGCATAAAATCTTATAGATACAATTTGTTAGATGCAGTAATATATGCAATTAAACAACAATTAGTATTGCAAACTATGGCTTATAAAATATCGATGAATTTCACCGTTCTTATTTTTCAAATGAATGCTTCAATTCGTCTATGTAAAGTTTGTCCCCCCTTACAATCACGTCTTAGAATCGCTACGTTTGCATTAGATGAACTTTTAGCCTAAAGTAATGCTTCATCGATGATTAGCTGTGAACGATTGTAACTTTGTAACTTTTAACTTTTAGCCTAAAGTAACGATTGTCCATAGTTTCTAAATATATCGAACTTTTCGCTAAAATCTCTTCTTGTTTACTTTCGGTATTTCAGCATTCTTTTTTTTGAGAGAGAGTGCAAATTTAAACGATCCAGAATCATTATCACAAGAAAGGAAGCTCTTGGGATGCAGTAAAGCAGTCACTATTTTCGTGGCAAATTAAGCACTTCAGTTCATTTACGAAACAGTTTTTTTCCTTGCCTATTATGAACTAACTGATTGTTGAAAAGCCATCCATACTAATAGATATCTAGAAGCGAACTAGTAAGTCTGCGGAATGTTTAGTTCATTGAATTTTGCTTCCTGACATTAGCATTTACATAAAGCTTTTACGAAGAAATAATTTCAATCACATACCCGTCTTAAGAACTGCAAAATCACTCTACCGGTTTAGCTGCAACCACTCTAAAGGAACAGCATCATATCACCGAGAAGTTTCAATTCGAGATTCAGAGCAAAGTTCTGTTAACTATCGAAATCAATGAACTAGGATGAGTTTAGCCTCCAACGAAAGCCCTTTTATTCGACTATATTTCTTCTTGGTATGATGCTCAACAAGGTCCAGTGTTGTCGATCACTGTACTCTTGTTGGAACGATTTCTGGTTCCCTCTTATCCACATAATGCTGGGCCAATTGTTTTTTTTTGTAGAAGTCCTTTTCATCACCAAGGTGTTTTCCACGGAATGCATGATTACGAGTCTATTTACGAAAACTGACGGAAAAGCGAATTAATTTTGTTAAAAAATTTAGCGGAAATGACCAAGTAAAGATTTTTTTAAGCAGAAAGAACGATCCTTTGAAGTATCATTATGCTCTTTGTTCAATATTCTGCCGGATGACTGTGACAATGCGGTTGGCTTTCGTTGTGATACGCCAAAAATATACCATAGAACAACCGCTTAGAAAACACGCGGTTTGCATGCCTTAAAAGCATACTCATATAAGCAGTTATCGTGCAAAATCTACCTTGAAAGTAAGTAAGTCGTACTTTATGACTTGATCATAGTAAGTTTTTTTGATTACTTTTGAAGTAAAACTTGCAATGGATCGCTTGAAACTCGTTATTTTCATTTTAAACTGCATTTAGTGGGTATCGCCCTTGCCTCCGAAGCCGAAGTTTAGTTTTGGTCATTTCAGTCATATCTGCGGTCTGGCTATATATAGTAAGTCGATTATATAAGACGCGTAAAATAAACGCAACAGGCAAAGAAATAGAACTTTGTTGAGGGAGGCGCAAAGCATGGCTTATGTTTACGCGAAAAAGGCGATACTTACTCTCGCAATTTTCTTATATTTTGCAGTAAAGGTAAAGGACAACATGAGCAGATGGGCTTTATAAACAACAGGGAACGATTAAAGTGAAAAAAACTGACATAAGAGAATACTTGTTGTTGATCGTGTTAATATCCCTTTCGATGTATAGCGCATACCTTCACAGATCCATATTCTGTATTCGAGTAAATAGCGCCCCGGGTACCTTCTCCTTCACATGGTTTCTTTGTAAAAAAAAAAAAAAAACTAGAATGAGATGGGATAGGGTTATTCGACTGAATAATTCATAGGTTTTATAACACAATAAGCTTATTTCTACTCTTTGAAAAAAAGTCTACACTTAAAGCAGCTACCTATCGAATTCAAAGATTGGATATCGCAAAAGATATGAACCTCTTGAACACTTAGAACTACTGTTGGAAAAGTGGTAAGAGGGTGAGGAGGGAGGGGGATTGAGGGAAGAACGCTGAAACCTCAAATTCCTCGCCACGCTCTGAATATCCTATTAGTAAAGAAGGCATCATTCTCCTCGTCAACTATACGTTACCTCACCCACTTCCCCTAGCTTGAAAACATATGCTGAAGAGATGAAAACCAAATCGGAAAGTTCATGAAAGCAATTTGTAACAGACTGTAGCATAGAACTGTTTTATCGTCGAATAGCCTTCCGAGCCTATGGAAAGACGGAAGGGACATCAGAGACCAGCGAAGAGAGAATTTTTCGATATGAAAGGGTGAGGCCTTTAGACGAGGAAAGAAAAGTTGCCTCGTCTGTGTCATGACAGAAATGCAAAGGGTGGGATGGGAGAGGATAGGGGTCTAAGAGAGAGGCTCCTTTCAAAGTCCTATGACCTTTCAAAGTCCTATGATCTTCACTGCATTTACCATTCTGAACGATTGAAGGATTTGTCATAATCGCACTTTTTAGATTTACCAAAATCTCCACCTAGCACCAACCATCCTCTACAATTCCCTTCACGACAATGAACATGTTTGCTTTTACTGATGAACTTGATTGCTTTTACTGATTTTATTATTTCTCTTGTTATTTAATGCTAGAACTGAGTAAGTAAACGGAAATAATGTTAGTGAGAGTGGCTGACATTCCTTGGCTTTACGAAGACTAGCGCGTGAAAAAGGATTACTCCAACCGTTTCTCGACAAAGAAGATTGGTGGTCGATGTTGTCGTTAAAAACGATTTCACTACAGAAGTTAACCACATCTTCGGCAAGGGTTAATGGCTTCAAAAACATTTGAATCCTAACTTATTGTTCCTCTTGGATCATATCACTTAAAAATATCAGTTGAGAACGTCATCTTAAAACGACCAGATTTTTTACGCATGGTAAGACAATTCACCCGTTCAGATACACTTAATTTCGTAACCATTCGACGATGCATCTCCATGCATTCACTGACTGACTAGCTTGAGAAGCAAATATTTTATAGAATTTTTCACGCCTAATTCACATCTGTTTTTCTCTTACTATTTCTCTTTTGGCGTTTTTAAACGTTGTATCCTAAAAAACTGCTTCCTCTAAAAAACACTTCAAATTTAAAAAAAAAAATAGCTGAGATCAACTTACAAATATCAAAAAAGGTAAGTAGTTTAGTGGAATTTGATCACTCATTATATAGTGAAGGTGAAATTTGAAATTTAATGAAGTGAAAGGACGACAATTTAGGGAATTCAAAGCGCCAAGATTCGTCAAGTTTTTATCATTTAGATTCTATCCACAAGATAATTCATGATTTGTAACGGATTTGTAACGGAGATCAGTATACACGTTTGACGTTATGTTCACATGAAGAGCAAGCGTTTGCCATGATTCCTTAGCGAAATACGATGACTTACTTGCACGACGCAGTTGCGTATGTGCAAACAACGAGTAAATTAAACAAATAAGATTAAGTTGAGCAAGAATATACTTTAATTAAGTACAACTGAATTAATTATTATCCAGAATTAAGCATCCGGAATTGATGGGATTATCTGTGAAGTGAAACGAACATTTTCGCTAATAAAAAGAGCTCAATTTTTGTTTTTGGCACCTATGTTTTCTCTGATCAAATAGCAGAGCACAAAAAGATGATGGCACATATCAGAAGAAAGATGTTTTCATAAAAGCAACTAAGTGAAGAGGAAAATGCGGTTTATTACCATTTTGTGCAATAAAACAAAAGAATTTCAACTGTGCATTGCCTTATAAAAACCAAAATTGAATTATCATAATGCATGTAGCGCACTAAGACCGACGCTATTCTTCGTGAATTTTGAAGTAATTTTCTTCGAACAATTCCATCTTATTCACAGAACCTTTAAATTTATGATAAGCTTAAGTTTATGATAAGCTAGACTGGAGTTTATGATAAAATGATAAGGAAACGATAGATGCGATGATTGACCTTATATTCAAGCTGTATTGAAATACGAAAGTGGTTATGCAGTTGAAAAAAAAATGCGAATAAAAAAGATCTAACTGCATTTTTCAACTGCTTGTCGTTTTAAAGTTTTAGATCATCTTTCGCCTATTATTCGAACAAGCAGTTTGACAACGTATTATGCTCTATATTCTGACAATTTCAATGACACCTACAGTATGTTTATGATGTCATGCAAAATAAACTGACAACTACGACCGAGAAAAAGAGAAATGTCTCTCAAGAATGGCTGAAAAAATTATTTACGAAAAGCTCTGTTATCAGAATTCGGAGTGACGAATTTCTCTAACCCGATACAGAGTGAGGTTTCCGATGATGAATCCCGAATGTCCCAAATGATAAGATGGAATTGACGACGCGATGAATGTACATCGGTGTGAGTCACATGTTTTCAGACCGATGATGATGATGTTGTGCGGTGGCGGTGGAGGCTGCGGCGGTTTTGGCGGAATGGGAGCATGCTGCGGGATGGGAATGGGTGGACTAGGCGGAGGCATGCTAGGCGGCGGTTTCGGAGGCGGATTTAGACCGATGCTCGTGATTGGTACATTGGGAGGAGGTTTTGGCGGAGGTGGTATAGGTGGTATAGGTGGAGGAGGTATAATTGGTAGTGGGGGAGGTATAATTGGTGGTGGAGGATATCCGATCGGAGGTATTGGTGGAGGAGGAGGATATCCGCTCGGAGGTGGCGGCGTAATGCCGATCGGTGGTGGTGGAGTAGGATATCCTCTCGGAGGTGGCGGCGTAATGCCGATCGGTGGTGGTGGAGGAGGATATCCGATGGGTGGCGGTGGCGGTGGAATTCCGATGGGCGGTGGCGGCGGTGTACCTTACCGACCTATGGGTGGTGGCGGTGGTGGTTATGTAGGCGGCCCAGGTGGTTTTACTGGTGGTGGCATGGGCGGCGGCGGCATGGGCGGCGGCGGCATGGGCGGCGGCGGCATGGGCGGCGGCGGTGGCTACGCAACAGGTGGAGGTGGAGGAGTCGGGCCGATCAGCAGCGGCGGAGGTGGTATGGCTGCACCAGCCAGCGGTTACCCAGGTCGCCATCGAGCAAGGGCAGCCGCAATGGTTAAAAAATTGTAGTAGCCGTCAGGGAAATATTGCACTGAACACACCTGTTTAGTCAACTTTTGGCCAGAATATGAAACCGAAAATTTGGCAAGAATTTAGCGAGCTTGCCTGGATGGTTCAGCCGTTGTAGAAATTGGTTTAGCGTTGAAGCTGATTGTTTTATGAAGGTCTTACTTGTTAATTGCATATCGAATGTGAACAATTAGTTCTCTATTAATTTTGAGCAATTTATTCGCTAATCGATTGTTGCGGTAGACGATCGAATCGATGATCAGTCCAAAAGATCATCGTAAAACTGGCCTTGAGGTGATCGAATAATTCACAGCAAGTTTTGCCTTGGGCACCCTTTTCGTTCACTGCCTTTCCGTTTTAATGCCAATTCTATTTTTAACTTGCCTCATTAATTATCAGTATTGTTTGTTCATTTTGATACCCGTATCATTCATATAGGTCTAGCAAAATGTTTTTCTACCATTCTCTTGTAACTCTTTTTGCAACACATTTCCAAGTGCATCTATTGCTAACGCTGTGATGTTTTCTTTTTTTCAATATTATTTTCTTCTCAAAACAATACAATGGAGTGCCCAATTCCGTATGATTTCTTCACTTATCAAGTTAGTATTCCTGCTTATTTGGGATTACTGCTTTAGTTTTCGTAAACGAATTCAATTAGCTAATTGTATTGTATTCCATCATCTCCTAGTTCCCCGACAAACACTTTGGCAAACCATTTGTTGTACGGTTCTGTTAATAAACATGAACGCTTAAATCATTTAAATATTTTCACCATGAAAAAAAATTAATTTAGAATTTAAAACGATGTTTTAAGTGGAATAGATCAACTGTTGCATTTGTTTGCAAATTTCAGAACAACAACGTTGGTGTCTCTTATGATTATTGTTGTTATATTAGCTCTCCAAAAAAAAATTGGAAAGTAATTATGCTGAAATACGCTGAAAAAAAACGCTGAAAAAAGTTCTGATAAAAAAAATTGAAAACAGGAAACAATGGCGTCCAAACTTTTCTAAATGTCGCATAGTTAGAATAGGAAAGGAACGCTGGACAAGCGGATACAATGTTTGCGAGATTTAATCGATCTTTAGAAAGCATCCGGAATCAAACGCTATTCTCAAAAGAACATAACATTACCAACATCAACCCCTTCTACTGCTTATGCAAAAAAAAGAAGTTTAAAAAATCGCCTTAAAAAAATATCGCAATAATAAGAGGAACTTATCGAGAACCAAAACTTATAACGTTTTTATAAAATGCATTAGAGAAAATCAACTTCAAATTGAGCACTAAAATCACTTGAATTATATAGTTCAGTTGTAAAAAAGCTTCCCTTTGAAGTAATGATTTTTGCTACATAATGTCTCTTGCTTAGATATCATATCGAATCTGTCGCTGTCAGTCTTGCGGTATTACTTACATATAAGCTTAGCGATTGGCAAAAATGAAGATGAACTGATAAAAGTCCCAACTATTGATAAGAAAGAGATCGACAGACTTCGTATGAGGTTTGTGCAGGTTAAAATTTCATTCCCATCGAATCACGAAACTCGATCGTGGATACTGTTGTATGATGCTAACGACAATTTTTGTGCCATAGGCTAATGTAATGAAACAGGGGAATAAAGATGGAACATTGCCGAGGCAAGAAACCATCGTACAAGAAAATAGTTCAATCACGTATGCTTAGTCATCCTTCCGTTCACAGAAATAAATTTTCTGGTGTTATTCGCTGATAATAATCGAAACGCAGAGAAAGTTTTAAAATTTATAGTGAAACTTTATCGAATGCATGTCACATGAAGTAGTCGAATGACGACACATCAAAGGCAATGAATGCTTAAATGGCACTGAACAAATTGGTTTGTTGAACTGAATTTGAAAAATTGAATTGAATTGAATTGAATTGAATTGAACAGATTGAACAAAATTGAACCTGTGAAACAAATTCGTTTAAAAATGAGCGAGTTTTATTTTCTTTAACAACTGCACTTAAACTGTGCCCAAAACTCTTGATAAAGAAAAGCTTGATTCGCTTATAGCTATCGTTGCGGAATATGTTTTTGAGACAGGTTATCCGGCTGAGAATTTTGTTGGAAAACTTAGTCGATTCAAATGAAGGCAAAATTTGAAACTAATTACTCAGAAAAAAAGCACTGAATTATATTTCATAGCACCGAAAGATAGCTTAAGAAAAAGCCACGGAAGTCAATTTCCATCGCTACTTACGAAAGCATAGAAATATGCTTGCATGTATACAAAAACAAACACCTGTGGTCTTATGTTTAGTTGACCTTTTCTTTTGCATTCAATGTGTGCTATGCAAAGGATGTCAATGCAGCTATAATCGATTCTCGTATCGAAGCAGCTGACAACCACGCCGACGCACGGTTGTTTTGACCCCTTTCGGAACGCCTCGTGGTCAGCATGCTGACGATCCGTCTGATAAGCAGCCGGGGATCAAACCCAGGTTTTCCCGCATACGAAGCAAGAGCTCTACCACCGAGCTACTGCCCGCACAATGTGTGCTATAGAGAATGAAAAAGATTTGGCGAAAGTTATCAACTCTTGGAAATGAAGTGAAATCCAAATCGTATAGCACTCTCTCAATTTGCGTATCGTCATCAAAGTGTGACAAAATTGAACCATCCAACAATTCGGATCGTTTCGTTTCGGAAAATGATAAAACGCCATCGAGAAATAACACAGTAGGATATTATAGGACATATCCAATTCGTTGATTTGGCGCCGATACAACGGTGAAAGTGAGAGTCGGCAATTGACCGAAACTATGCCGGCAGTCAAGGATAGACAAAGAGAACTGGTCGTGCGCATCTTTGTAACAATTTTGCAACAGTGATCGCATAACATTTTTTTTTGTTCCAAATAATTGTCATTTCTACAAACAGCCTATATAAGATGGCGTATAGTTAAGGAAACGATTATGTTGCTCTCGAATATGGAAATGATAGTTGCCATTGTGGCGATCTATGCACTGAGCTCTTCTTGTGATGCGCTATTCTTCGGTGGTGGATGTTCTTGTCCGTGAGTTTTCAGTCTTTTAATGCTTAGCGGATTATCCTAAGCCAGAAATGACCCCTCAAAAAACAATTACAAAGTCATCGTAGATTTTAGATAATTCTTAAAGATGTAAGCTTTTTTTCTCGGTTTAACGCGATCAGGTTTATCCACTCAAAAAATAGCTGGCCACTTCAGCTTAACTAATGAAATTTCACGAATGAGTGATTAGGAGGCATAATGGATGACATTCTACTGTTAGGCTAGTTTTTTTTCCCCAACAGCGTATCCAACCATCAACATTACCCCTCCCCTGCCCCTCCCCGCCCCGATTAGGAGGCAGATGACATTCTACTGTTAGGCTAGTTTTTTTTCCCCAACAGCGTATCCAACCATCAACATTACCCCTCCCCTGCCCCTCCCCTCCC
>JPKZ01000439.1:22945-42185 GCA_000803305.1 Toxocara canis
CCCTCAATATTTATGCACAGTGTTTTTTAAAATGCTTTCCGTGGAACGGTTTTGTGCACATTATAATTGCTCACTATCGTCTGTAATTATGATGCAAGCATTTTGTTCCAAAATATTTCACCGAATGCAGTCAGTGGGCGTTCGTTTCAACTCTCTCGACTAAACAGTAATACCGTTCATCAATGAGCCCGAGTATTCGTTGTGCTTAGCTATCCGATCAATTAAATAATATTTTCAAGAGCTTTGACGTAAAATACGTTTGTGGAATGAAAATATATTGTTGGCTGATACGCAAAGAAAAAAACGCACATATCGAATTGAATCCGTTTATTTAAATTAAATATTATACGAACAATTTCTATTCGGTTCGATTAGCGTTCGATCCATAATCATTTAACTTTCGGATTTCTCAATGCACTTTATAAAACATTTCTACAATAATATTCAAAACGTAGAACTATATGTGCTCGTGCATCATCGATGATACAGCCGGTGAATAGTAACAAAAGTGTGAAGTTTTTGCGTATCTTTCGATGCTTTCATGGAAAAGGCCTAGTGCTTTTGCCTTTTCACGGGACGAATTGCTACAGTCGCTACACACTGGAACCGGTCGTTCCATATTTTGAAGGGTGCCACAGTGAGAAGACTCTACGTGAAGTACCATAGTTGGTGGCATAGGTCGAGAAACAGACTGAGTTGATGCCAGTAGTTAGATTATTTTCATTATGGCATATTAGCTGCTACTCTGATTGTTATTTTTTAGTTGATGCGAATTTCATTCGATTTTTCAGCCTTCCTGTGCCAATGTGTTGTTGCACACCGACACAAAACTGTCAACCATGTGGCTCTAGTGGAGGCGATGTTCAGCCACAATCCAGCGGTTATACGTCCGCTCAGTATGCTCACGCACCGAGCTACGGTGCACCAAGCCACTCTACCGCATCTGGGCAATATCAGCCATTGAAGCCGGGTTACTCGCAAGCTATTCCTACGTCATATGAAGGGACACCAAGAGGGCGGTATTCTCAAATAGCTCCTACATCCTATGAACGTGGACAAAGTGGCCCTTATTCTGGAGCGTTACCGTCGTATCGGGGCCCAAAGAAATTCCAGGCCGCTTCAGAAGTCTCACAAGTCGTTGAGGAAGATGGTATGCCAGCAGCAGCAGCAGCGGCAACTTTGACACACGTGGTTGATGATCCGGAGATGGACGAAACGTCAGCAAGAAAAGAGATAAGCGATGAACACGAAGTGGCTGAAGCAATCACCGGGCGAAAAAGCTCTCAACGTCGTGATGAAATGGAATCGGAAGAACCGGTTACTTCGCTGCGACCATCTGCGCCAAATGCACGTAAATATCCCTTTCAAGCGAAAATCGATGCTGATGATGAAGCTGAAATGGTAAATCGAGATGAAGCGTTCGAGAGAGGAGAAGAACGCTCTAAGTTGGAACAACCACGAGTCATCACACTTCGGCGCTACAGAACGAAACATCTAAGGCGAAAGAGCATCTGAATATGGAAATGAAACAATTACTCAGACGTTTCAACTATGTGTATAGTTCTGCGAAACTAGTAAGGGAGCATTTTATCTACGGTTGAGGTGTCAAGAAAAAAGGAGCAAAAAACGCTTTGCAAGATGAAACATAATTGCTATGCAGTGAATTCAGTTTTTGTAATTTTCCACTATGATAACGGGGCGCTGTCCGTTTTCCGATAAATGGTATGGATGAAGCGCAATGCAAAATATGCAAATTTTTTTGAAATTATATGAGTGCTTTCAATCTACCGTATCCCCTACCTTTATCTCTTCACACTGAAAATGGAATGAATTCAGCGCTGTATCCAAGCTCCAGTGTGCTATGGATACGGTGCTGTGCCATGGCGTGGTATGGTGCAGTACAAAAAGTGCAAGTAGCGTTCGCTATGGTGGCATCGTTCCGGTTCAATACAATTGCAAATCACAAAATTTCTTAGAGAACTTGCGTTTTTGGTTTTCTTAATCACTTCCTTTTAACATCTTGTCTATTGTTCACAACGAAGCGACTATACTGAAGGTAACTTAAGACGAATAAGTGGGACTCACTTACTAATATCTGTGATGTCATTTCTGTCAGAATTCAAGAAAGATATTGTTTGATTTTTTTCTAGATGAATGATCAATATTCTTTTGCGTTCGAGGAATAATATATATTGTTTCTAAGCGTATAGAATAAATAAAAAAGTCGTCATAAGGTCTGTCTCGTGTTATCGGCAACTTATATTGGAAAACAGAGGCAACAAACGATAAGCAGAACTAAGCGGTGAGCAAAAACACCTCAAACGTCAAAATAACTAACTAACTCCAGGTGTTCGGTTTACTCCTAGCTGAAAATACTGTATAAAGCGGAAATCGACGCAGCAACATCCACAATCACAAATTATGACAAACAGAACGTATCATGCTAAAATTCTCTCACTGTCCACATCCTCAAAAAGTAACTCTAAAGCGTTCACCAAGTTGGCATGTTTTGAGTAGACGATTTGTTCCTTTCATTAATTTGGATGGCATATATTTCCGGTGACAACTCGAAGCTGCAATCAAAATCTCCGTGCTCAGAGAAAGAACAAAGGAAGCACAAGACTTAAAGAAAGCCATATCGAGGCAGCTAAACACTTCAAGATGCTACTGCGTTAAATGAAATGAAGCATTAACTGAAGACTCACAGTGAAGAGAGCATGCTTCAGTGAATTCTGACGATTTGTCGGGAGCGAACTTGTCGGGAATGAATGCAACTGCAATGCGACATGATCGGAATTAGATTTGGTACGCAGCCATTTACTGAGATGACCAAAATTTCGATCCTCTTCGACTTTTTGCACATGAATCTTACTGAGGTGGCTAAATCATACTATCAGTACTAGCCAACAACAATAACGTTTCTAAACGATTACTTATTATTCTAATTTAATTATTAGTGATTGTTCAATATTTTTATTCATTAATAATTATTGTCCGTTGTTTTAATTTATGATTAATTACCACTACTTAATTTAATTTATTCTTAGCTATTTTTTAATCATTCTTGTTTATTATTATCATTGTTATTTATTATTCAAGTTTATTACTAATTTCTACTTAGATTCTTAAATTCTTCACGAATATAAATCATGACCCCATCAACATAAGGCCAATGCATAGGTTTCTTAGGCAGGTTTCCGTTTCCGCTTACAGCCACAAAAATTTTTCACGATGGGGTTCAAACACTACAGATGTGAACTTTCTATTACTCCAATTCCTTATTCAATCGCATATAGGCTGTGGCAAAACAACTGGCTACTGAAGATACTTACTTGTTTATTGAAAAAGTATCGATTTTATATCCGTTAGCATTTGCTTCATTTGTGCTGAATTGCTCTTGTTGTTTTCTCGTCTGATTTTTGGCCGGAAAAATATCTGACGATAATTTACAGCATTCAGTTAAATCGGAAATCGTTTTATTTCACTTTCAAACTATCCGCTGTTTAGTTTATTTCTTTGCGATTGGGATCAGCAAAAGAAAAAGTTTAGAAATGTTTTCTCTTCGCAATTAGTTGGGAATTCTCTTCTCAAGGCTCCATTAAATCTCTTATTAAGCCGCTTTGCAACTAGTGCGAAGGATTTTTTGAAGCATAGCTGGAAATGTTGCGTTTGCCAAGAATGCATACGGCATGACCGTTTCCCATTATCTAATGCATATTGGCAGCTCTAATGCTAACAAACAAAATCCATACATACACATTTGCAGATGGATCACAATCGTAGTGTACTTGCTATTCTACATGTGAAATAGAAGTATTGTTTTATTTCCACTTTATTGCTCACTGTGATTCACTTCAAAAAATCGTACAAGATTTTAGAGAAGTGGAAAAGAAGTCCATTTCAGTTAAATTATTTTCGCCGGCGTTTTCTGCACGGCTATCGCACAGTGGTCACTGGTGCTTAGAAGCCGTTCTCAGGATATTTTGCTAATTATATGACAACATCTAGTACGAGATCGTGAGCTTTGATCGCGCTTTTTAACGTTACTTTTTGGGTGATGCTTAGGATTCGCTTCGCCAAAATTATTCGTTCATATGGTCACTTACTTACTTACTCATTTACTTACTTACTTACTTAATTTCATTGCTTATTCATCTTTAACATTCATTGTTCTTAAATTGCCTTTTACAAACCTTTTACGGCTAAAAATAACAGACTTTGTCTGTTATTTTTAGCCGTAAAAGTCGGCAATAAAACAACTGCGAAACGCAACCGTGGTGCTTTTCAGGTCATAATAGTAAGAAATTTCGTTAACCATGCATCTACTGTGCCATAATTAGTGAACATTGTAATTAATTCTTGGAATTTTCCAAGCAGAAGGTACACAGACGAGTCACTTTTTTTCATCTCTGATCCCTTTGCAAAACGCATGCTTGTACAGCGTGTGTGCTCTTTTTAGAACTGAATGTATGCATCAGAATCGACGTTGACAGGATCGCGGACGTGATCGATCATCCGTTCATCAAAACAGCTTATTTTCCCAAATTGTCCTTCACTTCTTTCGAAACTCCGGCTCGATAAAGCACGCTTTTTAATGCCCCACAATTCGCTTGGATTGCTGATGTCCGAAGCCGGAAAAGGCTGCAAGTCGAACTTAGACCAGAAAACTGGCAATTCCTTTTTGTATGATTACTTCGAATTCTATTTTGAGTCGCATGGCAGGTGTAATACCTTTATTTCGCCTCTCAGGCAGCTTTAATTTGTCGCAGGTCCCGTGGGGCAAAATTTGAAAAACAAACTAACAAATTTTTTGCTCTTTCGATCTCGCAGCAGTGGTCAATACATCTCACTTTGATCTCACTTTGCATTAATTCTCCAAAGAATTTACTGTCGTCTTCAAGCAGATAGTACAGTTGCATCGACAAACCATCGTCCAGTATTACAGTGGCGATTGTTCACTTTTCGTCCTTTTAAAGTCCATTTAATATTCGCTCTATTCTGTGTGTTCAATGGAATCAACGAAAATACTATGTCAGTTTATACTTTGTCTGACCTCTGATAGTGGATAGGATTACGTAGCAGCCGCGAGGTCAACTCGGGTCTTTCGCACATATATGTATGCGAAAGACTCGGGTTCGATCCTGGCTGCTCCGGAATGCTTTCCAGAAAGACCAGGGTTCGACTCCGGGGTGCTCCTTAATGCTTTCCACTGCAAGAGGTCAGACAAAGTATGAATTGTGGTGCAAGCCACACCTAAACGGAAGGCTCTCAACATAAAATTCCTACCAGTATATTATGTAAATATTATCTTGCTTTTTAAAAAAAACGTTAGCAGTACTTAATATAATTTTAAGCGAATAAATATTTCGTTTAATATTTTCGGCAACTTGATAAGCTGAACTTATAGTATACCTAACCTGTTAATTCATGTGTGTTCTGGAAAACAAATTATTTCTTAAACGAGCAGGCAAAAACTGCGTTTACGGTAATATCAAAGAGAATAATAAGCGAATCGTTTTTCATAATGAAAATCTTGCCTGTCATAAATCACTATGAAGTTCAGTGATTTAAAACTGATTTCAGTTTAGTCCATTGTATCTGTGAAGTTCGGAAGACTCTATGCTAATTTGTGCTCTTAATTTAAGCATATTCATTGGTAATTGTAAACGATTTAACGTATTGTAATCAGTGAATGATCTCTACGAGTCTTGCAAGTGAACCAATGAACAATTTCGATCACATATTTCTTTTTGTTTCTTTTATCAAGCTTACATCTGCTATGCCAAGTAGAATATAAGCTGATAATGCAAATCTTTCAACAACAAAAAAAACATGTTTACGCTTGAAGCTAACATCCTCTAACGTTCGGGGCAGTTTTATTTTTTGTGCTGTCGTATAACGAACGAAGCATGCAAATTGTTTTTCATGTGTTTTTCATGATTCATAACGCCATAAATTTTACCTTAAATCCTCAACATCAATTTTAACTCGCTAATTATCGCTTTTGGGAATCCTTTTAAGATTGCTCGTAAAGCATCAAGCACACACAACAGAGTCTAGAAATCGATGATTTAACATTGGGTGGTGTTATGCTGCAACATTTACAGTTAGAAGCGCTGCACGATCAAGTTTTTTTCTGATAAAATATGTGATAAAATATAATAAAATATGCGCTGATAAAATAAAATATGCATATGGACAAAATATGCGCTGCACGCATAAGTCATATGCCAGAGCTCTATGGAATCGCAAGCAGCTGTTAAAAGTTGTCCTGAATCAGGGTATCATGGCTCGGACGGATTGCAATAGGCAATTGTTTCGGCGATTAAGCTTTTTTGAATATGGCATTTGGAGATTCCTATGAGACGTATATTTTTGATTGTGATGAGTTCTATGTCATTTTCAGTTGTTAGAGCAGTTGGGATATGGTGGATGCTTTTTGATGCCAGAAAAGAGGAGGCAGCTCTATTACGACACTTCATGTCACCTTCTTCAATGCATTCTATTACAAAGAGATTTGTATCCCCTCAGCTGGATGTCTAAAATTCGTTAGACGTATAGTCCAGTCCGGTTTCACATAAGTGCACCACTAGTTTGGTGGTACGATGCGGACTGTACGGGACGATAAAGAATAATCCTCTAACTAAATCGGCGCGATTGTATACAAAAATTTATCGATATAACTAGCGAGTAGCAGTGCTATTTAGAAAGGACGCAGGAGATTGCTGAATCATAACTGGTATCATCGAAGGTAATATCGATATAAGAAAGGCGTTTGCTTATACGTTATGGAGAGAGAGACGTTTGCCTCGGAAAGTTTTTGATTTGATGCTGAAGACAAATATCGATTGAAAATCCTTTTCGTCTCGAATATTAAGATGATTTAACTCGAAGCGATTAATTTTTGCGTTGCGTAATATAAATGGATCCTTGATCTTATCACTTCATTTTTTTTGAGGACCAAAAACATCCTTAATCCTCTACCATACATCCTTCATTTCATTCATATGCATGCGGATTGTGCCAGACTGCTAAAAAAATTACAAGTTGGTTTGAGAGGTCGGTTTAAGTTGTCCGCCACTTCTGCTTGCCTTCCCCTCCTCTCTTTTCACTTCTGTGAAGCGCGAATGGGGTCAAAACTTTGTGTGATCAAATCAGTTTTCCGCATTTTTGCCACGTCTACATACCAGTTGATAATAACACAAGCACTTTAGCGCATGATAATAACACTTTATTGATAATAATGATAATAATGATAATAACGCATGATAATAATAACACTCGATAATATCATTTTAGGGTATCATCAGCAGTTTTTTTTAATTTAGCGAATGCAGTTGCAACAACATTCGGTTGTATCAACGATTTTTTTGGTGTCATATTTGCTATGGTTTTCTAATCTCTTCTTTCAAAATTCGAAAGGCATTGTAATTGCTGTAATTCTGCGATACTGTTATGTTTATGTATGTGGTTATATAAAACCGTTGAAAACAATAATTACTTGAGCTAAATTAAAATTCAGTACAATAGCTTTCCAATTTTGCAAAAGAAGTTCGTTTTTGCATTATCCCACCTCACATCCATTGTATGGCCAAAAAAGAGTAGATAGGTGAATAGAGTTAAACCGGAAATTTGTATAGATGATAATGATCATGGTCGATAAGAGAGCGAAATGTTTGCATGCTGAACGGATGTTGAGTGCCGATTGTGCACGTTTCTATGAACCGTAGCAGTAATGTACCTGAGAAAACGGATAAAAGAAAGTTGCAAACGCTCGCGCCAACAATTGCAAAGACGTTGCATTGTTTCAATGTGGTGACTTTGTTTAATGTGCTGTTAGCGAAACGATGCCGTTGGGCAAACAAACGAAATGAAGGCAGCTGATCGCCTGGAACAACTAACTACACGTATGAAAAGAGATCATGCAAAAAGTGGAGAAAATCGTTGAACAGTTAACGTATAGCGTTCGTTGCTTATGGGTCAGATTTGCTCTTTAACGAAAATGATCATCACAAATGCGTAAACCAGCTGAAGTGGACCCCCGCGGGGCATTTGCGAACATCGTTTTTGCTCACCTCTCCGATCGCCGAATATAAGCATGAATTAAATGCAGTAACGAACAGTCGTCTCAGCGTCTAGCGATCTTCTCATCCACTTTGAGAGCATCGCTAAGATGCAACCAATTACCGTAGTCGTGATTTTTGCGGCCATCATTGGCTACTCGAATACCTTCTTATTCCCTGGACTAGGTGGAGGATCAGCGTGTGGATGCGAGTAAGTTTTACTGAAGCGAACTTTCGAAAAATTTTACTTTATACTTAATAGTAATTCCATTTGTCTATAAAACTGACAGCTAATATTCATGCGCTGCAGTTCGAGCTGAAAGCGATGCAGGAAAAAAAATTGATAAAAACTCAACGTCTTTCAATGCCAGTTTGTAATGTAGTTGGAACTCAATGTTTTCTCAATGTGACCTCACGTCGCAATACAATTGGACCTAGCTCACTCAACGCCCTCTCGGCCTGGCCTATTGCCGATCAGTGAACAATACCAAAAGTGCTGTACTACCTTATGCGCTCACCTGTCTTTCCTATCAGACTGGCTTTTTGCTGCTGAATGCAAAACAAAACTTTAGAGTCTTAAAGTTTTGAAAAAAAGTGCTCACAGATTCATCTTTGTTAGACTGCCTAAGTTTCACTCTCACTAAAAAAAAATTTACTCGATGTTTTCGAGCCTTTCGAGTCTTTTTGCTATCATCAATTTCTTTAATAAATATTACATTTGCTGAAAACTGAGCACTTTTTCTATAACCTTGGGGGACCCTTGAAATATGAAACGTATAGGATTTGAGATGTCGTTCACTTATTCATCGATGCGTACTTAGTTTGCTAGTGAGAAATGAGTGTAGTCCACATTCGAGAACATGACCGATGAAGGAACTCTTAGCAATGACTTAAACTTAGTCTATACCGTTTGCTTTTTTAGTCTATACCGTATGCTTTCTTAGACTATACCGTATGTTCTTCAGTCTATACCGTATGCTTTTTTAGTCTATATCGTACGTTTTTGCAAATCAATCCTTTACTCGTTCAATAACCAATGCTTTCGTCTTATTCGTTTATTTCAAACATTTGTAGCAGAGTATGGACACAACAGAAATTTTTTGATATCGAAATTCGATGAGAAGAAAAAAAAACAAAGCTTTCAGTAAATGTTCGTATTCAGTAGCAAGTCAACTGCTCTCATAAGACTGCACATCAATTTTTCAACGTTACAAAATAGTATGCACATTCTTAAATACAAGTTGGTCAAACTGGTTAAACAAACAATATGTTCATTTTCTTGTATTTTACCAATTGGATACTGCTTACATCAACCAGTTTATGAGCAAACAGCCAGCTCTCTCGCAGCGACGGTAAGATTTTGCGACTGAAAATGTAAGAGTTGTTCGTAAAAAGGTAAGGTGATGCCACGTTTCGGAGAACTGCAGCAGTGATGATGGCAGTAATTGCTGCCAACTAGCGTAGACATAAGTTTAATTTTTGCATAAACACACGATGTATTTATATATTAATTTTACATAGACATTATATATAATTTTACATTTTTAATTTAAAATTCATATAATTTTATATTGGTATACATATACATATTAATTTAAAGTATATATATACGTACTAATCAATTTAAAAATTAAGTTTCTTATATATACATACATATGATGACTTTTGAATTATATGCAAAGCAAGCTTCGTCTAGACTAAGACTTCCCAATCATTTTTGTTGGTTATTGCTTACTTTAGGTAACTTGAAAATAAACTAGCCATTATTGGCCATTGTATTAGCGTAAAGGCTAATCGAATTCATGAAATCTCTCCGTAAATTATCAGTTTTGCTTATCGCAAATTTCAGTGTGGCTAAACATTTTAACCGTATCAGCACTACCACATCTGAAGTGCTGCAACGTTTTTTTCCCCACTACCCCCTCCCTTCCCTCATCCCCCCCACCCCACCCCCAAATGCAAAAATGTATTGTTCTATGTGGGCTGAAGAAGTTCTCTTGCTTAAAAATCTTCTTGGTCGACTTCTTTCAAGGCCCATAGAGTTGAACTCGAGAACTGATGTGATGAGTTTGGGCTAAAATTGGTGATTCATTCGATACCCTATTGTACAATCATATAATTATGCTCGAACTCACTGGCCAATTTGAAATTTATGGGTGTATCGTTAACCGTGACGAGTGCTGAAATCATAGAGGGGTTGTGAACTATTTAAAAAAATGTTGGGTTGTTTTTATCACCATTTTCTTTGTCTGATGAAAGAGCAAAGCGTAATTCAGTGTCAATGTGCGCTTTGTGTTTTAGGCCGTCACCACCAGCATGCAGCTGCCCACCACCACCCGCATGTTCACCATGCGGAGGATCGAGTAGTGGCGGCGCTGACGATACACCTAGTGGAGGAGGTTACGCCACACCTAGTGGCGGAAGTTATGCTACACCTAGTAGCGGAGGTTATGCTACACCTAGCAGTGGAGGTTATGCTATACCACCCATCCATCCACCTCCCAGCTATGCTGCGCCCTCGCCAATAGGCGGATACGCATCCTCACCGACTGGAGGAAGTTACTCAGCTGTTAGCCCTGTTGGAACGTATGGGGCTGCACCAACATCTTACAGCGGCTCTCAGGGAGGATCGTATTCGGGCTGGCAAGGAGCCTATTCAGAATCTCACGGTCAGCAGCCAGTCCCACTACCAGCAGCAACGTATGGCTCCAATCCTCCATACCAGCCACAGCCTCTCGCAGATGGCGGATATCAAGAACAGGGTCAGCAGGCTGGGTCTCCACCGCCACTACCCCCACCGCCGCCACCAAGTCGTGGTTACCAGGAGGAACAGGGCCCACCTCCTCTCCCACCTTCAGGCGGTGAACATCAAGAGCCATCCGGCCCAGCCCCCCCACCTCCGGAATCGCGTCCATCAGGGCCACCGCCTCCGCCGCCACCCCAACAGAATTATCGGGACCGTGGGAACCAAGTTGGTAGACAAGGAGAATATGAAGAAGGTGGAGGTCAACGAAACGACAGAGGTTATCGCAGGATAGCGTCAAAGGCGTAGGGGAACAGCAGAAGTGTAATCACTTCATCTATCTGTATTATATGTGTTTAACAGATTTGAGGAAAATAAAAATTCGCAGTTACCAATTAAGAAGCTTATGACGTGTTCAACTGCAATAAATTTTGACCAATCAGAAAGATGCCAGATGGAGACTTACTCGCAGAATGCAATGTGCACTCGCCGATTGCAATACCCGAAATATTGGAAGTCCCCATCTTTCATAAAGACGAAAAGAGTGGCATTTGGGAAAGAAATTTTCCTCCCTCTTTCAGGAAAACTTTATTTTTATCATCAGGAGGCAGCAGGAAAACATCTTTATCAAAATTCATGCTTTTTTCTTTTTACAAAAACAGCTCTCAGGCAACAATGTTCACTTCACAGAAATAACTCATCAATAGAATAGGAAAGGTATTAGCGAAATCGGATTTTAAAAAGCGATGCTTTTTTGTTAAACAAATAAAAGAATATGAGTGGTAAACTAGGTTAGCATATAATGCAAATTGTCAACGGCAGATATGCAACTCTCTATGAAACCATTCGGCAGTTCTCAAACTTTTTCCATCCCTTTTTCCATTTTCCATCCTTTTTCCATCTCAAGCAATACCACAGAAAGCGAATGTTTAAGGAAGCGCTTTAAAAAAAACCGGCTGAATGCAAAGATTGTTTAGTGCATGATCGATCTGGAAGATCCTTTTGAAAAACGACACTAGCGATGATACTTATACTTGTTGTTGTTGGGAGGTCTTTATTCTTTCAAAGTAACATAAAGAGTGACCGGGAACATAAAAGCGAAAACAATTGCGATAAATGAAAGCAAATATCAATTGAACATAAGCTTATAGATTTTTTTTTCAACGTCAACACTGCTTACGCGACATTTGAAAACAATACTAAATAAAAAAAAGAGATGAGACTACGAGCTGAAATAACCAACAATAGAGAGTTTAGTTCACAGTGAAACGACTACAAATTACAAAAACAGTCAAAAGCTATGAACTCGTAATAAAGTAATAAATTCCATCAGTTATACTAAAAGAACATCGAAACGACTACAATATGAGAGCAAGCGCTCACAGTTTTAAAATATAGTATATGAGACCTAAATCAAATGGATTGCAATTGCGCAGACGAGTTGCGTAGGTCAAGCTGAATGAACACGGGAAAGTTTTCCCAAAACAACGTTTTCGTAGAACTTATTTGCATGTTTTTGATCATCTAGATTTTCGATTTCAAGAATGCTAATTAATTAGACAACCATATATATTCATTGAAGACAACAACAAGAGATAGCAAACGCCTTCTTATAACTTTCAATGCAGCTATATAGAAATGCCCGCAATTCTTTTAATTTCTTTCTTTTATTATAATTCTTATAATTTTGTGATTGGCTTATAATAATTCTTATAATTCCAATCCCATCGTGATTGGCAGCAATTCGTAGACTGGACTGGCAAGAAGGATCAAAGCGCCGGAAACTCACACCGGACATTCATGCATCAAGTCAATATGCAATGAGTTTTTGTCACCAATATCCGATCATCAAACATCAGACGGTGAGGCGAGAGGATCTAAATCATGTTGATGATCAAAAAATCATAAACAGAATCATCGGTGGTTCTGTGACTCTTCAAATGAACAGTAAAAAGCTTGCACGTATTGATCGACACCTTCGTGACGTCGTTTTTAGGGCAAGTGATTCACTTATTGAAATCTAGTTCCAATTTCTGCGTTTTCATTGCCGAATGGAATGTAGGAACTTCTTGGCTTGCAATGCAATGTATATTCATTAGTCGTAGAACATTGGTAGATTGCAAAATATGCATCAATTTGCAGGAAATTAAATTGCAAGTTTTTTTGGAGCTTTATTTTACAGAACGAATATGGCATATGAGAAAATAATATTCTGAACTCGCATGAGCTCTTCAATTATGTCAACATCGGCAGAGTGTAGGTCACCGCCATCGGAGTAATTATGATGAAAAGACTGTCATATTTAGTTATAGCTGGTTAAACTTTTTCAATAGCTACAGTATTGCAACCTTCTAAAATAAGCACAAGCTGCCGACTGGTTTTGTGCAAAGTTTGAAAGCATGGCCTAGAGATATAAGTTTTTCCAAAATTTAATTTCGAATACACCACAATTGTGCAGAAAGTATCAGTGCTATTAAAAGAAATAACAATTCTAGTGAGAAGTCTCTTAGAAAAGTATCTACATGTGCTTCGTAAATGGACTTATCTGCTTCATTGACAACCATTAATAAATCTGTGGTCCTCGTCGTGTTTAACGATTAATTATTCTATTCAAAGAATTTCCTTTTTTCTTTCTTTTCCAGTTTGGTTTGATTGTTATTTTAGAGTATGCCAGTGTCACCATGTCAGGGTCTGGGCACTGGAATTGTGAGGCGTTTTGTTTTGGTC
Organism: Toxocara canis; assembly: GCA_000803305.1. NCBI lineage: Eukaryota > Metazoa > Nematoda > Chromadorea > Rhabditida > Toxocaridae > Toxocara > Toxocara canis. Next base: position 36,479 of record JPKZ01000439.1, read on the forward strand.
GAAGTATGTTGGAGTATCTTACTAAAGTAGGATGGCAGTAACTGTACCGCATCGGCAAGTGTAATCAAAAATAAGCCACAAGGTATACCCATGTTTATTCATACTATCCCAAGGATCTTGCATTGAGACAACTGGCATCCATTCATAAAACTCTCTTTTTGATTGTCTTACTAAGCATAAGTATCTTCTCAAAATAACGAAAACCGGATTGACCGTTTTTACGCTTCGATTCTCTCTAAATATCATCCCATGCTATCCTGTTAGTGATTCTGCTGTATCGTTCTCACGATCGTTGTAGTTTTATTTAAGCTGCGTTCGGAAAACAACGTTCGCGTGCCGAACATTTATGTAAGCAATCGATGACTCTTGTTAACAGTTATTGGCGGAACTATCATTTGATCGCCTTCATGCATACAATAAATTAAACCAAAAAGAAGCTTTTAGATTGATGAAAATTTTCTCAATAAGATTCTCTCGTTTATGAAAATGCTTGATCTTTTTGCGTGAATCTTACTGGATGAAAAAAAAAGAATTTTTCAATCGGTATAAGTTTTGAAAAAGTATTCAGTTTTGTCGCCTACGAAACAATCATTGTTAAATTACAAACAAAAATGAGTTACACAACAATGAATTCTTTGATAATACGATTCATACAACGCATATTCAATGCCCATCCTTTCTACGATAACTTATTTGCTTTTCATCATATACTGCCGTTTACTATATAAAGCATAATGTGCATAAGATCTAAGTATCTTGAATGCTTTGTTCGAATACCATATTGACTTTTGATGAGCAAACTAAATTATGCGAATTAAAACTCTCACATTACTAAGCATTTTATTAGAATGTCAGAGAAATAAGTTAAAAACAGTAACAGTAGAGCAAATTTTGCTCAATTTTCACTTATGATACAGAAAATATTATCGCTGAAGGCAAGTGTTGTTTACTTGCCCCTGACGTATGAACCTCAAATCGGGCCTGACGAATAACTTTTCCGATTGAGTGCGAGGAATAGCTTGATTGTGGGCTAGCCGAATAACTAGGATGAGATGGAGCTTGGTGGCTTTGAGGTGCAGCTGCTTGGTTTTGAGGTGGAGCTGCGTAGCTTTGAGGTAGAGCTGCGCAACTCTGAGATGGAGGCGCATATCCACTGCTTGGAGCCGCATGACTAATAGGAGCTGCGTAACCACTGCTTGGTGGAACCGCGTAACCACTAAATGGGGATGCGTACGAGCCATCTCCACTCGAGCCACAGCTGTTTGGACATCATGGTAGTGGAGGACAGTTGCATGGAGGAGGAGGCTCTCTGCAATTTCGAAAGCTTTGTGATGTGCACGAAACGGCGTCAACATTTGTAGCTTAGCGAAACAGCACCGACCAAAAACATTTTCTATGTCGTTTATCTTTTCGTTTACTCTTAGTGAGAGTTGAGCTACTACCACCATACTGAATAAGACACATAGCTGTTGACATATGATTGTAAACGAGTTGCGTGACATGAAATGCGACGAACTACAAAAAGTTCGAAGGCAATTGTTTGAGGTCAACTGCTGAAGTTTATCGTACTTCAGTGCATAGAAAATCGCTTTCTACTATTGCTTTCAGCTTTTCGAGGGTCAAGGGTCAGCTCTCACGCTCAAAAGAGTTCTCCGTTTTTCCAAACTTCTGAAGATATTCCCTTCACGTTCAGAATCTTTATTTTGCATATTCGAGTTCAGGCAGGAACACTCGAGAGGCGCCTATATTTTACGGATTTTATTATGAGCGGAGCTTAAGCGCACCTATGTTTAAAAGTAAAACTTCGATTGATTTAGTAAGCGTAACGAAAAACATACGCGCATCCACATCCACCACTACTTTCGAAGAAGATCGCGTTCGAACAGTCAACGAAAGCAACGAGCGCAATTACGGTAACTGATCGCATACAACCAAGATCGGAGATCACTCCAACGATCGGAATTCTCTTACATCCGTTGTTCACTTTTTATACACTATCATGCATATATCAAGCCGCCGGATTGCCCGATGTTACATTGGAAACCGGTTTTAAACGTTTCAAACGTTAAATGCGGAACACATGCAATGATGAAACGCATTGGTGTCACAATTGTTTTAGCCGGTAAAATTCATTGTTGCATATTTCTCTCTTATTTCGCCGCATTTCGTCGAAAACCGAAAGAAAAGAACAAAGAAGATTTTGTATGAGATCGAAAATTGCAATTGATCGTTTTGCTAAAATTGCAACGTGCAATTTGCTAGAATGGGTTCATGATCTTTGTGCAAGTTAAACGAACAGTTTATGTCGTAATGGCTAGCATGAACTATTGCAAATATCTTTGATTTTGCAACGTCTTGCTCGCCTTCTCAAGAACTATCATGGAGATCACTCCAACGATCGGAATTCTCTTACATCCGTTGTTCACTTTTTATACACTATCATGCATATATCAAGCCGCCGGATTGCCCGATGTTACATTGGAAACCGGTTTTAAACGTTTCAAACGTTAAATGCGGAACACATGCAATGATGAAACGCATTGGTGTCACAATTGTTTTAGCCGGTAAAATTCATTGTTGCATATTTCTCTCTTATTTCGCCGCATTTCGTCGAAAACCGAAAGAAAAGAACAAAGAAGATTTTGTATGAGATCGAAAATTGCAATTGATCGTTTTGCTAAAATTGCAACGTGCAATTTGCTAGAATGGGTTCATGATCTTTGTGCAAGTTAAACGAACAGTTTATGTCGTAATGGCTAGCATGAACTATTGCAAATATCTTTGATTTTGCAACGTCTTGCTCGCCTTCTCAAGAACTATCATACAGCAGAAAACAAAATATGCCAACGCAATCGACAAATCATCGTTTGATGTTTTATATTTGAATTTTGTAAATGTAATCGATGGGTGGAAGTAGCTCAGTGGTAGAGCTTCCGTTTCATATACCGGAAAAGCTGGATTCGATTCCCGGCTGCTTATCCGACTGATCGCTAGCAGGCTGACCACCAGTCGTTCCGAAACTGATCAAAACAATCATCCGTGGGCATGATTGTCAACTGCATCGATATGGGAATCGATGAAATTAAAGCTGTCTTTGAATCCCTTTACGAATGGTATCGATATCACCAATTTATCTTCGCCGGAAATTTACGTAACATCTTAGCAAATTGTTGTGAGCAAATATTGTTTTCAACAAAAATCTAGGAGGCTTACGCATGATGTTCTAAATTTTCTCCAGTAGAAAATTTGGATATTTATTCCGAGGGAAAGTCCGCATATATGTATCACCAAATCCAAATTGCTTCTGCAACCATTACTCATTTTTATCACAGCAATAAAGTGCCAACGGCAAAACTTATCAAAGTAAGCAATGTGGCCAGAAAAATCTCATGGAAATGAATGAACTTGCATGATTTTAGCCAGATTTGCTGAACGACATCGAGAAAAAGATTTAACGGAACGGCGGGTTGAGTTTACCAATTGCAGCCCAATTAGAATGGGGCCATTTTAAACTCTGTAACTTAAAAGAATCTCGACAACTAAGCTAAAAAATATGAAGGATCACTAGAAATCTCGAAAAAACAGGGGTTTTGCAAGGACGTTTTTATTACACGGCTGACTCCCAAGATTGCGCTTTATGGATGGCACCTCCTACATCTGTTGTCCTAATCGTTAACTAATCAATCTTTCCATACGGTTAACCTTTGCCCACATTTGTTTGTCTCATTGTAGGTACTAAGGTCTACATAGCCATAAGTGCACACCCCCTCTCATGTACAAATGTGCCAATGTGCTACAAGCGCTATATTGTTTGGATTGCATGATCCCAGTTTTTTTATGGCTCGAGGAAATTAAAATGAAACAAACTATTTGTTTTGCTCGAGCAATTTACTAGAACAACTATTCGTTAGTCTTGTTACGCTTGTTTACCTAAATGTAATCGATGGGTGGAAGTAGCTCAGTGGTAGAGCTTCCGTTTCATATACCGGAAAAGCTGGATTCGATTCCCGGCTGCTTATCCGACTGATCGCTAGCAGGCTGACCACCAGTCGTTCCGAAACTGATCAAAACAATCATCCGTGGGCATGATTGTCAACTGCATCGATATGGGAATCGATGAAATTAAAGCTGTCTTTGAATCCCTTTACGAATGGTATCGATATCACCAATTTATCTTCGCCGGAAATTTACGTAACATCTTAGCAAATTGTTGTGAGCAAATATTGTTTTCAACAAAAATCTAGGAGGCTTACGCATGATGTTCTAAATTTTCTCCAGTAGAAAATTTGGATATTTATTCCGAGGGAAAGTCCGCATATATGTATCACCAAATCCAAATTGCTTCTGCAACCATTACTCATTTTTATCACAGCAATAAAGTGCCAACGGCAAAACTTATCAAAGTAAGCAATGTGGCCAGAAAAATCTCATGGAAATGAATGAACTTGCATGATTTTAGCCAGATTTGCTGAACGACATCGAGAAAAAGATTTAACGGAACGGCGGGTTGAGTTTACCAATTGCAGCCCAATTAGAATGGGGCCATTTTAAACTCTGTAACTTAAAAGAATCTCGACAACTAAGCTAAAAAATATGAAGGATCACTAGAAATCTCGAAAAAACAGGGGTTTTGCAAGGACGTTTTTATTACACGGCTGACTCCCAAGATTGCGCTTTATGGATGGCACCTCCTACATCTGTTGTCCTAATCGTTAACTAATCAATCTTTCCATACGGTTAACCTTTGCCCACATTTGTTTGTCTCATTGTAGGTACTAAGGTCTACATAGCCATAAGTGCACACCCCCTCTCATGTACAAATGTGCCAATGTGCTACAAGCGCTATATTGTTTGGATTGCATGATCCCAGTTTTTTTATGGCTCGAGGAAATTAAAATGAAACAAACTATTTGTTTTGCTCGAGCAATTTACTAGAACAACTATTCGTTAGTCTTGTTACGCTTGTNCCATATATCCCAACGAAAACCGATTGGAATAATCGAACAATATCTTTATCAATTAAAAACAAATGGCAACTAACGTTTCTATAAGCGGCACAAAATAGTGAGGATTTATAGCTAGCTATACTTTCTGAGAATCTATTTACTGAAACATAGTTACTCAATGAGTAGACATAAGTTGTTTTATCGCTTTTATACCTTGTTTCCCAGTGAGAATCGGCCGCACCATAGATTAACATTTTATCGTGTCATAAATTAGCAATTGTAATGGTTTATGCTAATCTGTAATGTGTAAATTAGCTTCAGAAATGCTAAATTATAAAAGGTAAAACAGCAATAGAGTAAAGTTGTAAAGTAATTGTAAAGTAAGTTAAGTTGTAAAGTACAAAAACAATAATTGCCGAGCTCCGTTTGCTGCTCTCATGATGTTCTTATCACTATGACCTTCCGGTTTCGATGACAATCGAATAAGATTTAGGGAAATGAGTTTGGTTTGTGCAACGTCTAGTTTAGGGTTTATAAAACGAATCATACGGTAATTTCACCCATAGAACTCTGAAATAGTGGAAATACAATGTGTTTAAAATCGAATGGTTTATATCAATCCATCATAAGCAGTGTTTCGGTGTATTGCATTGATTCAACGCAACATAATACAATCATTGTTCGTCGTCCACTCTGTGATCTCTCTACGAATAAAAAATACTTCCAACCCGAACTGATATGTATGAGGTTTGGATTAGCTT
>JPKZ01000439.1:50350-70772 GCA_000803305.1 Toxocara canis
ATCCCATAAATTATCAAAACAAAAGCAAAAGATGCCTTAAAACTGCCAAGAAATAATCAGTTCCATTTGTCGTCCATTTTTGCCCAGTTGCTGAGTCATCACGCCTCGTCAGTATTTGCGTTTTGCGAATAAATGCTCATGCCTTCACTCGATCGAACGGCCATGAAATGCATGATTCACACACCAAGAAACCCTTTTCATTGACGTGTTTTGTAGCCTCACGCATTGCAAAAAGCGCTCAACTTTTCCGGTACAATTGCCCTTCTCTTCCTCATGAGATCAGTTAACGAGTTTGAAACTGTATAGACATGATATATTACAATCGCAAAGTTTCTTAATTATGGCTTCAGCGGTTCTTGAATTGATGCTGCCATGCAGACAGAAATGCAAACACTCGTGCGCACAGACAAAATTTCGCTATAACACGTTGTGCAAATGCATGGAAAAGTGCAAAAAACCTGACTTGAGTTTGTTTATAATACTTTATAGCATTCGTTATTTATGCAAATATCGTCCAGCGCTTTGAAGTCTCGTGTGCAAAAGTACAATAACTCAACATTTCTGATGCGTCGTTTCGTAAGGTTCGCATTATCAGATTCACTGTCATTGTTGTTTTGCTCACATCTGGTCCGATCGTGGTTTTGTGAGTTTTCTCGTCGTTTATTTGATCGAATTTGTTAGTCCATGTACTTACTGAATTGACTTCTTTTTTTACTTTGTTATTCAAGTTTTTTTCCTCTGTTGTTTCTTCTTGAACTAAGTCTCAAGAGCAGCTTCAGAAAGGTACTGTACTTCAGATTTTGAAGGTCCTATTCGTATTCCATGACTTGAGCTTTTAACTCTTTCTCCTTCGTCACTTTGGTAGCATATGCCCGTTTCGCTGAGCTTTTCTGAATGGCCATCCATCCTTCCTGCGCCACAAAACCTAACGCTTAGGGAACTTCTCGTTCTCTTGACCGGTAACATATTACCTAGACTAGGATCTTCCGTCGAAGGAGCCAGTTACTATGGGGTGCATCTCAACCTTTGGAAGGCAGCTACTTTTGTTGCTGATCTCTCCCCTGATACGGCCATTCCCCATTGAATGAAACATCCTCCCCCATCTCTCACCTTGCCTTAAAAAAAGCGAGTTTGAACGCTTTCTGCGGAGTAAGAAACTGAAAGCAGCAAGTTTGATACACCATTGCTGGGGATGTGCAAATTCCCATTCATTCGCGTATCCAAAAAAAGATTTAGAGGTGTTGCAACTTTGCTGTTTCGGTCTCAGCAGAAATATTTCTTAAAATGTTCAGCCAGGACTTCTTACTCGTGCATCAACAAAATGAAATTTATAAATGCTTGGAAGTTACCAGCAATCATTGGTTTTATAATACGACTTAGTAATTCGCCTTTAATTAACTGATACTTACAAGTGTGAGCATAATTAAATTACTAATTAGTTCACTTTAATTTGTGGAAATTTTTTAATTTTTATTAATCTTCGGAGTTTGTTCCATCACTCTTTCCGCATCTTTTAGGCTGTTCAGATCAATAAGTCCTCTTTTGGCCATCCTCATACAAGAACACTCATTAGTTGTAGCAATGCGGTCAAGCTCCGCTACAAGTACCATTAACGGATAAGCTATGTAAACTGTAGCGGTTGCAAACGGAGCTTGAAAAAATCGCCTCTATCCTCTTCACGTACCCTCAGATCATCTCTCCACGCTCCAAACTATCCCGATCATCTCTGAAAGTACGTAGATCTGATACCACTCGAGCGCTGATTTCATGGCTCTTTCTTTATCGCAATTATTCTGCCTAATGCGAGAGTATAATCGAGTAAGAGTAAAGTTTGCTGCTACGTTCCTTTAATTGAAGAAGATTGACCGAAATGTACAGAAAAAAAAATGCACAAATTGGTACGAAGAATTTTCATTTGAATTGCTAAGATGACTTAATGTACATTTTTATACACTCTCTGAATTAATGTTACGTGTTAAGCGAGCTCGATTGCAATTGACTTCATTCCAATTTTTAGCTAATGAATTTGCTGCTTTCATTTCTAAGCGAATCTAGCTGTGAATAACATTTGAGTTAAAGCTTTCAACCTTACGATGATTAAGCGGTGCTTAATTAAGCGTTGAAGAGTTAAAACAAATCAAATGTGAAATGGCTTAAAACTCAACACGTAGATAAAGCGATTGATAAGCTCAATCCAATTTGATGATATCTGGAACACTGACCCCAAAAATAGATGTGAAGCATTGTTGCAAATTCTCGACCAAAAATTGAGTACACTTTGTTGTACTCTGCATGATAATAATAACATGTTGACCAATGATGCTTTTCGTGGAATTTTCTATGGATCACTGAAGTGTTTTTGCGTTCTATGCCCGAAGTATGTGAATGATGATTTATAATCAGAATGCCTATTAAAATACTTGAATTAATGCAGAGTCCATACTCATATATACCACTGACAGCCCAGCCAGCGGGAGGTTAACAACAGACTAAAACAGCCAAAGGGATGGCTGTGCTCGGCGTGCGATTGCCTCAGTAACATCGAGACATCGCACTGAAGGCCAGAGCGGTAACGTGCTAAACGTGCCATACTCATGTAGATTTTGGCATTCGAACTCTGCATTTCAACATGACAATCGAGCTGGGAAGAAATCAAATTATAGGCAGTAATTAATGCACCCCATAAACAGTACCAAAACGATGCTTTAGCTCCTCGTTACTGGGAAGGAATTTAGGTCATAAATATATGAAAGCAACAGAAATGTCAACATTGGAGTGAAATTTTGCATTTTGTAGTATTTCACGAGATAAAACGTTCCTCTACGATCATAAAACATCAATTCGTTTGTGTTGAAAGCGGCATAATTTTTCTCTAAAATTCACTTTGTTGTTAAAAGTTTTAATGACTTATGAAATAATTGCTGAATGGGGTGGATGTTTGGAGAAAAATTCAACACTATTTTTCCAATGAGATGATAATAATAAAGTTTCTTCAACGAACTAATTAATAAGAAAAAATCACGGGTATCAAAGAAAAAGTATATGCCACATTTTATCCTCATCCTTAACTTCGTCTCTTTAAAAAAAAATCATAGCCCATACAGAGGTTGTAAGTGTAAGTCCATTTGTTTGTTTATGAATCTGGAAATAACAAAACGCATGCAGATAAACGATCAAGTCAAATATATATACATATATATATATATCTCACTAGATCGATCTTTGCATGTATAATTGTGAGGAAACCATCATAAGCCAGAGATTCACCAAGTTTGTATGAAGATTTGGTATTAATAAATGTCTTTGCTAATAAGCTTAGAGCTTATCATTAATACTGATCTCGTATGTATGAACGTATATGGCTGCTGAGCAGAAGGGGTTTTACTCAAAGACTAAGAGATTATAAGTGCAGACCGGTTTGACATAGTAGGCGCACAATTAACATTCTCGTTGAGAAATCTCGTTGAAAGAAACCACAGCTTATAGATCAAATACGACAGTCGATTTGAGACGCTTTTGTTCTGCATTTCTTCGAATGCACGGATACTAATCTTTGAAGTTGTACTATGAGATAAGTTAGGTATTGGTATTTTATGATGAAATACGTAATGATGGGATCACAGTGCAACTGACCCTATAAGGGAGACAAGGGGGGGAATGGAGATGAGACCACCGCTTAGGTAGGTTCGAGAAGCGATGGTAGCAGTTTCGAAAGCCTCATAACCTTTGCTTTCTTCTCCATCCGCATGAGTGAGCTCTCCTGCAACTGGAGCAAGTTGTAGAGGTGCAAAGTGATTGACAGTGTGCACTTTGTTGCTCCTCATAAAACTTTACAGTCAAAATAAATGCCAGTCGTTTCGGTCATATGTCTGCCTTAGCATTTCTGGGCCTCGAAATTATGAACACTGATCAAAAAGTTTTTACGGATTATATGGTCATTAGCTAAGGCGATGTTAGCTCAAGTCGGTGGCAGGAATCGCTTGTTTATGTGGCAAAAGCACTCTCTTAACAAGTCATTTCAACCCGTTAAGCACATGAAAGCGTTGGCGTGCCAATTGCTAAAGACATGGAAGATTTAGTTTATTCATAACCTACACAACTGTTATGGTTGCTAGTCATCGATTCTTGTGAATAGAATAGTGACTGGAGAAAATGTCTACTTAGCGCATTAGTTTCAGCGTTTAAAAAATTGAAAATTAAATCCAAAAACTCTTTCGGTATATCTGCGCCGATTAGCTACTCATCAATTACTGCAGCAAATGTGGCTTCGTAGGCAAACTTATAAATTCATTTATATTTTGCAGTCTTTAAAAATTTTTTTTCTAAAATTTAAGCAAAATTTTCTCCTACATACTCAAATTTCCAGGTTAAGATTTTTGAATTTTTCTTATTTCGATAAAAATTTACATTCCAGCCATTTCACTACTCTACAGACGAACAGATTTTTTCGTTTCTTTTTTTTGCTGCGTACATTTTTTTCTCAAAAATTCTTGCTTACTTCCCACTTGCTGTTCGATAAGTGCAATTCATTCTCTAATCATCACTGTTCCTAAAAGTTATCACATTTCTGAAGCCTAAAGCGGCTGCTTGCTTTCTCATACCAAATGCTCTGCGCTTTATGGAGTGATCAAAAAATGCGCCCATGTTATTTGTGGGCTTATTCCATTTCATAATCAACGGTGAACATAATTGCTGAGAAGAATATGTTGGTGCTCGATAAGAAAGAGTTCGAGTTACTATCAATCGATTCGATGATCTATCAATCGTTTTGATGATCTACCAATCGATTTGATGATCATCTCTAGACTTGCTTTCCTGCCCTCAGTCAAGCGTTGAGATTCAGAAACACATTGTGAATCCTCCTTGTTTATGTGCCATAAATCTCGTACGGTATGAACGGCCAAAGCTCTTTGCTATCGTTTCATCTTTTGCTTGTTTGTTTCTTTTTGACGATCCCCTCGAGAGACACCTTGGTGTTTGGAATCTATTTAAGTTAATCTTGATCAAAAACCGCCACTAGAGCTCCGACACGCTGACAATAGGTTTTTTTTTCGGAGTGACTTTTTTCACTGCTTTTCGTGTAGTTTGTGTTGCTTATACGAATCGAAAGCCGCCCGATCAGCTCGCAAGACAATTTATGATTTCCGTAAGGTGGCTGAGACGCAAAATTTCAAAGCCAACCTTAAAACGATTAATTACGTTCATTTCGTTGCACTTTTGCCACGTGCAAACTTCTGCGTTCCGTAACCAATTGCTGATGGCCGAATGACCGCATGATTTATTTTTCACCAAAGGGAATATTTCTCTCTCTTTTTTTCCTTACAAAAAAACCATCTTTCTTTGAGAATGTAAATGAGCAGGGAACATCAACGTTCAAACGTTCATTCGTTAGCAAAAGTGTTGATTTAATGGTTAGTTTTGAATGTCCAAAATGTTGAATAATATCGAAACGTTAAAAGCACAATTCATTGTTCATTGCACGTCTATACAAAAATTGGGTTTCGCTGAGGAAACGAAAGAATCGACAAGCAATAGAATGGAATGCAACGTGCGTATAACAAACGCTTACTTCTAAAAACGATCAAATAAGGGACATAAAATAACGACTTAGAACAATTATCCAGTTCAAGAAATTCATAGTCTTCTAAGGAGATTATAGCTTAGACGTCGAGAAAAAAAACCAGGTCGTTCATCTGTAAATTAGAGAGGAAATAATGATTGCTGATCGCACCAATAGAGTTTCTTCCGGCCGGTGTATAAAGGGAAACGGTAAACTGTTAAATTCAGTCTGTATATAGTCCCAATTTCCCTTTCCCATTCGAAAACGGTAGTTCATAAAAATCCTGAAAAAGGGTAATTCATACAAACCCACCCCTATGTCTTTTCAAATATGGCCACTAGACCGATCACTTCATAGAATTTCTCCATTATGTGGCTTCATTCTTCTTTCGTCTTTTTTAATACTCATCCCTCTTGCATCGTTGAAAAACTGCTCTAATCCCTATCTGTGAAAATGCGGTACTATAGTGTTGATGGTTGAACTTATGGCTTGCAAAATTCGGATTACAAATAAGCAAAAAGTGCACTACAAATGAGCGGAAGAACATAAGAGTAACAATAACAGCTGTTTTAACAACATGCTCACTAATGAAAAGCTCATTCATTGATCGTACCAGATGATTGTTTCTTGTTGATTTCCATAACGTGTCACGTGGTGAGGAAATTGTAGCAAATATCTAAGCGTTCTCTGATCGCATATAACAAAGCTTTCATTGAAAACGCTGCTTTCATATCATCGCTTCTTCCGAATTATTAGCGATCACTTTCGTAGGGTAAGTAGTAACTGTCAATATTTTGCAAAGAGGTTTCGACGAACAGAACAGAAAACGTCAAGCAAATTGTGGAATTCAGAATACCAGCAGCAAATACTTTATAGATCGAAATCCATACCCGATTTGCGAAATTTTCGTTGCAATATACGGCAGCACTGAATGTGTGCAGTAGTATTGTTTTGACACAGTCAGCCAATAACAATTTCATAGTAGTTCAGAAAAAAATGAGTGATTCTCTGATCGATACATAATGAACTAAGCTGGAAATGATCAGACTCGAGTTCGAGTTCGAGTTCAATATAGAGAACACCGCTGAAACCCTTTTGCCGACCTGCTACTGAAAATAATTTAAAATCGTTTTTTGCAATGAAATGAAATAAACCACCATCACTATTCGGCTTTCAACCATCAAATGCAACGGCCTTCTTATCAAATTAAAATTCAGTCATCGAAATAGGCACGGAAACGTACACCATGGGAAATCGTCTCGTGCGGCTTTTCCACACAATACATTTCAACCGTTTGCGTGTTTCTTTTTGCTACGGCCCCAGACGTCTGTTAGTTAGCTGATGTACCGGACTATAGTCGGTTTCCTTTTCGATCGACCGCCAGAAACGAAAATTTCTAAAACGCTCCATAGTGATCCTGGTTTCCCAAGTTGTTTAACAAATTTTACAAAATCTTATTTTGTTTTTATTTTGCATGGTAGTTGCCAGATCAGCGCAAGCAAAAAGAATCAACCGAATTCCAGGAAAGGTATAAAGATCACCATCAAAAGGTGCTTGTTGTAATTGATGCGCATAGAGACACAATCTACGATAAGGAAGAGTGATTACAAATGTATAGCCCATGCACAATAAAATGAAATTAATTAGTCGTAGAAGAGAAGGACACACGATAGAATCGTTGCTGAACGTTTATGGTTTTTCGTCAAAAAGTAATACCTTACAAAAACGTTTTGAAAAAAATCGAGAAACGTAAATGTTAAATTGCAAGCCGATACACTAAAGTAGTCACATTGTCGAATGAACGCGACCACAGACAACCAAACGTTAGCAAAATATCGAAAGACCGTTTCATTTCAACGAACTTCATTCTCTCTCTCTCTCTCAAAAAAAGGCTTGTTTTACATAGCAATATTTTTTTTTAAAAAAAGTTTAATATCATACTATATTCGCAACTTTTACCGAACAAAAAAAATGTTGCGGACGAAAATTGTAGGGACAATTAAACTCTCAAATAGCGCACATTAATATTCCGCTGTAAGAAAAAAGCCTGTTTGCTAGTTTTTTTCTTGGTATTCGGCCACGTTGTGATTTGTGCACAAAACACGATCATTTTGGCACGTTTAAATTCCGATTCGCTGAGAACTTATGTCAGTATTGCATCTTGTTTCGCTGTTGGCAAGTCTAGCTCATATCCAATAGCTATTCCCCAATGTTCGTTTATTTCATTAGCAAATTCATGGGATCACTTTGTTGGTTTGGCAAATATGCATTTGCAAAGCGCATTATGGCAATATCATTTTTCCGCGAATGTGTATGCTTGCATGAGTCATACACACAGTTGCGTAGTTACAACTAGGGAATGATTGAAACCAATTGAATTATTGCAAATTGTAAATGCAATTTGCGATATTACAAAGATACAAAAGCATCTGTAATTTCATCGATTCCCATCATCGATGCAGCTGACAACAATGTTCAAGACTGAGGGCCATTGCCTCTTCCTTTCCATGACCGTTGTGACCGATTTCGGGTCGCCTGATGGTTGGTTAGCTTGCCACCGACCCGCTGGCGTAGCAACCGATTTGCGGTACTGGTCTACGATAATATTCAGCATTATCTATCAGCTTCCAAAAGAAAAGCCATAGAAAGTGCCGAAATTTTGCATATTCATCTATGCATTTTATAACTGTTCAAATTGCAGGATGCATGGGAATATGAAATTTTAAGCGAATGCTTTAAACGACTGCTAGCTTTGGTTCAAAATTTGAATCCTTTGTTGAGCATGATTTTATATTTGTTGATGACTTCTGAGTAGGTCTGACGAGCGAAAATGCTAGAGCAGATATTTTGACAATCCGGCGGCGATTATTCCCACTTATCTGATCAATGGAGAATTCATTGATATGCTCTTGATAAGGACAAGCCAATGATAGAGTAGATTGTCCAAAAAAAAATCTTCCACAACACAATTCAGCTGCGTTTTTCATCAAATCGAACTCATTAGGCTAATCGATTACGTCATCCGCATAAACCATCATGCTACAATCGATGAAAATTCTGTCCGCGAACAGCGGACACTTTTCTGTCTTTTTAGTTGTTCCTTCTCTCGAGATGCTTGCGATATGTTTAAGTAAAACGAACAGTTGTTTCTATCTTTTTAGCGTCTTCCTTATCTTGTCATAGTGTAAATCGTGCGAATTGCTAGCGGATGAAATCATAGTACATTTCGATGCTGCTAACAAAGCCAAAACACATCGCAAGCATCTCGAGGTTCCGAACAATGCTAAAGCACATATCGTAAGCAACTCGATATCATCAACAAAACTAAAACATCGTAAGCTTGCAGATTCATATTAGATTGATGGTGTACAAGATTCATTCACATTTCGAGTTGGTCGAATCGATCGTTTAAGACTATCGCAGCACTTTTCACTTGTATTCCAGCCATAGAGTATTTCGAAATTTGAATTCCATTCGTTTCATCCGACGATTTTTTTTTGCTTTCTTGATGTGTTGCAGTAATATTTCGAATGGAACCGCGATAAATAATTGGTTCTTACGTAAGAAATTTCCGCCTTGATAATGAGTCTCAATTCAGCATCGCCTAATATGTATTCCATATTTTCTATTCGTTTGAGTTTCAAAAATTCCATCTTCATTAAGTAACTTTTAATATGATGGAAATTACTCTATTAGTTCCCATTTATATGACTTCAAAGTTTAATAACATCTGTGTTTTTGAAACTTTCTTGCATATTAGCTTGGTTTTATCCCAGTCGCACTACAAAATCTAGCTAGGTTCGGAGAGTTATAATAGAAAATTTGATAACCAGCTTAATTGGATGGTGATATGCTTAAGGAAAATGAGCTCTGTTAGCTTAAATGGTTTTTGTGAGCTGCAAAATTTCGGCTTTCTAGTTCAGTGTATTCCATTCTTTAGCGCACAGCTTCTAAACCAAATGTCGTGAATGATTCACCATGGCGTCTATCTCATTTTTTTCCCCGCTAACAGATGCGCATAAAATGTTTTCGAATGCGCACGTGGAGCTATGCCACGTGGTGTAATGGAGTATAGCAGCGTTGAGGATGCTCAGTACGTGTTTCTAGAAATAAAAGCATTCGAACACGGGATCGCACTATGTGAATCGAAGATCAGAGTTTATTTTTTAATCTTCTGGCTTGATAACGTTTCGTGTCGACGTTTCAAATAGCACGTTTTCCTAACTGCTTTTCATCCTCACAATAAGCCAGCCCCACTGGCGGCGGTTACTATTGACGAGTGTATTGCTGCACTCTTGCAAATATTCACTAATTCATATTAATCCGTCAGTATGGTGCCGCCTATGCTTATGCCGTAAACTTTTTCAATATTTTTCAAGCTAAAGCGAACTGGTGGCTCATGACTAAATGAAAAAACTTGCCAACTCCCAAAAGACGTCTTTTTTTACGAAATACCCAGTTCGCACAGAACATTTTTTTTTTGCAATACCATTGCCTCAAGACTGTTATCCCAATCATATTCAGTGTTCTTGTAGGCCTAGTCTGGTAGTGGCGATTAGCTAAGCTACGTTTAAGTAACGTCAAAATATAAATTTGCATTCTGCAACAACAAGGTTCTCTCGTCGGTCACACTTTATGGTACGGTTGATCCCAAAAATTTCGTTATTTTTTCATGATATTATGAAACGAAAAGCTTTTTGAACTTTCAAGTAATCCGTTTTTCCTTGTAATCTATACAGCTTTCATATTCTACTATAATCTCACTCCATAACAACAAATATATGATGGCATCTAGTGATAAAAAGCAAAACATAATTAGAGGAAAAAAACCAACGTACGATATATGAGCACAGAGAATAATAGTTGAAGAAAATTATGCGAACGACGATTTCGAGAAATATGGCAAAAATTTTTCATATTTAACGTAATTAAACTACTGATATTACTTACATATTGAAAACGAAGTAGCGCGATATTGTTATATGTGGGAGACTAAAGTCGATGATGAATTTAGCACAACGCGTTTGCTAGCTCAGCGAAATGCATAATAATTTCACCGCCATTTCTCTTATATCTTCAATTAGCAGCATTCTATTGCCCATGTAGAAGTCGTCGTCGTATTCGGTCTAACGCAAAAAACATCGACGATTTCTACCGACGTCCAATTTGAAAATTATACGACGATCAGAAACTTTTCAGGAACGCTATGAAGAAATCACTTGTGCGAATTGGCTCTGCAATTAATCGTATTAAGACTGCGTCTGTTGGCGGCACAAATGCTATCCAGCAAATGAGTATTGCTACGGCTCGTGTAAGGATTTCACCAATACAATAGCCATTATTGAATGATATTGTTATATTCGAGCGGATCTCACCATTTCTCACAAATTTTTTAAATGATAGTACTAACAATAAACTCTTATCAAATAAGCTAAATTGATAACCGTCAGAGCAAGGTGAATTGAGTTCGTGAACTTGGAGAAGTTTCGTTACTGATGTGAAATAAAAAGCTGACTTCAGTGAGTCTATTTGCTGAAGCTAGTAAGAAAAAAAATTTCCACCTTATTCATGGCCAACCTTTTAGCCAGATCCTATGGCACGATATAAGAAGCTCGCCGATAGCACAACAAAGAAACCACGTATACTAATCACAGGATCGATGGGACAACTAGGTAGAGGACTCGCCAAAGCCTACAGGTAAATATATTGTTGCCGCAAATTATTACGCTCTTTCACCTTGTCATTTGCTTCTTTCATTAGCATTAGCTAGTTTCACTAGCTCGAATTGAGCTCATCTCTGAAATTCGAAAAAGATAAACGAAACTGTTAGCATATTTCGATAATTGTTTGGCAAGAGTGCAAACAGCAAGGGATTGGAAAAACTGCGATGCGTTCAGAACACAAACCGTCATTTAGATAAAATGACAGCTGTTTTGCTGGGTGCCATTTGTGCATTTGCAGCAATGCAGTCAGCTATTTAAACAAAACGCTACTAGACCAAACAAAGTGATAGTCGTGCAGTAATTTTCGATTTAAAGTGCCTAGAAAGAGTACAAATGCTCGTTAGAATGACGTGATGATGAAGAGTGATTTCGAGCTAAATAGAAACCAAAAAAAAATCACACTCTGAAAAAGGCTGTAGCACACGTTGGTTATATCCCCCCCACCCCACTCGGAAATCCACATGTAAATTTTTTGCGAGAACTGCGGATAATTGTAAAGTAGCATGGCTAGAATGAAATTACGGACTCTAAGATATGCTACAACATTACATTGCGGCATAAAACCGTTCAACGGTTACTGTTTTATGATGATCTTTAGCATTTCAATTAATTTTTTCTCCCTTCAGCTGCTTGTACTACTCATCGTTTAACTTTGTACCGCTTAAAAAGACGAGTTTTTAAAGGTATATGTATGGACGCGACAGCGTGCTCATGACTGACATCGTAAAGGCACCTTTGGATGGAAGCGTTGGTATGTTTTGAGTTTTGATGTCAGCGGGCCCTCTAGCAATGTTTGCTATGAGTTACTCTCCCCACTACCATGCTTAATGGCAAAAAAAGCTTTTGGAAATCTTGAGAATTAAATTTACAAACACAGATGAACATCATTTGCAAATACAATCAGCCACAATTTGTATGGCAACCAGCGCTGTCAAAACGCCCAGAACCCTTTTGGACAACATGCGTGCATTAACTATAAGTTGAATGCACCAGATGTTGAGCCCTTACCTGATGTTTGCGAAATGTTTAATCGCATTATCGTAGTTTATCCCAATCGACTTGATTTGCATGTAATGCTCAAGAGCTGAAATTCGTTTCAAGCACATTGGTTAGTAAAAGATTAAAGTCGTTGGAAAAGCTGTATGAAAAAAAAAAGCATCCATCCAGCACAAGAAAGTTCACTGGTTTTTTCTAGAAATTTTGTCAAAATTTTCGACATTTATTTTTCTGATTTCAGAAGCACATGAACTTGGGCGCCGCTCGGTTCAAGTTTCGATTATGTTGCTCATTTCTGTTGCTTAGAGTGCATTTTTTGACATGTATTAGATAATTATAAACTTATCTGATGATAAAAATAGCAACAAATATTTTCAGAACCGTTTCGTTATTTAAACATTTTGGATCAGAATGCACTAGAAGAGACCGTCGTTAATGCGCATATCGACACCATTGTTCATTTCTCAGCGTTACTCAGTGCTGTTGGTGAGAATAACGTTCCACTTGCTTTGGCAGTCAATGGAAAAGGAGTGGAAAATGTACTCGAAGTTGGACGGCAAGTTTTACTTGAACTCTAAGTTCCTGCTCAATTTTCATCCGTTTTTTTTTTAAAGTCAGAAAACCGAAAAGCACTTGTTCAGTGACTTTCTTGAATAACATCCTATGCATTGGCGGATTCTTTTCTGTATCGTTACTTTGATCAGCTGAAAATGAGATTGCCAATTTAATAGCTTTTCTTTTGTGGCTTGAACATTTCGAAAAGGTTTCATTGTTGGTTGGTATAAATGTTAGCGGTAGAGAAAAAAAGAAACTGTTTACTGGCTGGCTTTTTACTGACTTAATTGGCTTAAAAAGTTTTAAAAAAAAGAAAAACTGGCTGGCATAAGAAAACAATTTAAAAAGAAAAGAAAAAAAGAAAAAAAGGAAAAAAAGGAACGACACTTTTGAGGGAATGAGCGTTCCATTAAAGAAACTGTTTACACATGCTTCAACGGAGCACAATCCAATGCTATATTGTTATCGCCGTTTTTGCATCTCTTATGCTGCTCTATCCATAGTGATACGCTCCGAAAATTTTCATCACTTGCAGGATATGGTGTGCACTTAAAGCAGAGGAATACCAGAACTATTTTCTGCAGTCATTTTTCGTGTAAACATTAAAAGGCATTACTTTAGGAGATATAATCTTCAAGTATTTATTCCAAGTACGATCGGTGCTTTTGGACCAACGTCACCGTTGAAATTGACTCCCGATATTTGTATTCAGCGACCACGAACTATTTACGGTGTCACTAAGGTGTGTAGCCATTCATTCTACTCTTCATCGGTTACCTACCGCTTTGTGATGATTCACCTGAAAGTTGTTAATTATTATTTAGATAGTCGAAAAAAAATCATGCCTCATTTAATCACATATCTTACTAGATACATATCATACATATGATTATTAAATGTAATTATATATCTAATTACATTTAATTACATCTTACATATCTAATTACATTTAATTACATTTAATTACATATATCTCACTAATTCAATTCATTTAGCGCTAACTTTAAAATGCTTGAAATGACTTTAGTAAACGCACTTTTGCTAGGATTGCATATAACGGTTGAAGGTACAGATTTCATTAGCGTTGTTTCTGCAACGTTCGATGGAACGATAAAAACGAAATAATCCAACCAACTTTTGTAGGTATACGCTGAGTTGCTTGGTGAATATTATAACGACAAATTTGGCCTCGACTTCCGATGTCTTCGCTATCCGGGCATTATCAGTGCGACAATGCCTGGGGGTGGAACCACTGGTATGGGTTTACATCATTATATACATATTACAGATATAAGCACTTGCATGCAACATGCATATTGGTTTCGATACGAAGACCAACGAAAGTGAATTTTTCTCGATCAAAATATCGCTCCGTTTTCTCTCAACTAATTCTTTCAATCTTCACACCTTACTTCGCTCCTTTTACAAATAAACTTCTTTTTTTGTATATTATTTACAGGTATCAGCAAAACCTCATTAATTAAGCTCATAATTCTTTAGCGTATGGAGTGAAATGAGCAGTACCGCTGTGAAACGAATCTATCGATCCACCGTTCTCATATTCTTTTAAATATTATTATTATTAAAATATCATGTTATTTATTTATTGTTATTAAATATCGGTTGAGTTGTGCACATATTGTTGCACCTGTCTTCTCATCTATTCCATTTGCCGATCAGTAAAGCAGAGCTTGGAAAAGATCAAAAATTTCGAAGTTAGCATTTCATGTCGCTCAAATAAGGAAGCTTATTTCTTCATAGAGCCGACTTTCAGATTATGCTGTACAAGCTTTCTATGATGCTTTGATGTACGGGAAACACAAATGCTATTTGAAGCCAGATACTCGATTGCCAATGATGTACGATACGGATTGCACCGGTTCAACTGTCTTCGTAGGTTTCGTTCAGTTTAAACTTCGCCTAAATACGGCTAAAGCTTTTGAAAAGAAATTCTCTAACAAATCCCCTACAACTGGCATCAAATCCCCTACAACTGGCATTTACTCATAACTATAATGCCCATTCTAAGCCATTAGCCTGACAAATTCATGGTCCATTGCATCTTCCATATGCGTTACTGTAAAAAAAAAAAACAAGCATTGCTTTTACTACATTTCCATAAAAAGTACAACTTGCAACCATTCTAAAAGCGTCTAGCAAGCTCTCGTAACTAAGAAAAGAACTGGTGTATCTTTCAGCCAACATTTATAGATAATTATTTATTCTTTTTTCCTTATTTATTTATTTATTTTTAAATCATCTCGATGGGAACCAGCGCAACAGCACACCTAAAAAAGATAGGCATTTCATATTTAGTAATATATTTTGCATATTCAAAACTGCAATTATCAATTTTTACCGCGAACCGAGTTGAGGAGAGGACATTTCACTTAATGGCTTCCTTTCAACCGCGTTATGAATCGTCCGAATGCTATAGAAGCAAAATTGTTTATGGGCCCTGTTATCCACAAAATGATCACCGTGTTGACGATGATGAAAGACGGCAATATTCATCAGTTGTTCTCTTTAGCTATTCTTTAAAGTTTAAAAAAAAATAAATTGAAACAAAAGTTAAACATGTTTAAGTTCCTTTCAACACCGGCCGAAAAACTAAAGCAGCGAACATATAATGTGACCGGATTCTCGTTAACGCCTGAAGAACTCACAGAAGCCATTCGTAAGGTGATGCCCAGCTTCCAAATCGAATACGAAATTTGTCCCATCAGACAAAAGATCGGTAAGTTGAATTTGAGATTTAGCTAAGCGGAGTAGATGATAAAAGATTAATTTCTTCAGATAAGACTATTTTATTAAAAAATTTTTTTTAATTTTTAAAAAAATTTTAAAAAAAACAATTTTTTTAAAATCTAGAAACCGTTGTCAGCGGCAATCTGTTCACTTCTGAAACGCTCGCTTCTGGAAACGCAAGCTGTAATGAAGGGGATGACACGATTAAGGTACCACAATTGTATTCAACGAAGATCCATCCTATGAACAAATATCTTTGGGAATCAACGATAAGGGAAATCACAATCGAAACGGAAGCGAGTACTCAGAAAAGTGTAAAGTTATTGCTTATTACTGGATAATTTATTGCCAAGCTATGATGCCTTTGGGCCGCGCAGATTAGAGATAGTTAAATTGTAACGTTGTCGTATTGCGAATTCATTTCAGCGGAATCTTGGCCGGACAGATTTGACGATACGAATGCGAAAAAAGATTGGGATTGGGCGCCCGAGTACGATTTGAACGCAACCGTTGAGATCATGTTCGAATTAGTAAGCAAACAACTTGCCGAGCAGAACAAGAGCGGTTCGCCGAAAGCAGCCGCAATGTAGAATTGAATTTTGTCAATTCTAATGGCATGGCCATATATATTAGGTCTTGTCCGGTGGGTTCTTTGGAGACATTCAATGTCAGTGATACAAAATTTAACGAATAGTTATCGCCTATATTCATCGCCATCTAGCGAATGTTTCTAGAAGTGGTTCTGCAAAATACTCCTCCTTTGGATACTTTGTTTCGAAATTCCTAAAGTAATTTCGATCAAAGTTTTGCAAATGATTAATAATACACCGAGGAGTTCGTGCATAAAATTTTGAACAAAATAATTTTTAATTCAGAAAAATTTAAAAATTTTTTTAAAAAAACGGAGGATCTTTATCAAAAACAACTGTTTCCTACTACGAAATGCATATTGGAATATGCATAAATAACAATGAAAAAGGTAATTAGTGGCAAATATTTACTTGTACAAAACGCCAAAACGTTGGATTGGCCAATGCTAAAATGTGATGGAAGCGATGGGAATACTATTTTTTATTAGCTCTTTTCTTTCAATACTGTAGTTCTTCTGAAATAACGTGTCAAATTGTAAGGTTTTTTATGCATGGGTATGAAACCCCATCGTGAGAAGCCTCTTATACTAAAAAAATTTTGAATAAGGCATATCACACGTTGCCGCCTAAGGCGCTCATTCAGGTGATCAACATAATTTAATTGATCAACATAATTTAATTGATCAACATAAATTAATTGATTAACATAATTTAATTGATCAACATAAATTAATTGATTAACATAATTTAATTGATCAACATAAATTAACTGATTAACATAATTTAATTGATCAGCATAAATTAATTGATCAACATAATTTAATTGATCAACATAATTTAATTGATCAGCATAGTTTAATTGATCAACATAATTTAATTGATCAAAGTAAACTAACTGATCAACATAAATTGATTCCGTCGAAAAATTTACCCCTACTATAGCTCTTAAAAGAGCAAAGCTTAGAGGTGTTAAATTAAGGTGAATATTCGTTTCAAAAGGCAAGAAACTTACGAAGGAGTTATACAACTAAGCCATCCCAATAAAGTGGTCGCCTTAAACCAAAAGAGTTGTGTTCGGCTTTGGCTGGCTTTCTACCAGCCTAGGCTCACTAAGTATTGTAATTGGCTGATAAACAAATTTGGCTAGCAAGAACGAAACGTTTTTGCTTGAAAAATTTCTGTTATATTTGTGTTGCAATAAAATGTCACTGCGTTACAAATTGTACGTATGTCCGTTGATCAACTGGTGAATGCGAAATAATACATATTTAATAAGCATAATAAACATTCAGCGATGGATCATTTCATTTTATTACCAACTGTTATGCTATATAATTGTATCGGACCCTTAATGTGATGCCTTGGTGTTTAACCGATCATTTAACCGATCATTTAACCGATCATTTAACCGATCAAACGTCAAACGGATCTCGTTCCCCTGTCTACGATGAAGAAGCCAATTGGCTAGAAAGCTTGAAAATCAAATATATGAGCGTAGATGGGATCATGAGAAATTATTTTATAAATTAGCGCACTGTTCGAGTTGCTGATCCATTGCACAGGTTGCGCTGAATTAGTGGATGACAACTGCTTCAACGCATGCTTTATGCTTCATTGCGAAAGGGGTATGAAGGATCCAGCGAATAGCTCAATAAATGCTGTCGTTTATGTGCGCGTCAGCAGGTGGACCGGTGGCGGCGAAATCTTACGCGAATTACTTCCCTATTTTAACTTGATTTATTTCGTTCATCTTCACTTCAGTTATCGGGCGAGCGTTTGATCGAGCACCATTAATCCTTGGCCTCCCCAACCCCCGTTCCCCCACTAGCACGGCATCACTGAAAATGAGCGTCTAAAAAGTACAAAAGTAACACATGTTTTCCTCAGGATAACCGGAATCTCTCCGATCAAGTCACCTGATTTTGGAAAAAAACGCAGCCGTCGTTTATCAATAAAATTGTTGAAACGTCCAACGTAGAGACAGCATTCATGTCAATGAATCAAGCCCACGGGATGACCATCGTTCGGCCATATATATCGTCAGATTGTTGCAAATATATCGTCTTTACCAATTGCCATTGTTCATTTCTTTTCTTATGACCGGCTGAACGCCATCTTGCCACCTTTTACAAGAGTATTCACTTTCTTAATCTTGCTGATCGGGTGGTGATCAACCTCCTCCTTCATTGCCAAGCAAAAAAAAAAACTAAAAAACCACTCCTCGGCTCCTTCTATTAATTGCGGTTATTTTGACTGGTGTGCATCTACTGCTGAAAAATAAACTGCTAAAAAATATGTTGTCAACTGATGAATCATTATTTAAACCATACAGACTCAGAAGTAGAAATATCGTTGTTCAAACATTACGTTTGACTGCGTATTGATTGCGCAATTACTTTGCAAAAAATATTCTGCCAAAAATTCAGGGCACAATTTTGCAAAGAATCACGCTTTTCATATGCTAATCTCATCGCGGAATTTTTCCATCATTAAATATGATTATGAAATCGTTGCTATAAGCAACCGTGAGGTTCAAATAATTCATCAAAGTACATGCAGTAGGCATCTGTCCTAGATCATGTATTCGCATATCTATACAGCAGAAATGCACGTAACAGAAACAGGCACGTCGAAAACTTGCATCGTGCGAGGCAGAAATTTCGTAACTTTTTTGTTGAGGTCCACCTTAGCCAGGACAAGTAATTGACCGTCGGGTTTAAAGCGTGCGAACGGAGGTCTGCATCGTGGCAAATTGCTCCCTGACTCTTTAGTCAGTGCCCTTCCCCACCCCGGGCTAAATTGCTTCCCTTTAGCGGTTTCTCCCCTTCCCTTACCCGCCAAAAATCGATACCTGCTGAAGGGTGCCATGCAATTTTGCCAATGTGCGGGAGTGAAGGTATTGCCGCTTTTAAATTTTTATAGAATGATAGATAACTCGCTGGCCGTATTACCGGAATGGCCACTAATTTCTTATTTAAGTTTTTCATTGCCTACATAGTATGGTTATAGGGCATCCGTAAATCATAGCCAGAACGCTTGCATATGGATGTACTCGTCTGCGAATTCATCAACCTATCCTACAACAATACTTTTTCGTAAACCTGGTCACACCTGACTTCATTCAGCAGTTACTACTCACACACTACCATGGATAGTGACAAGAGGAAGGTGAGCTGAAACCGCGAGTTGCTTTCAATAACAAGTTTTAAAAAAAATGAACAATCCTCTTTGCGAAGTGAGCGCAGAAATTTGCATATAATGGTAAGTTCGCCATCGTTGAACTGGTGTAGAGATATAGGGAGAGAACTGAAAGTAGCTGTTGCCGTCATGCTTTTCTCACTTATCCTTTGGAAAGGTGTTCTTCAGTTTGTTCGTATCCTCCCTCTTTCCGAATTCACGCTCTTCAGGCGTACAAAATTTCCTTCCTCGAAACAAATTTCTGACCACAACTACGGTCTGGACTAATGAACATCATATGGCACAAACGATAATGTTGTTTTTGAGCTCCAATTACTTACTGTCATAAAACACATGCATTTATCAAGAGACACTAAAGCTGTAACAAAAGTTTTGCTAGAGAACAGTAACAAGAGGAAGGTATACTTAATTCTGTGCTGTCTTACCGATTTATCCCTCAATAATATCGTACCTTTCTATTGAAGTCACATGAATTTATATGTAGATCAGCTGAAGTTCTATTAGCAAAAATGTTGCCCACTACCAATAATAATGCCGTCAACAATTCTACACCACTTTCTTCATACTAGTTGATCGATGTGAAAAATTCATAACAATACCTTTTTCTTCATTCAATCCTTCATACATGCTTAATCTGCCTTGCTCAAAAAGACCTTTCATTTTATATATACCGCAAATCAGTATACAACTATATAATCACTATGGAACTAACAAACGAATAAACGATTACCTAATCGAAAATTTTATTCGATTTCATTTTGAAAGATCATCTATTCGAAAATGAAGTAAAGAGCATGGAGAGTTTCATTACAAAACAAAACTGAAATCATCTTAGAGATCTGTACGAAACAAACAGGGAACCGTTTTGTGAGCGACTCGTGAAATAAGAACAAAGCAATGAATCGAAACGATAAACAAAAGCAAATCGGAAAACGACAATAGTTGGGTATGTTTATGTAAGAAAAGTAAGATTACGACATTTTAGAAAAAAAAAAAGCATAGAAAGCAGCCGAGAGCGACAGCATATTAAAGATTAGAAACAACGACGTTAC
>JPKZ01000439.1:70793-86963 GCA_000803305.1 Toxocara canis
GGGCATAACAAGCATTTGCAGTTGTGCAAAGGTATCCATACACAGTACAGTAGTACTGTTTATTATTGCTCAAAAAGACAGGGGACTGGCGAGATTTTTTTCTGTTTAGTCGTTCCAAAACCATAAATCAGTGAAAGTACTACTTGTAGCAGGAGTACTGAAACACGCGAGTTTAGTATATTTCAATTAAACTGGCTTAACGTTGTCGTCACCTTTGAAAATTTTCGTCAAACGCAACGGATGTATTTTTGCCACCTTTGGTGACAAAAATGCATGCATGCCAAATGCCTAAAAAATGAAAGTGAGAAAAACAAACAAACAAAACAAAACACGAGCATCACAGTTCTGATATCGCCTATGCGCTCGAGGCGCCATCATTGTCTCGACTAGTAGGATCTGATCTTAGGTGGTATCGTATCAACTTCTCTAGGATCGAGCGTCTTATCGATGACAGGTCTATAGTCCAGTGTGATCTGAAAGATCATTCTTATAGCGCCAAGCAATGGTGGATTCATTTCGCTTTTGTCAACCGAAACAATGCAATGAACCGGCTTCGAAGTTTAGAAGAAAATAATGCTGTATTTATTTTCAGTAAAAAGGCAATTTACAGCTGTTGTTGCTTTCAAATTTTCAAACGCGCTATTTTTGCTTACTTTTCTACTCAGCTCTGTACTATTCCGAATGCCAATGCAAAGAGGATGCAAAGGTAGCTGTAATTTCATCGATTCCCGTTCCCGTATCGATGCAGCTGACAACCATGCCCACGCACGATTGTTTCGACCCGTTTCCGAACGCCTGGTTGTCTCGGTTAGCCCTCTGGTGATCCGTCAGATAAGCAGCCGGGGATCGAACCCATGTCTTCCCGCATATGAAGCGGGAACTCAACCACTGAGCTACTACCCTGTTATTGTTGGGAATAGCCATCTTTAATGGAGTGAGTATGCTCTCTTAATTCTTTCGCTTTTGAACGTTCAGTAATTCTGTACCAGCGCATTTATATCATTCTTTCGTATCACAGGGGAAAGGATTTTTTGAATAGCTGAAAATATCTGAATTTTTAAGATGCGATGGTGTCCACAGTTAGATTAAGTGATTGACTGAAAGACTATTCAATCAATCAATTAGTCAGTCGATCAATTTTCCTGTCTATCGATACCGCCGTACCTACAAAGACAGTTAAGAAATTCAAAAAATTTCAGTCATCTGGAACGTAAATATCTCTCCTAAATGCCTTTTATGAATCGCAAACAAACTATATAAATAATGCTAAATACACTAATCCTAGGTGACTTAAATGAACAATGTCAAATAAACTTAAAAAAATAAGTAATATTGTCTATAGTGTATGAGTTATCATGAGCGAGTAGAGTATATTTGCCAGTATCGGCAAACCTTAACATCATGATTTGATGGGGCTCAGATTTAGTTGAAGAATAATCATTTTTTAGTTCAGATTCTGTGTCATATTGCTTCAAGCATAGCAAATAAGTTTGATTTTTAGAAAAACGCATTTGGACACAAGCACATATTGATTGATCAATCGATCCATCCTCAATTAATATTTAAATGAACTTCTATAGAAGTCCAACTCGAAAATGATTAATCGACATGAGACGAAAAATGATCGACCAATGAGTGCTTGTGCAAAATTCTAAAGAATGCCTCAATGACTGAATGTTGCAATAATTGATGGAATAGTTAATAAAACTTTCATGATCTATCTAATATCGAATCGAATCGAATCGAATCGAATCTTTTATTTAGTCGATAGGCAAGGACTATCTTTACGACAATACAGAGATGATACAAATGGGTATATAATCAGATACAGTCAAAATAAAAATATTACGTCACAAGATATCACTACATATCACTATTCAGCTCAAAGGCAACAGTGTATTGAGGAAAACAGTCGCTCGGTGTCTTATGGTTTTTAGTCCATAATTTGTTCGGAATGTTTCACAGGTGTACATTTTCACGCCTCATTCGGTTATGAGTTGTTTTTGTCAGCAAGTTATTTAAATTTTCATCGAGTTGACCATTTTGTATTCTTAAGTAATATGAGTGTGAAAATTTGAATAAATTATGAAATTCAGAAGATAGGACAAGTTTTATAGAAATACTTACGTGACCAGTACGCCAATCCTGTTTGGTGAGCGTATGCTTACGCCAATGCCTTTCGAATGGTCTCTTCTGTTGATGTTCGATTGGTTTCGAGTAGTCGTACTCATCTTCACGTTTCTGAATTCATCTCATCATTCTACTCGCTTGCAGCTTACAGTGCCCACCCCACTTGTATGAGCATATATTATAATAGGATGTTTTCCGGGCATTATTTTACTGCGTTCGCTCAACTGGTCTTTGGTAGGTGATAAATGATGCTCTTGAATCGACCCATCTCATGGATAGGTTTTTGTGGTCAAATTAATAACTTTTGAGCTGGAATTTTCTTTCCAATTGTAATGAGTAATTTTGCTTAAAGAGAGTAAGTGCATCAAGAGCAGTTTATTAAGAGAAGCACATAGTTAAGATCATTTCATAAAAGAATTCTTCTCAAATAAATCTCTACCATAGCTATGGGCTATTTTTCGTACAACCAATTTAAACTTTTTTTCGCATTTCTGCTCCTATCCCCATAGAAACGGACTTCTTTATAAAGTATGAAAATCGCAACAAAAAAAATTACGAACGGGGAAATCATCGCGAGCATGAGCTCCACGTGATTCCTTTCTGGCTTCTGCGGCAACAATTGTTTGCGTGGCGTTGAGCATAAGATTCTGAAGTTCGAGCGATTCGGTCAAATCGGAGTTCCAGATAAGAGATCGATCGGTAGTTTTCAGACGCTTCAACTCTTTATATAGATCCATCATCTTCGTTACGCCCTCCTGTAGTATGGCACTTCGGCTGAATACAACGCCTAACAGCATACTTTTTTTCTGTTCTGTACCTTCTTCATTATTCACAGAGAAAAGGAACATTCATCATATACTGGAACGATTCGAAATGAATCGAAATGATCACTTATAGAGAGGTTCAAGTTTGCACAATGACTTTACGGTGACGATAAAATACAGTAAACGAGTTCCTTTTTTTGGTTTATGCTTGATATCTCATGGAATTACACTTTTCATGAGCTTTGTCGATGAACAAACATAACAACAGTCGTGTCAGGACCACACATTTGCAAACCAGTTCAGAAAGTGCTTGCTCGTCTAGTTCCTCACATTTCGCCATTTTCTTATTTTCCAAGAAGCAGTCTTCAAGAGTTCCATTCAACAGCTAAAAGTAACGAAGGTGACAATACTCGTCCGCTTGATCGGGCCCAAGGCCTGGCTATGTTCTCATAATGAATCACTGTACCAGCCTATTATTCTCATTCAAACACAACAACTTAAATATACAAAGTTACCATATTTAAAAAATTGTTCGCATTTGTATGTTTCAACACTTTCGGCGACTAAACACTAAATTAGCGAATGCCATTCGATTTAGTTGTTGAAATGTCGTTCCCGTCAAAACTACTGACGTTTCCGTTTTGAAAAAAAACTTTTGTTAGGTGCGCAATTTGTCGTTTCGTAATATGTAAGCACGAAACGCACCCCCGCTATCAATGCAAAAGACTACAATCTTTTACGTTTGTCTTAGTTTTTTAAAATGTGATTCTCACATAATCAGTTAAAAATTTGTATTGTTCTTACCGCAAGAATATCTCCCCTTCTGAAGACGCCCGCATGTCTCTGCATTGTCTTCTGCATTCGAAGTCTCAGCTCAGCGGTCGGCACATCACCTTTCGCGTATCTTACAGCGTCTAGATTCGCAATCGTTTCCTCACCAGCTTTATTCGGCAACTCGGGAAGTTTCTCATCAGGCTTCAGCTCCTCTTTAATGCTGAAAATGGTTTCTTTGTACTGCCTGAACTCACTTGCATCCCATCTCCATTCATCATCTATTTCCTTTTTCATGGGCTATAACAAAGCGCATTATGTTGACGCCGTGTCTGTGTATAGTGCGATCTGGGTTGCTCTTAAATAAGACCTATGCGAACCGTCTGATCCTATTCCTTGTGAATTTGTTCGTCCATATTTTTGACTTCAACAGTTTATGGAACTAGTTGACCAATTTGGTAGAATGGCCAAAGCGCACATCATGAAAGCCACTTGGCGTACTTCCCCCGGCTGCTTGAACAAGGAACGGAATAGTGACCACTTTTAGAATTGTCAACTGAAAGGAACAGAATTCCGTATTGAAGAAGAGAGAAAGAATTTGTCAGAATTATGATCCTTTCTCTTCAGAATTGTGCACTTATTCAATGAATAATAAACGTTCAGAAACAGTCAGATTTAGTACGATCAAACTGACTCCTAAAGTTCTTTAGTAAACAAAATAAATCCTTGTTGCTCCCAAATAGTCGACTGCGTAAAATTATCCTCGCACAGCTCAGGCTCACTAAAACGCAACAATTATGCCAGTGTATAGACGAGAATTGGTACTGGCTCACCGGGAGAATCAAGTTTACTCTCATTTAATCTAATTTGAAAAGGGGGAGGGGGGGGAGGGTAGCAAATGCGACCCAAACACGGCAACATTGCAAACGACGATTAAAGAAAATAACAACAAAATTGAGCGGACAGTCTGCTGATGCAATATACGAGTACGAAGAACAAGGAAATATTTTTTAAAAAACAAGACATAAGTCAAACGGTATTCCCGTGAACATTATGGGAAAGCGCATATGACACTTTAGCTGCGGACAGTCGAGTGACTTACACTTTTTAGTGGCTTCTAGCCCAATTACGGGCAAGGTGTTCTCCTCCCTAGTTTGTATTAATCAAGTCATTATATTTTTCATGTGTATCGGTTAGGAATCGTTGAAAAAGTGTTACCAATGAACTAACTTGATAGCACATGCACGACCGAATACGGCAGCATCAAGAAGCGAATTTGCTCCGAGACGGTTGGCACCGTGCACCGAATGGCATGCGCATTCACCACACGCGTATAGCCCAGGAACAATCTAAAAGAAAAAAACACTACGAATATTCGACCGAATCGAATCGATCATTTTTAATTCAACAGACAACAGCTACCTGATATTTTTAAAGAGACAAAAGGATTTTTAAAAAGACAATATTACTTATTAAAGCCGGTCGTTCATATAAACAAACAATGTCGGTTATAGCTTTTCGCGCTGTAATTAAGGTTTTAACACACACCGTTTCAAGTAATAAACTTTATCGAAGATGTCTTGTGAACATTTAGCAGAATATGAAAGGCACGATGGTCTCATATACAGTCCGAACATTCGCTGCAGAATCAACTTACTTCCGCTTTCAACGACTGACACAGCCCAGTACAACTAGGTAAGAATCGTGGAAGTCACTTCTGTTAAATCCCGAATGTACTAACAAGGTTTGTGGTGGTAGGGATAGTGAATTAAATATATAAAGACAGCTGCAAAAAAAGTAACTGAGTAACGACTAAAAAATAAGCACAACAAAATAAAAATGGAAACAAGATAATAAATAGTAAGTTAATAAATGAAAATAAATAAATAAATAACGTAAAAAATAAAAATAAAAATAAAATAACGTAAAGATAATAAATAAGTTCATAAATAAGAAATAAAATAAAAATAAGAAAGTAACTGCACTGTCAATTTACTACCATTTTTCAAATCATCGAGATTTCATGAGTCACCAGTTGTTCCAGCTGCTAACAAAATTATATCGTCCCATTTCCTTTCCGTTTGGCATCTTTTAAAAAAAAAGGTGAAAGAAAATGAAACGAGAAAACCAACCTTGTCTCCACCTTCCTTCGTATAGGTGATAACCTGTGCCTTATAGTTGGTCGGAATGCCGCCCATATTGTAATGAACAGTTGGAATAACTGGGATTGGCTCCTTTGTCACGTCAACGCCAGCAAAGATTTTTGCAGTCTCTGAGATGCCTTTAAAGACCAATAATCAATACGCACATATAAGCATAATCAACATTTCAAATCACAAAAAACTCCGTATGAGGACCTCCGTATGAGTGCTATAGCGGAATGATGCTGTGAATAAAAAAGTGATTAGACGGAGAGCAATGGTTGATGGCCATGAATCGGAAATATAGAACCTTGAAAAATCAGAGTAGTTAGCATAATTTGCATACGGTTTGTATATTTGCATAGTTTTGCACAATTTGCACACGGTTTGTATATTTGCACAGTTTTGCATAATTTGCATACGGTTCGTATATTTGCATAGTTTGCAAAATTTGCTTACGGTTTGTATATTTTTATATTTGCATGGTCTGCATAGTTTGCATATACTATAGTTTGCATACGGACTGTAGACTTCGACAGTCAACGAAACATCCCTTCAACAGCAATAGTACTAAATCAACAAAATGAAATTCACTCTAAACAAACGATCGTCCTCTGTCTGAGTCATAACAGCGTCAATGGGCAGAGGCAGCTGAAATGAATCGACCTTTCGTCTTCTTCAGGAATTGGAAAAAATGCTTAGAGAGAATTTTTTTGAATTTTGCAATGGAAAAGGAGCTTAAAATTTAGAAAAGCTCTCTTTGAGTAATGCTTGAATTTCCTTGTTTAGCATCGCATGGGGGATCCTATCATAAATATACGATCACATCCTACCCAAATTGGTGAAGTTCTAACCGGAAACGATGAATAGTGCCGTCTTCAAGGCACAATGCCATCACACCCATACATCGACCATTATGCATGAGTAGATCGAGGGCGAAATATTCGATGAAGAAAGCGCAATTACATCTCAACGAATTACCGTATAGTGTATGCAGCATTGAGTGCCCTGTACGATCCGCTACAGCGCATGTACTGGAATAGAAAATCGTACACAAATCCAATCATTCCCTCGTACATTACAGTGAATAGCTGTTTGCCCGTATGCCGTATTTAAAAAAACATTAATTCATCAACGATGCCACTGTAGCTCTTTAACATGAACATTTCTCCGTTCTTATCAAAATTATCAGTTAACAAAAAAATGATAAGAATACAGAATCACACTACCGGATTTCTTCTTGACATGGAAATTGTATGGTATCACGACGGTACAGCAGAGTATTCAAACGAATTGAAATGCAAAATTCGAATGCACGCAACGCTCAATCGTCCATATGAGTTCTAAAGCAATTTACGAACTTTGTATATGCCATCAATTTGCGATTTTGCACTTATGTTCTAAATACGAGTTCGGTATTAAGATTTCGATTTCTAGCGACAAAAAAATGGCCCATTGAAAAAAGTAATATTTTTTAGTAAAAAGTGATAAAAAGTTAAAAAGTAATAAAAAAGTAGCGCGGTTTTGAAAGTAATATTAAATTTGTTAGCCGGAATAACGTTCGTGTCGAACGGATCGAAGGGATGGATAAACGAAGAATACGTACACAAAACATGCGATACATGGTGTGGTTTATAAAAAACAGATATCTATAAACTGTAATGAAGATTTGCTAGCTAGAGAAGGGAATTTATAAGTTTGCCATCATTTCTAAAGTATCGTTGTCCTTTAGTGGGAAACCTTCCACATTCTGTGAGGGGGAAATAGAAACTTCAATATTGGTTAGCTTAACAGACCAAACATTGAGAGGCCCGTTGATTTACACTTTTTCAAGTCGAGTCAATATCAGCTGCTCTCAAATGGTGACAACTTTTTTCGATGTTCCCGGTTTTTTCCTTCATTTTCAGTTTTTTTCTTATAGAACATACCTATGATGGCCGCTTTATTGGCAAAACAAAAAAAATCTTCCTTCTTTATGAAGGGAATCGACGAGTGAATAGGTCGAACTTTGCTTTGCCCTTATATAATTAAACCATATCGACCATTCATGTCTTCCCAGAACGGCTCAAAGGAGTGCTAAATAAAATAAAGTAAGACTTGAATTACTTTGCCAAGACTGCCAAGACTTGAATTAAGGCAGTTCATTGAAATTGAACTTGACGCACTTTAAGAGAACGCAAGTACTACAAAAACAGTCACGACGACTGCATTAATTTCAATTCCAAAAAAGTCAATTTATTAATTTTTTTCATTCAAGTCTGGAAAATTTCAGTCATTAATTTTCAATTTAAAAAAAAACTACACGGTGATTAGCTGCACTTTATAAAGCCGTTCAATAAAAAGAATAAACAATTCAGTCTATTTGAGAGGTAATATGTAGGAAAAATACAAACCGTTTGGCTACGCCGCCTTTTCCATAGTCGTTACTTTGCCCTCCGAATGATCTCTGGTAAATCTTGCCCTCAGGTGTTCTCGAGAAGGGCATCCCAAAGTTTTCGAGTTCGGTCACTACTTCTACCGCATTGCGTGTCAGATAATGTTGTGCATTCTGATCTCCTAACCAGTCGCTTCCTACAAGCATCGCTGCTGCTTATATGTTATGCTAACTACTACTGTTCATCTGCTGGGGCGAGTGGGTGTTCCACAGCGAATCGAAGAAGGTGAAAAAAAGTGCGCAAATGCAACGAGGTGATATAAGCTTTGTCTACACTTGCTTTCATATGGTTCCCGGTCCTGCATGTATCTTCTGCTGTTGTACGTAAGGTCTCTAAAAAAATTTCGGCACTTACAGCTGATATTAATTTCAGTCTGCATGCGGGAGACCTAGGTCCGATTCCTGGCTGCTTCCCACCATACCACTGACAGCCCAGCTAGCGGGTGGTACTTAACAACAAACTAAAACAGCCAAAGGGATGGTTGTGATTGGCGTGCGATCGCCTCAGTAACATCGAGACATCGCACTGAAGGCCCCAGCGATAAGAATAAGACTAAGAACAAGAATTAATTTCAGCTTATGAAAATCGTTTTAAAACGCTCAAAATCGAGAACCCTTCAGAGTCCTTTATTGGCCTGTCGTGCAGCCTTTGTTTTACGCAGCAGAAGACAATGCCAAAAATATTTACAGGCTTACAGCGTTCTGTGATGCCTCCATAATAAGCATGTACGCAGCTATTCCAGTCTTCAGAAAATTCCGGCACACTAAAGTGCTCTCCCCTGCTTAAAACAAATAACATCGGAAGAATTTCAACGAATAGCCGAAAGTTCAAATGAACAGCACAAATGACGATTTCCCATTTCGCGCATGAGAACCACTCCATTCATACAGTCATAGTGAGAGAGAACGAGTGCGAACATTTTTTGGAAAACAAAGAAAACGGCAGTTTTTTTTTCCGACAACCCGAACTTTTCTTGAACTTGCGCCTTTCAGTGGTTAATAGAAAGCCGATAGGTTATCCCTAAACAATCGTAAGGTGTTTGAAGAAAAAAAAAGCTTATTTAAGCCTATTCAAATTTCTCCCTTTTCTTCACATCTAGCGATTATCTTTGACAATTTTAAACTTTACCAATGCTTTGTGCTCACAAAAGTCTTGGACATCAAAAACCATCAATCACCGTTACAGAATCGAAATCCATTTGTTTGAAAGTGTGCCTGGATTAGTGGCAAAGTTTAGTGAAATAGCCAGCATTTGCATAATGCAATTCTTGCAGCTCTGATTACATAATCTGCATCTAAAATAATATTCAAAACATCCATCAATCATGTACCACACTAAAAATTCATCTGGATGGCACCTGTTGAATCGACATTAGTTACAGCGTTTTTATTACTTTTTCACTTGACTTCACAAGTCGGCTGTTCACAAGCACTCTGATACGCTAGAAAGTGCGATCCTGTTAGGTCGGAAACAAAAGATATGGTACCTACCTTTAACGGTGTCATAGAAGTGCCATTTCCAGTCATCGGGATTCATGCTACCCAAAGCAGCGTTGATTCCGCCTTGCGCAGCGGTTGTATGCGATCGGGTCGGGAACATTTTGGTCACGACAGCCGTTTTGAAACCCGCCTCACCGAGACCCATTGCAGCACGCAGGCCTGCGCCACCTGAAAACCAATTGTGCTTCATCTTCAGCTTAATCGAAAGCGACCAATTTGGCCTCCACCTCCAACGCAATTCGGATCGTCTTTCTCGAAATGGACGTCCGCACAATTCCTCCTTTCGAACTCTGTCTCCACCTGACTTCAGCAGCAACCTTCATATAGCACCTCTTTAAAATCGGATCTCTATCGACATTATTCTCTCTCTCCTCTAGATAGTCACTCCTTAGGAGCCATTGTTTACCGACTTTAGACAAACACTAACGGTTGTCTACGACTAAACATACTAAATAGCGATACTTTGGTGCGACAACCGAAACGAACCAATTTTTGATTTTTGTGATTGATCACTGTTAAGACAAGCTAGGATATTAGACTAAAACTGTTTTAACTTCTTTAGTTTGCAAATCATCATCTTGAAGAAGCACGTGTTTCAACTCTTCTATATCTCACCTGGATGCTTCATGTTATTTTTTTTTAACCGCTTATAACCAAGCCATAGCCATTGCACTTGTGACTTATGGACAACGTCCCGACCATTCTCTATTTTGCATAGCAGAATAAAAAATCGCAACAATTGCAATTGCAATGGAAATTTTGAAACGAAATAATGCATATTTCAGCTATAATCGTTTATAATTAATAATTTTTCAACTCAGTGAATACGGTATTTGCTCGTTTGCCTTGCTCTGATTACTGCTCTATTTATGATCGTTTCGATGGATTGACTGTTCTCCCCTATGGATCTGTTTTCACTGGCCGTCACACTAATTTTCGTCAACAAGAATGAAAGTCAGATTTGAGGAAATAGGCGGAAAAAAGCAGCAATATGAATACACAATTACTTCATTTGCTTATCAACTACCTTGGTGTATTTTGGCATATATAATTGAATTTAAGTTACTTCTTAAATTAGTTATTCACTTAAATTATTAAGTAATTTAAGTTATTTTTTATCAAGTTATATCTAATTTAAGTTATTTCTTAACATATCTGTAAAATCATTGATGTAAACTACCTTTATGATCAGCTTTTAAAATCACGAAATGAAACCTGCTCCAATAATGACGACGTCATATGCATGATCGATCACCTTATATTGTGCCACATTTGAGGTGCTTACATCAAGGCGCAAACTGCTTACAGACAGCGCTCTACGCGAACCGACTCGACAAGCGAACGAACTTATTGCACGCAACATTACTACACCTGAAAGAAATTTATTAGCAATCGTGTTCTTTGACTTAGCCTTATTAATCGGCATATAATCAGCATATAGTCTACTTTACTTCTGAGGGCAGCCTTCATCGCGTTGAATGCAAGTATCTCCCGGACGCCTCGGTCGCTGACCATGACTTCCGTCACAGTAAGACATTTGTTGCTTGTCAGATAACATTAATTTCTGGCCATATGTGTCCTTCGAAAAGGTTGTTCTAATACTGTTCTATTATGCTTCGGATCGCCAGCACATTCCCACTTATCGCTAAGAGGAAAATCTATCTATGAAGAGGCTTTGACCTCAAAGTTAGGGAGTAGGACGATACTGATACAACTGAAACGACGCGATTTATATTCCGTTGCAGTTTGGTCTAGTATGTTCTTTCAGATGTTCAAAAGACTAAAAATTTAGGTGAAGCAAAAATGCTCTTCTAAATGTTGCTTCGAAGTAAACTTATTTGGGAAATGTTATAGTAAAATGAGAGCTGAACTTTCCGCCGTTTAATTCCCACTTCCATCCTTTTACTTCTTCATCAGTTTGATGAAAATTATGAAAGAACGCTTAATAACCTAGAGAAAACATAACTCGCGCACTGTGGTTTTCTGTTTATCCTTAGCAAAAAAAATTTCTATGCAACTAAGTCAAATCTTAAATGTTATAAAATCCATATTCTGAAGAAAGAAAACAATAAGCACTTTTTTAGTGGTTTCCTTTATGGAAGCCAAGACAACACCTCCTGCAACAATATCAATAAAACATATCGAACATACTATTCATAAATCTTTACGAATAAGACATGATAATGGTGTTATTTAGTGGCCACTACGCATATCACTGACAAATACATATTTACTCAATAATGCAAAACTCAAGTGCACGATTTTAGTGAAACTTAATTGCGCATATCGCCCCATTACTTAAATATCACTCATTCATGGACCGATAATAACTCATTCGAGCACTTATCAGCGACTATCAATCCAAGTGCTTATACCAACCAATTTCACAGTTGAGCTACAATCGTAATGAAAAAAATACATAATGAAGAATTGTTGCTTTAGTGGATTTTCGCCTAATGCCTATTTTGCACGAACACTTATTCTAAAACTTGGACCTGAATCGAGGAAATTTCTCCACTTAACATAGTGTCGCTTGAACAGCATAAATGTCCTTACACATACCCGATTTTCAATAGAAACCAATATCCTTCGGCACGACCTATAGTCACCTAGAAACTCTAAGACAAAGAACACAAAGCCGGCGTCAATGCCGCTAAACACCCAAACAGAACCATTCCAAACAAATCTGTGACTCGATCTTCAAATTTTATCATAATTGATTGATGATGAAAGTCAACGTGTCACGTTCATTACTGAATAAAAATTAAGTAATATGCAAATTATTTATTATTACGAACAGTAAGTATCCTCATGACGTGGCATTTTCGTCTTTCTAACGTAATAGCTTCTTGCTAGTGATGTTTTCTTCTTATGAACTTCACGCTTCTGAGGGTACTTTTGATTTTCGGGTGAAGTTGGAAGTATCATTGCGCCCTTGAAAGCTTCGTTCATCGGTATGCACTCCAGTTTGAAATGAGCTAGGTAAATCTTTGATCTTTGAAGTTATTAAACAAAGTAAATGGCACTGAGTCAGAGTTGTGTGACGGAATTGATGATATGCACGACTAGCTCTAAGAAACGCTCACAATATCCGAATGTACTTATCAGTGGTTGAAGAACCGACCGATTATAAAAATGAAACATGAAAAAATAGAAGTCAGGAACTTTTCTGAAAGTTAATATTCCTTAGAAGAGTATATATAGGATAAGCCAACCATATTATACGAAAAAGCATTCAGTTTTGTTCTGGTTAAGAAGGCACACAAATTGTCGCCACTACTGCATTCATAACTCCTTCTAGTGCTCCTTGAATCAAAAACACTGACATAAAAGTCGAAAGCAGTTTTCTTCAAATGCATAAGTTCATTTTTGTACGCATCGTTGGAAACGTAGTTAACGAAAGAAAAAGCACCAATTATGACCTTTACATGCTCATAACAATTTCAGTACTCGAACGCAGGTTTGGTAATGAGTACACTTCGCTTTGGTTGCACCCCAGCTCCCACCCCTCCCTCCCCTTCCTTACACTAACTTTGACCAGTAAAAGCAATGGTGCAAGGTGACACCGGCTATAGATTTAAGAACCTGAACGTTGCGCCTCTGATGCCTGCCTTACTGGATGCCGCTCACACAACTGCTAATCACATTCGGGAAAAGCATTCGAATCACCTCAGATTTCGTGAGGGCATTTTTCGACGACTCCTTATCCCAAAAATGTAATATTTGGAAAAGGTGATTCGAAGCTGATTCTGACGTCGATTAGAAGAGAGAATATCAAAGTGGGCGTTTCCGAATTTTTTTGAAGATAAGAATATCTAGGGATTGCACTTACTAGCGAAAATGAATGCCACGTTTATGAAGCTTTGGCCACGCAGTGAAGTTGTAGAGGAACATAAAGGAGGGCAACAATGAACCTTTCTTCAAGGAATGAATCTTTCACTCATGAATGAAATGGTAAATTTCTTTACTCACTTTTTTTGAAGATCGACAAAAACTAAGAAACTCTCAGTTTTTTTCTGAAAAAATTATTTTTTTTAAAGATTTTTATTTAGCATTTTACTTCAGCATTCCTGAAACTCGAATCGAATATATGAGTCACAGACAACCCTAAACATCGACTGACGGAGCAGTGCCAGCATTGTGGCACAAGGCGTGACCAAGCGAAAATGAGGACGCTTGCGGGCAAAAGCTTCAACGAGAAGCGAGTGCTGGCCGGCGCACGTAGCTTTCGTACTCTCTTCCTAGAAACACTCCTTCGTGCTAGCGTCTAGCCATCCAAACGCGTGCAAGTACCATCGAATCGAAGAAATAAAAAAAAGCTCAGAGCAAAATATCGATGCATCTAGCTGCTCGCCTTCCAGCCATAATCATAAAAATATGTCGTGAAAAATCTTAACAATTCAAATCCAACACTGTTTGCGAAAGAAAAGAAAACCTCATTTGGAAATTTGAAAAATTTTGGAAAAATTTTTGCACCTGAAGAAAATTTTTATTGTCAATCGGTTATTACATGAAAATTTACAAATTATTTAGCACTGATAGTTGCGCTTTATGAAGCGAATTGATAGTTGAAGCATTCAAACGTTCATTCACAATTTGCGAGCAGAGAGGTGTTTAAAATTTGAAGATAAAAATTTTATTTGTAGGAAGTGAAAATATCTGTTGACTTTTACTGATATCAACTTTTCGTTATCATTCGTCGTGTTTCTCATCCATTTTAGTGTACGCTCATAATATTTGCTCTCAGGGTGAGTAATGTGGATAGCGCTTGGAATTGTCCGTCTCATCTCTGTGTCAGAGATGATACTTGACTTGCATAACACGAGTCGAACACATAAGATTACTAAATCATGCTGTTGCCATTTCGATGTTGTCGTACTACGGAAATCATAACTACGGCATGATCATTGATTTCTGCGATATGCCGCTCTGAAATGGCCGATTCTGTCGGTGGTGGATCGCCGATCGTGGTGGTGGATCGACATGCCGCTCTAGAATGGCCGATTCTATTGGTGATCGATCGGCGATTTTTTAGATCGATGGCTAAAATTGAAAGTGGAAATGTGTGCAATAAAACAGCCAGCTCAAGAATGAAGCAATTTTTGCACTCCATCTCATCGATGTTAAGTGCAATAGCACTTGTTCTAAACAAAACAGCTGCAACAAAAATTGAGAATCAACTGTGATGTGAATGCGTAAAGTATTCAACTGATTTGCAAAGGTTGTTGAAACTAAATTGCCAATCTTCTCCTCGATCGTTAGTGCGTGAAAAAAAAACGAGTCCGCATAGTAAAAACTAATGGAAAAATGAGAATTTTAAAATATGCAAAGAAATACTGAACAATCTTCCCTGAATAAAATCTAACATGCACCAACAATTTCATGCATTATTGCCAAAAGTTTCATGCATTATTACCAACAGTTTCATGCATTATTACCAACAGTTTCATGTAT
Organism: Toxocara canis; assembly: GCA_000803305.1. Lineage (NCBI taxonomy): Eukaryota > Metazoa > Nematoda > Chromadorea > Rhabditida > Toxocaridae > Toxocara > Toxocara canis. The sequence goes on from JPKZ01000439.1 coordinate 85,988, forward strand.
TATTACTAACAGTTTCATGCATTTTTACCAAGAGTTTCATGCATTATTGCCAACAGTTTCATGCATTATTACCAACAGTTTCATGCATTTTTACCAAGAGTTTCATGCATTATTATCAACAGTTTCATGCATTATTACCAACAGTTTCATGCATTATTACCAACAGTTTCATGCATTATTACCAACAGTTTCATGCATTATTACCAACAATGCAGTACGTATGCATAACGTCATCCCTGTCCGCTTTTCTTCTCTCATTTTCACTCTTGTGATTTCTATAGGATGAAGTGTTCGCCGCACTTCTATTGTCGTTTTGAATTATAATTCAAGGTTTAACGCACATATTGTTCAGCTATCTGTTGCCGAATCCGAATACGTCACCTCATCGGTTCGCATTTGACATATGCTTTTCTTATCGTTAAAATAAGTCTATCATCCTTCTTCATGATGTAACATTAAGACGCATTATATTGAACAAGTGGAAATTTCTTTCACATATCGGTTATAAATAAAGAATAGTACAAATTATAGACATTATTTCTTATAAAATTATACTGAGCAACTTAATGTTCATCTGCATGTCTTATTTGCATCTACTAATTAATATTACTAATTAATATTATTATTAATATTGCTTTAACATATTTCGAAAAAAAGGCACTTACTACTGTCATTACCAGAAGAACAGTAAACAACTGTCAAACTTTCGCAAACGGTCGAACGGCATAAGCAGTGTGTGATCATCTAAACAGGAGTCTATGCTCAGTCTAAACGGAGTGCAACATCCACTGGTGTGTAAAATAATCGTTCTTCCCGAAAGCGATGAGCGTATGTTGAAGGCTGGTAGCCAAGGGCAACGCCAATGCCTTATCCAAGGGCAATTTCTCCATTCAAAATTCGTCTCGAAATATTTCCATCCGCTGATTAAATTCTATAAAAGTTCGTCAACTTCACATATTGTCAGGTTTTTTTTCTT
>JPKZ01000439.1:97069-115965 GCA_000803305.1 Toxocara canis
GGAAAAAAAATGAAATGAACCATAAATTTAGTCTAAAATTTTTCTTGTTCACGTTCACAAAATTCATTCGCGCATGTTGGTAGCGCTTATGATATACCCATGGAGGGAAAAATGACAAGCACAAAACGGAATAACAATAAACGCTAATGCTAAATGTGTAAAACAAAGAATCAAAAATTAACTACCTTTCCTTTCACCCGCATTCCTCAGTTACTCTAAAACGCCATGTTCACCTAACAAAAAAAAAAATCAAAAAGAACCTCGAATACAATCAACACGTGAAGCCAGCAACTTAGCTAGAAGATTCCAATTATGAATGGCAAATTCGTGAATAAATGAAAGACATGAATTCCTGAAAATGTTGCCAAATCACAAAAAATTCGATACCTTATCAGCAATAAAATGAAAACAAGTACGTACGTTTTAAAGTAATCGGCTATCTGTAACAATATCCTCTCATATAGCAGAGAATCCACGCAAAGGAAGTTACAGAACGACGGGAAGGAACGATCCTACGATCATAACCTCTATCCAATCCGCTCACCTGGACCTCTAATGGAAGAACTGCCTTTCCTTTCACCCGCATTCCTCAGTTACTCTAAAACGCCATGTTCACCTAACAAAAAAAAAAAAATCAAAAAGAACCTCGAATACAATCAATACGTGAAGCCAGCAACTTAGCTAGAAGATTCCAATTATGAATGGCAAATTCGTGAATAAATGAAAGACATGAATTCCTGAAAATGTTGCCAAATCACAAAAAATTCGATACCTTATCAGCAATAAAATGAAAACAAGTACGTACGTTTTAAAGTAATCGGCTATCTGTAACAATATCCTCTCATATAGCAGAGAATCCACGCAAAGGAAGTTACAGAACGACGGGAAGGAACGATCCTACGATCATAACCTCTATCCAATCCGCTCACCTGGACCTCTAATGGAAGAACTGCTGTGCAACTGTACAGATCGTTCACCGATTTGAAAAGCTAACTTAATATCCACTTTTTCTCTGATGCCTGCGCTTCGTCTCAGAACGTTCCATAACTATCTTATGTTCAACTACGTATGAAGGGGCTTCATCAGGCTAATCCCCACTGAGAACATTCTCGACGACTGAAATTGTCTGCTTGCATCCACTATCAGCCCCTATGAATTCTTGTTCTACACGCCCAGCTTGTATCTCCTCTCTACTAAAAAAAATTGCAGCCATTACCTGAGACAGGTAGCAAACACTCCTATCTCTATCCCATATCTCTCACCCGTTCTTGAACATCGATCGGTACGAGGTCATGCAAATCGGCAAGCGAATTTAAAATATTCTGACGCCTTCTATTTATTCTTGTAAAAAGTTTCACCGCTGGAAAAAAAATCATAAAAACTAAATTTCATATCTTACCTGAGATCTGAGTCATCATTTATACTATCTTTTAGGCTTCGAGTCAATAATTCATCATAATAAGCCGTCATCGCATTATCTGCATTCTGCAGTGAAACGAACACCTATAAAATAGCGCCTTTTAGACTCATATTAATAACAAATAGTATAGCAAATAATACAGCACAATTAATTAATAGCAAATTACAAGCCGAAACCCTTAAACGAAACAGAGTGCTTTGTTTATACAAAAGCGATATGAATATATTCTCTGCATTAGGTATTATTCACTTAATTTTAGAAAACAAAAGTAGTAACAACCAACTTCACCCATCGAATAACATGTAGTTTTCGATTCACACTTTCGAATCTCTTTAAGTAGACTTTGTTGATGGCATAATACAAGCGAATCTGAAATCATAGTCAACAGATAATTTCGTTTCGTGCTTCCAATTAGTTTGCGAATTACAGTAAACTGAACCAGTATGGGGACAGATTATGAATGAAAAAGTACAAGCAACAACAAAAACTCGAACATCGGTCACCCAGAGTTCAGGTAGGACACTTGTCTATTGTGCTGCTATTGTTTAACATCTTTTCGCCTCGTCTTTCGACGTCCTATTTACCGGGAACTATAGAACAACGCAGGAGAAAATATCAACTGAAGAAATTTCTCTAAAAAAACCTTCACTAATAGTCGAAAGGAAAATCCTCGGACACAGAACAAACTCAAAGCACTTAGAATAGTCAATGCGCGAAGATTAAATCATCAGTCCATGAAACAATTTTTGTTCAAACAAACAATACCATAGGACACAAACAATTCGTACGCAGGATTCTGGCGTAACATAATGGGACTTCCAACTGAACACATCTTTAGAATGACGCGTAGCGTAGGCAAAAATTAGGCTGATTAGATGAACGGCCATTGGACAAATCTTAAAGTTGACTTTGACCATTGAATTTATAGGCGAGGGGGAGAAGGTGAGGAGAGGGGGCTGAGCGTAGGAGAACAAGCGAAACTTGCTCCTTCCCCGTCCCAGTGGATGAATATTTTGGAACAGTTCGTTCTGAGATCTCAATAGAGAAAAAGGTGAAAAATGTGAAAATCACCAACCGTTTCCTGTAGAACTTGCAAGCTTGCACCACCTCGGCAAATACTTGAAACCTTCATCTATCACTTCATCACGATTCGCAGCTGAATTCACCGTCTCACCTATAAAAGCAAACCATGAAAATCATATCAAAGGAATGGGCGTAAGAACCGCAGCATCGAATGACTTCCTAGACAGGCAACAGCAATCTACTTTTTTTGGTAAAAGGTGCAGATTTCTCTGGACTGCGACTGGAATGGAGGATATTTGCATGGAGCTCCAGCAAAAAAAAATAGTTGGGAACGTGGCAGGAAAAAAAATGGCCAGTTAAGAAGCGACATACACGAAATTGATGCCACTGTATTGCGACCCAGAAATTATTTCAGCAAGTGCGCAACGGCATAGGAGAAGGGGACGAAGAGGAAAAGAGATGACAGAGGTAAAAGGATAAGGAGAAAGAAGGAGGGACGCAGTGGAGAGAAAGCACGATCCTAAACACTTGGGGCTTGCCGAATGAGTTCTACGTCATAAATCAACAAATCATGAAAAAAAAAAGATCGTATTACAACGAAAGGAGGTCAGTTCTTGTTTTCGAAAGTCGTGAAACCACAGCCCTCCTCTAGAACAGAGTCCCTCTCTCAAAATCTTGTGAACCTTACAGCCACGTGTAACTAACCCGCGGTTATGCGGGAAAACGCCGCATTCATATCGTTGGCGGTCTCCCTGCAAGACAGCTTCTGCTGTCAAAACCAACTTCCAGAGTAAGAATGAGTGTACCAGTTCTGAATGATTAAACAACTGAAATTGGTCAATTCAACTTAGGACCGTTTACTGAAAGGCAAATAGCATACAAACCTTTAACGAGCATAAGAAGCCATCCCAACACCTTTTCGATAACCGTCTTCGTCATCTTAGAATGACAGCTCGCCAAGAATTCTAGAAGTGTTAGTGAACGCCCACACATACCCATTTCACACTGAAGAATAAACGGCTCACAATCTGAAGAACAACGTTATTCGCCATTTGAAGAGCTCCGGAAAAAATTTTAAAAAAAGCAAGACACAAAGCTAGAGCACATTTCTGGGATGACTTTACGAATGAATAAGTAATTCACATTAACTACCATACGACCGATCAGATGTATTTTCAGGAAGAACTGGCGAAGGAACAAGACAGGTGGGAGTGGATACGTGAGGAAGATCATTCGGCGAAACAACGCTCGGATCTCCATTTAGATGCAGTAGATATGAAACCAGGAAATGTCATACGCTTGGCAATCTACTACGCATGATAATGGAACGAGCGGGAATTGGATGGACATGAAACAGACCGAAGAAAACACTTCAAAATCAGCCATCTGATCGAGCATTAGAACAGTAATCGAAGTAAGGCAGAAGCGGGAGAATGTGGAAAATGGGTAAGCGCCATACAAAAAAGGTGCGGAAGTCTCGCTTGCGAAAGAGATGTTTCAACTCAACATTCATAACCAACGACACAATTTATCCGGGAACGGCAAAAATGCATCTGCAGCAACGAGACATAGAAAGTTCCTTTGAGTTAAAACTGCTCAATTTTTCTGCTCTAAAAGATAAAATGAAAAAAGCTTACTTTCAAGGAAATCCTCACAAATATGGTCGATACCAACTGGCCCTTCCTGAAAATAAAATAGGGAAATACTGACGCTCACACTGTGAAGTCCTTTGCAAGACTTTTACTTGACACGCACATGCAAGTATGCTTATTCTCAAAGTCCTGTAAAGCTATACAAATATTTGATAATATACATCTACAGATCTCCAAAAGCGACCAATCTTATTCAAAAGTGGGAGGCGATGAAAATGATGAAAATATTCTGCATGTTTTCACAAACTGCTGTGCGCATGTACACATTCCTAAACGGATAAAAGCATTTATACATCCCTCCCTCCCCCCCAAAAAAAAAATCGCCTGAGGAAAGAACAACGAATTGTATAAAAACAGTGCCAATAACACGTGAGAACCAATCCCTACCCCTTCCGTGCATCAGCAAACCTACACGAATAAATCAGAGCACACCTCGAGTCCGCTGGACAATTTTGTAGTGATTGCTTGAATGGCAGTCATTATTTGAGTGGGCATGATGGCAGATTTAGTGGCCGGATTGAACGCTACCATCCTCAGCTGTGCCAATATATCGTCCAGCTGCCCACGCAGAGCAATCGCTGGGAATATATCACATGCCCGCGCCTATAAGCAATATTGCATCCTTACTCCTTCTCATAATTTTAACAATAAGAATATTCTTTACAGCACAATGAAGGGTGTCATTTTTGAGAGGAAAAAAAAGGACAAAATTCTATAGCGCAACAAGCACCTTACAACAGCTACCACATGATCCAACGGCTCTTTAACTTCCCGAAATTCCTCTTCTCTATCACGCCAAATGCAGACGTCCAATTTTCTGCAACCTCTACGCTCACCATAAACTGCAATATGCAAAACAGCTGTGGCTGAATACTCAAATACCATATGTTACGGGCACCATTTCAACATGCGAGTGCTTAGATATAAACATGAAACGGTAAACGACAAAGAGGAGGGATATGTTTTTAAAAAATCGACGTAATTTTAATTAAACTTGGGAATAAGGGAGATAAAAGTGCAGCGGTAGCATCAACAAACAAACAGCTGTGTGCTTAGAGCTTGAAAAACAAAAATTGAAAAAACTGCCGCTCAAATGCAGAAGTGTTGATAAAGCACCCCTACTGAACAAATGGTTGAGATGCGCATAAGCGTCCCTAAACTATAAGCACTATTACTTCGTCGCGCGCTTCTCGGCCATCCGCTGCATGTCTCTTGTTCCCTTGAACAGTTAATGTAAGAGGATAAAGAAACAAAAATTTGAAACCTTACCAAGAAAGAACACACTTCCAACTTAGTATCCTCATCAAGTTCATCGTCATCTAGTTTCTCGGCGATCAGCTGATATGTAAAGGGAGCGAACGACGGACTTGCCACCAAGCACTCTTCACATCCGCTCATCAATAAATCACGCGTTATCCCTGTTGTGTCACCGCTAGACTGAAAGTTTCAAAATAACTGCAGAAAGCATCTGGTTACAATTTACCGACGATCCCTTACAGATGGACGAAGATCTCTGAATGAGAAAAATTTACTTCACTCATTATAGACGCAAAAGATCGGTGAAAATTATCTTCGAGAAGTCTTCCATCAATGTTCCTAATAGAAAGGGCAACTGTGTTGCAAATAACTTTCTCACTGAAACAGCTATTGAAAAAGACAAAAATAAGAACAATGGAAGTGCCAGAAGAGATCCTCTTTAAGTAGTGGGCAATACAAGCAATTCAGTAATTGTCGATTTCAATTTGGATAAGAGCAATCCAAAAAAATTTTTAACGGAATTTTTATACTATTGGCGATTGGCAAAAAAAAAACCCAAAATAATAAAAACTCCTTTCGTATGCCTCTCTTCCCATTCCCACAACCCCTTCCTTCTACTTTCACTTTATTACTGCTACATAAAAAAACGTTCCTGTTAGGAGAAGAACTTACCGGTTTGAATTCGATCGGATAGTAGCACGCAACAACATCAAACACATCTTCGACGAATGGCCCTAAAAGCTAACGGATAGCAAACTGACTACTATGAACTCGCTCAAACGGCAGCATCATCAAAGCGATAAATATGGTGCATAAGCATCCGAACCCTCCTATTCTAAGCTGGAGAGGAAGGAAGATGACAGATACTCAAAGCTTCTTGCAGAACCTCCTGAGAAATTTGAAGGAATGAGGCGATAGGTCGAAAAACAAAAACAAAAAAAAATTAAAAATAAGGTGGGCCGACAAGTGCAGGTGGGTAGTACGAAAATTTGATCGACTTTCGAGTAAGGCAGAACAGAGGGGATATCACTGTAGAAAATAAGGCTGAAAGAAATAAAAGAACAAGAAGAGATGCAACTATCGTTTTTTTGTACAAAAGTTTCAAATGGCTAAGTAAACGATATATAAAAGTATAAATTGTCGTAAGCAAAAATTATTACCCAATGAGAACAGCCGTACCACTTTGCAGAAAAGTCGAAATGCGATGACAAGGCAGCGTGGGTCTCTTTCACCAGTCATTGAACGAATAAACCCCAAAAGGAATTCCACTCCCATCGAACGAATCCCTGTAAATTTCAAGCCTCAATTTCGTGAATATATACTTGAAAATGAGTAACAGACTGGTCGAGGCTGGTCACAAATGCCAGATTCGTAAGCAAGCTAACCAGCGTTCAATCTATACGCTCGGTTACCACTCTCTTCCCCTCTTTTGAAAGTATTCCGCCATTCTTTCAAGCTAGCTATGGACCCAGCTCGAAGTCGAACAGTCATTATCATTTCTGATTGAAAAATAAAGTAATCTCATACTTTCCACGACAGTGCTAACCGTGCCCTATCTACCCATCAGGTAATACTGTTAACAAATATAGTCATCCTCGTAATGGCTCAGGTGGTTCGCTCGAAAAAAAAAACGCATGAATAAATTTGAGAAAAAATTTCCTCCGCCTTCTCTTCCGGTTGGCCAGGAGAAAATGGAAGGGTGGGGGCACCGGTCAGCGTCATCAGTCATTACCTATCGAAGAACGCTGCCATGAATAATCCCATACATTTCTGGTTTAAATAAAACAGTGCCAAAAGTACAATGACAGCATAAGTGACAAATGCTGCGCACTAAAACACTAAGGTTTAACACCACACTGTTGAATGTTTGCCTTCCACCTCTGTCGTTTTCGCCGTTATGGCACTGCATTTAGGAAACAGACAAATGCCATAACTTCAGGAGTAAAGACGAATTTCACGTTTGAAGAAGGAAAAAAAGTGAAACGAAATCGAAATCTTCTCGCCCACCTTCTAATCGTTTTGTAACGAAATACTCAAGTACTTGAAACAACGCAAAGCGATCCTTCTGACCCCAATCTTGAACGCTTCCATCAATAAAAACCTTTTGCGCAACCAGTTTCTCACAACCCACTGGAAGCTTCGACGATGAGAGGACCTGAAGTGAAAAAAAAGTAAAATAACAAATGAATGTTTCCCATCGAGCTCGATATCTTCGAAACACCCACAAGATAGGTAAATTACGAGCGCAGCTGTTACGATAAATGTTTGGTCTCAGAGTTAGGTACATAATTTTTTGGATTATAAGGCTTAAATGCTTCTGTCAGCTGCAAGTGAAGAAAGCATGCAAGGCTAAGTAAAATTCATTCCTCCACATTTTCGATACCTTCTTTCTGTCTATAAAAGACCAAACTTTAAGTACGAACTGTGCAAAAAGTCATTTAACGACACAAAAGTTTGGGGAATTTTTTGCAAATTTTCTTCCGCTCAAAAACGATGATTGCAAGAAAGGTTCATTGAGCTAACCTGAACTCTTCTGCCTATTGTATAATCACTAAGAAATCGAAATTCTAATACAAATCTTTATCAAGTTCTTGAGAATTTTTATGCCCAAGATGAAAGAAGGGAAAAACGCTGAAAAAAAAACGGTAAGACTTACCAAGTGCTTAATGCCTGCAACTACTGCGCCACCAGCCAACGCAGACTCATCAAAACGTCCCAAAAGAAAATCCAAAAGTAATTCTACTGAAATTATTCAATTTTACGCCATTGAGAGAAAACAAGTTGATTCGAATTGGCGGTGATCCATCGCTTTCGAAAAAAAAACGCTCCCAAATAGTTTATTAAACTTTTGCGAATCTTTTCAACTGCCTAATTATTTTCGTTCTTTGTCGCATTACTCAGTAAGGTATTATCATTAAGTGGGAAATCATCGAATTAAAAATTATCGCCAACAAACTTATCAAAAAACCATGAGCAATTTCGTTTCGAAGTTTAAAGGTACAATGTGTGCAAAAGGTAATGAATTGCCGATAATCTTTATTTCTGCAGTTCAAAAGCCAAGATGTTCCGTTCATCCGTTTTTAAGATTGAAAAAAGGGATTAAAATTTTTTCATAAAAAATAGGATATTTTCACGAAGAAATTTAGCGACTTCAAAAAATTTTTTTTCAACAACTCAACAAAATTTCATAAATGTAGCGTGTTTAAAAATTTCCCACAAACTGTTAGTGTTTGATGGGATTTAAAATTAAAATGGCTCCTTAATCGTACGTTTTCTCTTAATGTAGCACAAGTTGATTTTGCGAAACATTCTCTGAATTTCGTCTGCTAGTGCGCTGAAAATCGAATAAAATATGTAGTTATGTATATGAGTCAAAGGTGAGGCTATATGAACACTAACTTAAACAACATAAAAATAATCTTGCTACCTTCCTTTGAGTCCAGGAAATAACTAGGCAGCTTGCACAGTACAGAAACCACCAGTTCGATGGCTTTCTCCCGTTCTTCCGGATCATTGCTTGTCAGTCGGGGCCTGGAACGAACATATGCTTTGATTCACTCAAACAATACGGATATATGGAAATGCACAAACAACCGGGCTGAATGAGATGGTATCAACATAATTTTTCGGAGCTGAACAAAAAGAATGTTTTCAAGTGAAAAAGTTTACCGACAATTTTACCTCGAGAAATCTCGATTTTCAACTAGAGAAAAAGAAAGAACGCTCTGCTTGAAGAATTTAATACTCAGCTTCTGCCAACAAACTTTTTATGCCCCTTCAAAACGGTTTGGCGTTTTCATAAAATTTCTGCTCTAAACCATGTCAACGGTTACTCTCCTCCCCTTTTACCTCTCTCCTTGCCCCCATGCAATCTCTGTTCACTGAATCAATGGCTCCCTTTCCTTCTCCTCTTCAAATGCAACGGATGACTAAAACCCTACAAACCAAAACTGCCTGCCTTGTTGAGCGGACAAACACTAGAAGATATTACTTACCCCAATAGCTGAATAAATTCCCTAAGCGATATCGATCTTGCTAGAAGTTTTTCGGTTGAACCAGCAATTATATCAACATCGTTCACATTGTTCACTTCCATTTCTTGCTGCAAATAAAACTGATTTATAACGGGCAGTTAGAAAAAAAACAAAAGTGAAAAATTACCCAGAAATTTTTAATGCCATTCGTAAATAAATAACGCGATCGATATTCGCGTTGTCTGCTCAAGTATAGCATTCGACAAAAACCGAAAAAAGGTGGTGTAAACCCTTACGAATTGGTAGAAACCGTTACGAAAATACCTGCATAAAACAAACACCATCCAAAAATAACGTAAAATAAATTACAATTGTCCCAGCAAAAAAAAGGTCGGCGCATAGGTAGCAATTGTCGTGCATTGCAACAAAAATTGTTACGATATATGTTTGTCCGCGTAACCTTTAGTTGTCTTTTAACAAGAATGTTGCAATGCGCCCAACGCAGTCATTCACAATAAGTCGGCGCGGTATTGCACATCTCCCTACATGAATTTCTTCAGTAAACGCTATTACCAATAAGAGAGGGAGTAATGTTTGTATATATGGATCAGGTAGGTAGGTAGGTATACAAGGGAGTTTATGTAGCACAGCTTCAGCAAAAGAACTCTCATAACTTTGCGCGATGGCAATTCGGTGCTTAAGTTACACGGAAACTAATGAACGAGTAGTGCTCAAAGAAAAAAATCGTATTCATTCCGATTAAGTTCGATGAGCACAAAGACATCATTCAAGTGAAATTTATCCCCATCAATCCTTCCGAAGTTTTCAGTTACACCTCACATGCCATATGGAATATGTTCGACCGCAATACGTTGGTTGGTCGCTACGCGATAGTCTGCCGTCGAGTTTTTGAAAGCGTTTTAAGATTTTTGAATGTTGTGTTTAAAAACGGTGCTGAAGGAAATTTTAAAAAAATTTTTTAAAATATTTTAAAAAAATAAAAGCTATTTCGCAAGAAGCGCATTGCAAAAGATTTATCACCGCGATACTGCACTCATCACATCCGATCTTCAACGATCACCAATCAACATCTCAAGCCAACCACGCGTTCGTCTTTAGCGTATTGAAAATAACGAAAAATGTTACCGCTACCCGCGTACGTCTATAGGCTGTTACTCGCGCAACGCTCATAACAAATATTAAGTCATCAATTTTGACCAGATTTACTCTCAATGAAGCACTCAGTGAATTTTTTCTCGTATTATCAGTACAGTGGGCGGCAGTAGCTCAGTGGTAGAGCCCCTGCCTCGCATGCGGAGAGACCTGGATTCGATTCCCGGCTGCATCTCACCATACCACTGACAGCCCAGCTATCGGATGGTATTAACAACTAGCTGCAACATCAAAAGGGATGGCTGTTGCTCGGCGTGCGATTGTCTCAGTAACATCGAGACTAAAGGCCCGATCGGTAAGAACAAGAACAATTACCAGTACAATAGAGGAAGGCATAAGCGGTTGATATTGCAGAGAACATAGCGAATAAATTTGAGATAGCCAATGACTGTCGTTTCGTTTTGCACCATTTTTTTTTGCATGTAGATAGTAGTAGTAGCAATTTTTAAAGCGACAAAATTTTTTGTCTCCAACAATTAGCATAAGTTCTGCGCTTACCTCATTCAAATTATACGAGAAATTAACATTCAAGGTAAAGCTATAAAAGAGGGATGCTTACCGAATGTATTCATTTTTAGGATTGTTTATCTGCTGCAAGGCGGCCGTCTTCTATTTCTTTTTCTTCCGGAGGACTGATATTGCTTTATCGATGCCGGCCGGAACGAAGACAAGGGCAAAGGTACTCGGTCGATTCACGTTATTCATCATCTACATGCAAAACAGGGAATGCCAGGATTTCTGGGATTTCTTATCCTTATGTCAGGATATGTCAGGATTTCTAAACCTTACAAAGATTGAAAAAATAAAAAATGAAATGCGGGAGACTGCGCTAAACAGTTTCCAAGGCACTACGATCGTTGCCATCACTTTTTTAAGAGACAGTGAAAACCGATGTTGTAGGACACCTAGAACACGTCCCTGGATTTATGAGCGGAGAGCTAGGCATCCGGCTGTATCATTTGTTTTTTCTTTTTTTTTTCAAATTAAAAGCCGTGTTCCCTTCTTGAAATCCCAACCAACTCGAGTTTGAAGGGTTTTTCCTTCAAAGCAAGGCAAATGTCAACTTTACAAGTCAGTTTCAGTATTCAGCGAGTTCATATCAGGACATTTTCATATCTCACTGATAGCGGCAAAGTGCATTCTTCGATATTCATATGTAAATCCACAAGAATAATTCACAGTAGTATGCTGGGGTGACCAAGGTACCTGGCGGCTTCCCTATCAAAAACTTCTCGGTTTTTCCTTGGGCTTCGCTGAGGGTGTACCCATCCGCGGTCGATAGCCCCTCAACGTGTATAAAATTGCAGAGGCGCGTGCATACGCGTGGTCGTGCGGAATGTTCGGTAGCTGCTGATGGGGCGAGACGAGCGACCGCCAAGAGAGTTAACACGCACATCAAGATGACCGTCGACGGACGCATTATCAACGTCAAAAAAATTACGGAAACGCGTACCCCAATTGGCACTAAATTCATTCGAAAACCTGCTGAGGTTAACTGACTTCATTTCTTGTTGATGTTGGTTAAGGTGTGGATAACAGCACTAGAAGAGTCCCCTATCGAAGTCATTAGGTGGAGTTTTAGGACCGGATAGAACATTTGACGAAGGTTCTTCATTTCACATTTTCATCCGCCTTTCTTCTTCCTGCTTGATCTCTTCTCATATATGTTCCACGGTATGGACCATTACCCAAGCTTCATGTTTTTGGGTAAACGATACTAGATTGGTAGTGAATATTGAACGGCATGCACAAATGAATTTTACAGGACAAGTCATCGGCATCCCATAAAGCTTCGGTGCCGGAGTTGTGGATGGATGATGTGGCAACGTTGGGCATACGAGGAATCCGAAAAGAATTTGTTAATGAACTAAAAAGCTATGTCCCTAATGGCCCACAAACTGCTTGGGAATGTGAGAAGAACTACGACAAGAATAGGTTAGTATAATCTGGATTACTTATTCAAACAAGCCGAATTCATACGATCCTAAGACTGCGTTCGTAGGCGGCGGTCAAAAATTGTTAGATGCTAGAAAACATAGCATTCTTACACAAAGTCCCTTCGAATACATGGATTTTCCTAGAAACAAATTTTCAGATTCGAAGACATCCGACTTCTGGACAACACAAGAGTCGTATTAAGGAATACTCCAGATGGTGCGTTTACACATAGTTAGGTGTTTTGTAGATACTCCAGGATACACATAAGGAATACTCCAGATAGATAGGTGTTTTACAGATAGATAGACGTTTACAGATGGTGCGTTTACAGATAGATAGGTGTTTTGTAGATACTCCAGGATACACATAAGGAATACTCCAGATAGATAGGTGTTTTACAGATAGATAGACGTTTACAGATGGTGCGTTTACAGATAGATAGGTGTTTTGTAGATACTCCAGGATACACATAAGGAATACTCCAGATAGATAGGTGTTTTACAGATAGATAGACGTTTACAGATGGTGCGTTTACAGATAGATAGGTGTTTTGTAGATACTCCAGGATACACATAAGGAATACTCCAGATAGATAGGTGTTTTACAGATAGATAGACGTTTACAGATGGTGCGTTTACAGATAGATAGGTGTTTTGTAGATACTCCAGGATACACATAAGGAATACTCCAGATAGATAGGTGTTTTATTTTACAGATAACGTTTACAGATGGTGCGTTTACAGATAGATAGGTGTTTTGTAGATACTCCAGGATACACATAAGGAATACTCCAGATAGATAGGTGTTTTGTGGATACTCCAGGATACACATAAGGAATACTCCAGATAGATAGGTGTTTTGTAGATACTCCAGGATACACATAAGGAATACTCCAGATAGATAGGTGTTTTACAGATAGATAGACGTTTACAGATGGTGCGTTTACAGATAGATAGGTGTTTTGTAGATACTCCAGGATACACATAAGGAATACTCCAGATAGATAGGTGTTTTACAGATAGATAGACGTTTACAGATGGTGCGTTTACAGATAGATAGGTGTTTTGTAGATACTCCAGGATACACATAAGGAATACTCCAGATAGATAGGTGTTTTACAGATAGATAGACGTTTACAGATGGTGCGTTTACAGATAGATAGGTGTTTTGTAGATACTCCAGGATACACATAAGGAATACTCCAGATAGATAGGTGTTTTACAGATAGATAGACGTTTACAGATGGTGCGTTTACAGATAGATAGGTGTTTTGTAGATACTCCAGGATACACATAAGGAATACTCCAGATAGATAGGTGTTTTACAGATAGATAGACGTTTACAGATGGTGCGTTTACAGATAGATAGGTGTTTTGTAGATACTCCAGGATACACATAAGGAATACTCCAGATAGATAGGTGATTTACAGATAGGTAGACGTTTACAGATAGATAGGGTTATTTGTAGTAATTATCCAGTTTCTCCATATGGCAAACTTGTTTATTGTAAAGATTTCCGCATAATTCAACATCTAGAAAGGTCGTGGGAATCAACTATGCGTAAAATATAGGTACAGATTAAGCATAATACTTACTTCGATTCTCTACGCCCAACAATCAGACTAAAACATGCTGAAATTTGAGAAAAGAATACAAGATCATATAGGTTAGAACATTAGACAAGTGAAGACATTGCTATGAGCAAATTCTTTATTCGGAACAGCTTCATTTAATGATAGTGCGTCATACATTTTTAGATGGCTACACAATTTGCAATGGGAAATAAAGACTAGTATCCCATCATGTGATCTTCGACGCTTCCAACATAAATATTATCATTTCTAGTCTATATATTATAAGTTATTATCAACATTATCAATATCATCTCCAGTCCATATATTATCAATTATTATCAATATTATCAATATTATCATCTCCAGTCCATATATTATCAATTATTATCAATATTATCAATATTATCATCTCCAGTCCATATATTATCAGTTATTATCAACATTATCGATATTATCATCTCCAGTTTATATAAAAAAGAAGACGTCAAAATTGGTGAATTTATAATTCATCAAATAGGTTTATAATTCAATAAATTTATAATTCAAACAAAAAAAAAATTCATCAAATAAACCATCAAATAGGTGCTCGATTTGCAACATCAGCTAACGTTTCTCATGCTATATTCACAATTGGCGGTGATGGTGGACTAAACAAGGCCACATTTTTTGATATTAAATCATGTAAATTAGTTAAGTTTAAGCATTGATTGTTTCAGATGAAGATTATATACATGCATCATACGTGAAAATAGATGAAGATTTTGTTTTCATTTGCGCTCAAGGACCTCTAAAGAATACGGCCCAACATTTCTTAATTATGGTTGTCCAGGAGGGGTCAAAGGTAAGCAAGTAACGAGTAGTCATCTTTCCACCGTTTTGACGACCAGTTTTTGCCACGTGAAAAATAATGGGAGGGAAACTTGAGCAATAGAACGCAAAAGAATTTGACCATTGCCTTATTATTAATGACCAACCGTTTTCTATATCTCCATGCACATAAAGCACAAAACATAAAGCACAATGCCTAAAGCATAAAGGACAGACCACAAAGCATAAAGCACAACGCGTAAGGCACGAAGCACAAATAAAGCTTAAAGCATGAAACACAAAACACAAAGTATAAAGCATAAAGCAAATGCGATTATAGAATGCTTTGCCATACAGTCTCATAGGATTGGATATTAGAGTAAGCGGCAGTTCCACTTCGTTTGTACGGGTATCCAAACAGACAACTACCGGTACAAGGTAACTAAGCGAATGTTTCAGCCGATAGAGCCGAAAAACCGACAAAATGTGAACTCTACCTGTAACGTCCAGTTCTACGTTTTGGTCTTTTTATTACCGAGACTACCCACATGTTGTTGTTTTACTTGGCAATCACATTATCAGCTGATACGCAGCTGTACTTTTTGTAATAGGTTGTGCTGCAATTATGTCAGGCGATGGAAGATGGCAAGGAGCAATGTGCGGAATATATGCCACAGGAAGGCAACGACTGCAAAGATTACGGGGCGGTGAGGGTACGCGTCTTGGAAAAACCGAAGCATGTTGTTTCGCTAAAGAAGGTCGTGCGTACCAAACTTCAAATCACTTATGCTGGAGTTTCTCATGAGGTTTCGTATCATTCCGTTGGTTTTGACAATCACTCATGTAGTGCTTCTCGCCATGAAAGTAATGATATTTCAGCAAAGGGATTATTTATTTCTTAACTTGCTGCACCGATTTCAGTGTTTCTTAAGATCCTGAGATCCTCTTACTGTGCATTAATCACGCGATCAATAGCTCTTGCTGCGATCTGCGATCACCAATAAAACGGATCGTCTAGCACATATTGCTCAACATCAACTTTCACTGAATGCATGCCTCAAATTTCGACAATCTTACCTGGTTCCGCATTAAGTACGCTGTGAGCCTTGATACGAAGTGATATGACGGAAAGCCGCCTCCCCTCTTCCTCTACTCCAGCCGTCGACGCGCAGCTCATCTTCTCCAGAAAAGAGCGGAGTATGGAGAGCGCAGCCCATAGAAGCCCACATAAGGACAACCACTTTACGTCCCTAGCACCATCTAGCATACAACCATGATGGTCAAAGAAAGCGTCTGAGAGCATGGTCGTCTTTAGCAATTTGACCTTCGCCATGGTCAGACTGAGAAATACGATATTATTGAGAGTAAACCGTTACAAAGGGCCGTAACCCGGATTCAGCGCGTATTCGGAAGGGAGGAGAATCATGTTGATATAGCAATGACGTGAGCGTACAGGAAGGAGGAGGGGAGGGGGGAAAGAGGATTTGGGTGGGAGGGGAGAGAAGGTGGAGAAGACTGCATAGATGGGTAGTTAATGTTGCCCATGGATTTGAACGTTTTTTTTGGTGCGTGCGGAGCGGATGATCTTTTTTTTTTGATTTTCAGCCTCTTTCAATTGTGCCCTGGAAGAGAAAAAGGTTCAAAAAAACCCTGATTAGACGGAGGGCATAACTGCGTCATGGAATACCTCAACTTCACGGCCAAATGCGAGCGCAGATATTGCTTCTGTTACCTCTAACTAGTCCCGCTCTATGAAATTAACAACAACAATTACAGCATTTGGAAGTCAATCACAATAGTTTTGCGGAGTAAACAACGCAATATCAGCTGATATTATGTTGTTTACTCTGCTCGTATTATGTTACCAGCTGATATCAGCTGATAAAATATCAGCTGACGCAGCAAATATTAAAAGTTGCATAGCCTCGAATAAAGCCTCTCTTTCAATGTGGCCCTTACCCACCTCCAGTACCTCATCCTAATCCCTAAGCATCATCAAAGAATGTCCTTTCCCTCGAAACAGCCTTGTTTCTTTAATTTTTAAAAGTAAGAAGAAGAAAAAATACACCATCACCTTGGAATAAATCTCTATCGTCCAGAAAGCTGTGAACTCTGTAGCTTCTGACAGAGAGACACTATTTGAGAGAATATGACACACTATTAGCAGTTTTGAACAATTGAGTTTCTGACCGTTCGTTCGTTTCATTCTCTCAAACAGTCAATCAGATATAAATACAAGTAGTTAATGGAAGTTTGCGTTTATTTTATTGAAGGTATTTCTAGGAGCGTTTCTTTCGCATAAACTTCCCGTGGCTAACTTATATAAAAAGTTGTTCTGCTTTATATAAAAAGTTGTCCTGCTTTCTTTCTTCGTCCAGCTGGCTTAAACTAGCCTGAAGGATCTACTCATTCCCCTTCCTTCGTTAATGGTTGCTATGCTGCAATGCAAGCTGCGTTGCATATTCGCGGGCATTCAAATCAGTTAGATCCGTTACAAATGGAGGAATTGTGGATTAAGTCACATCCAACATCGCTGCTTTATTGGACTCTCGTTGATTCCATCTTGGTTCTCATCATTGTTCGGAAGTTTTTTCTTGTTTCGCTATATGACTACTAACTACCAAAGTGTAATGCTATCTAGTAATGCTATCTGGTATCTAGTAATGCCCTATCGACGTTTCACGAATTTATCAGTCCCTGTCTACGTGGACCTGTCCTTTGTTGGAGTTCATCCTTGAGGTTAGAATGCAGGCAGATCTTCAGTCGTTGATATCCGAGTATCTTTCTAGGAGTTCGCCTTAAATAAACGGAAGCGAAATCCTTTCACTTGCTGAAGTTCCAACTGAACTAATAGGAGACACAGGTATTACTAGTGTTACCTTTTTATGTGGCTTATATTTGAATTCGTAATGCGAGTTAATAACTAACAAATTTAGCAGCCATAAACCATTAAAAGTTGAGTAATTGTTGACTTTGGTGTGCGTTTGTTTAAAAGAGCGCACAACAAAAATTGTATGGTTGTTTACATTTGTAAAGTTCGTTTTCTTTAACTCGAAAGGATTAATCACAACTTTGTTACTTTATAGTAATAAAGTTGTAATTGCTTCTTGAAGTGTTCCTTTGTAGTATCTATTTTGTGAGTGTTCCTTTGTAGCATTTATCTTGTAGTATTTATCATGCGTCAATGTTGATGGACGCATGCGATCGTGCTCGATTATGTGTTTTCATCTGACATAAAATTTGTACGATAAAATTTTGCAGTGCACATTTCGAGTTCACGTTACTGCGGAAGAGCATAGACATCGCATCAGGTGATCGCGATGGTTTTCAGCGTTACCGTTGGTCGAGGAATGCAGCCATTTGCTTTACAAAAACTCACAGCCAGTTCGGTACGTTTGGCGTTTTTTTTTTTGTTTTCTGAATTTAACTTTCTGAATTTATGGTCTATTCTTTGTATCCATGTTCGTGAGGCTCATAACTCTTTGCACCATTAGTTGGCGTTTCAAGGGTCTAATCCTCGGAAGACGTCTATTTCTTTAAGGGAGGCACTTACACAGGAAAAGGGTAAGGGTTTCTGGACGTCTGGCAATAAATGCCGTCGTTAGGTGTCGAAACGTCGAGCTAGCAATATTGTTCATTTCGCAATTAGTATTCATTAATAGCGTTAGTGTAGTAATTTGTGTCGAGAATAGAAAATATTCCACGGTATCGATACTTTCATCTTTTTGCCCGTTTGATTGGCATAGCCTGATATCGTTCATGTCGTAACAGTTCCATAGTTCCTTCATAGCGCTCTTCTGTCGACTATTAAAATCGATTGCCATCAACCAATTCAAGCAACATTAGGCACCGTCGATGTGATTGCTGTATATATGGGTAGATGATTTTCGGTCTTATATTCAGACTTCATGGTTTCTTTCTAGTCGGTATAGCTCCTTACACTGTCCATTTTCACTCTCATCCCATTTCAAAGAGAAGCCGAAATTCTTTAGCAGTGTAGTATCCCTTCACATCACTTGTCCAAAATTTTTGACCGCGTATGCGTTTACTGCTTTTAATTATTTCCCAAAATTCGTCT
>JPKZ01000439.1:116140-146717 GCA_000803305.1 Toxocara canis
CTTTTCGCTTCCTTCATCAGTGCCCACATCCTTCTTTAGGATGGCGAATTAAGTTTTGTTTTTACAACGTTTTCTTCGGTTCTTTATTCATTTTCGTGATAAACATTTTTTGTTGTCACAGAGTCCAGTTTGTGGTAAGTATTAATACCCTCTTGCGTGATATATTATAAAAATGATGACGCTAGCGAAGTGGCGTACTGTTGCGAGGCGACATCAAACCTCTGAAGGCGATAGCTAATATGTTTCCAAATACCTAGAATCTATTAAGGTTTTCTGAACTGTTTTGGCAAGATACTTGAGTTTGTCCAAGAAATCCGAGTAATCAAAGAGGAAATTTTTGATACGCACAAAGGTTCACCTGTTTTATCCTATTCTGTCAACATTAAACGACCACTGAGGAATAAGCTTGATTCCGTTGAGGATATCGATTTTACAAATTTCGTTAACCCAAACCAACGCAATCAGTACATTTGTTTGCCTCTTTAAGAACCCTAATGTTTATCTTATAGCGATAATATAGACTCGTAGATGTACCTTCGTCGTTTCAGTGTATCGTGAAAGAGATTACCGACGGCAAAATATCGTTCGATTGTGAATGTGTGCAAACGCTAAGCGAACTGAAATGTGTTGAACGTATTTTCACCGAAATTGCTTCGCATCGTTTTGACGGGTCGACGACGAATAAGAAAGGTCTCATTAATTAATTACTTAAGGTCTCGTTAGTTAATTACTTAAGGTCTTGCTAAATTACTGAAGGTCTCGTTAGTTACTTACTGAAGGTCTTCTTAGACTTACTGAAGGTCTTGTTAGACTTACCGAAGGTCTTGTTAGACTTATTGAAGGTCTTGTTAGACGCTTTTATTGCTTACTGTATTCACTGTGATTGCAGTAGGGTACGTTTGTGTTCCTTAATCATTAATTTATGCCACGAAGGCTGAAAAATATGTTTCGCTACGACTGTAGCTTTAAATAAACTAGGCTGTTCATGTCACTGTACTAGTCCCACATAGTTGAATTATTGGGCGACTGTGATAATTCGAGCAGTTTTTTCCTTCATTGAAGACCGTGGTCCATACGGGGTTTATTTAGACATTTTGCACATCATCATGCTGAGATACTGAGGCAGCTGCATAGCTATGCGTAATTTTTACTAAATTGTTCGATTAATATCAGGAAAGCAACGAATCTAACCAAATAATGTCTTGTCGATGTAGGAGTCATCGAAAGAGTGCAGTGGTTCTGTTGATAAGCAAGGTTCTAGCGCTCCGTTGATATCAGATTCCGCAATTTTTTTATGGCGATTTTAGATTTTAAATCGTTTGATCGCAAAATATAATTGTATGTTTCAGAGCTGTTCGACATGTTATTCGCTAGTTGTGAACCATCAGTGATTGCATCAGCGTTCGAACAAACTCGAAAATTTCAGCATCTCTCATCAGACTGTAATCTTGCGAATTTCCGTGTCTCCATTAAAGCTTCTGGCAAGTGGAAACGAAAAATCGACACTGAGGTGAGTTCATCATGTAATCTTTATTTGTTTCTTTTCTTGAATTTGTTTAGTGGGTCTGTGTAATTTTCAGAACTGTCAAATTCTCAAGTTGTGGTGCTTCTTGAGGCAATAAGTCTACGGCGTTCTAGAGATGAAGAGAGACATCCAAGGAGGAGGCTGTTTTTTTATTTTTACCATGATTACAGATGGAATAGGAACTGATTCGGGGAAAGCGCTTTTTTTCTTCGAGACAGTGCAGTAGTTTGTGGTTGGCGACATTCATTGAATTTAAAGAGCCGGCGAAAATGCCTACGACAATGTTTTCATTGTTTGAACCTGTCAAGTGCCCTTCAGTGGGAATTGCTAGGACGTTTGGTATTTAAAGGGCGTCATGAATAATTCCAAAGTGCAGAGCCGAATTGTAAATTGAGTTGCATCAAAATTTTGATGACGACATATGGTGGCACCGTGTTACTTATAGCAGACCTCTCACCTCTCGTTCTCCCGAGTTTAAGGTTTGTCATTAAAAGACGAATTTAATGGAACTTTCGAAGAACTGTGATCTGTTTCGTAGTAGTGAAGTAACGATGAAGTTTTGACTCGTCGCACTATCTGTGTTCATTTTCATTACGTCATAAGACGTACTGACATCCCATTCACACACTGCAAGACTGAGGAAAGCGTCTATATCGACTGAGGGCCTTTGCTGAGAAAGGGCTTCTCTTGGTGTTATGCACTGTCCTGTACTCTTGTCTATATATTTCCAGTGCAAATTTAGTGTCTGCGATGGATGGGATGTCCACTCTGTGCAATGTTGCTACCTGATCGCCGTTTAATGAGATAGCTGGGCTCTTTTCTGTGTTTCGGTTACTGAGTTTCAGAGTTGATTTTTAAGAAGAATTTGATATTCTAAGGCGCATTTGGACCATCCAAAAAGAAAACAGGAGTATGCTGCAGCAAAAATTAGGGTGTCTTCAAAAAGACTGCCTCTGACTTTCGAAGACGACAATGCATTGCAACCGTGGCTTGTGGATGATCGACCACTCAGTTTGTAATTAACTGCTTCTTAGTTTCTCATTGTCGTCATTTTGATTTGAAGGATCTGAGCCTGCCGTTCGTTCCTTCCATTTTCTTTCGAGCTTCGTTTGTCGCATTAACGTTGTGAGTTGGCCCATCTGTCCACGTGGCCAAGCCAGCCTTCTGAACTCGTCCGATCATTATCAACTTTTTTTTGCTTACGAGCATGTACGCAACAGTTCATTTGCGACTAAGGCAGGCCGATGTGCAACATCATTCGCTGAGTGACTCGCTGGGTTGCTTCCACTTTCTGGACGTCAATTTTTTGTTTGAGTCAGTGTTTCGATGGCGTACGATAGAGCTGACGGTAGTTCGAGATTATGAGCTTCTCGTGTATCTATTTTATTTTCGTATCAGGAAGCTCATCTCGATACTATTAAATGTTGCCATCGTTGCCACTGCGGAATGTTTATCATTTTAAAGTGTCTCGTAGTTGACATCGCAGTTCTTCACTAATAAGTACATCCTGATACATTCATCGCAATTAATACATTTGATCAATTTCAATTTTATCAATTTTTTGGTCAATTTTATTTTGACTTTGATCTTGATTAGTTGATTAATTTAATCTTGATCGATTTTATCAATTTCACCCGCGTAGATATTTCTTCGAATAGCGAAAAAAAACATAGTTTAGAAGTAATTTTTCCTAAAACAATGAATTTATTATAGTGAATTTTCGACTCAGGTTATTTTTTGTTTTTAGAAGCTTTCACGGAGTATCGCGCGTCATTTGAAACGACATTTGAAATGGAAGAGTGTATTGCGTGAAGCGATTTTTGAACTATGTATCCACATTTCAAATAATCATCTCTTCATTGGCGTTCCGCTTTCAAGGTCGGTTTTATTTGTTATTGCTTAAATACTGTGAGTATTAATGCACAGTTTCATTGAACTCATCTAGTCCTTGGCTGTTTAATTTTTTTTTTCAGGTGGGGTGGATGAGGGGAGGAGGAAGAGGGTTATGAAGAGAAGAGATGGCTAAAGTGAAACAGGATGCCTGTCTTCATTTCAAGAAATCTGATGTTAATGTGGAGTGTTCATTCATGAGAGCGGCCTTAGATAGCATGGTGACTGGCATTTGTTACATGGCGTCCAAATGGGAATAAGAAGAATTGGGTTTGGCGAAGGTTTCGCTATCATCGATTTTGAATAGACACAGCGATGCGGATTATGGTTAGGTGTGTTCTTAGCTGTGTCAACATATTTTTATCAAGTGTTTAGGAGTCATATTTTTATTGATTTGGTTGTGATCGTTTCACGGTAGTTGTCTTTAGGATTCCATTATCGTTGAGAGCCTACTTGCAAACGAATGCGCTTCGGTCTACGGTATGCGATGCGATGCTTTCATTGGCGAATATTCAAGAGGGAATGTTCGTTGTTGATCTTACTTGCGGTTCTTCATCCATCCTTATGCAAGCGGCGCATGATCTACCACAAAAGGCATGTTAAAGATTCGTTCAGTTCTGGTTTTCCGTTTACCAGTTCACAGTGTTGTTCTGTTGTGGTATAAGAGCAATGGCATCCGAGGCAGTTGTGAAGATTCATAAATCAAAACTAGGATCTGTAGGAGGGTGCCTTTGACTTCTGGCAAGTTTGAGATTCCCGAAAAGATGGATCAATATGCCTCGATAACTAAATATCACCGAGCAAGGAGGATTTTCATGTGCGCGCAAATCCCTACGATCACGTTGCGAGAGAAAATATCTGAGGTGCGGCCTATTGGATCTTCATGCGAACAAAAATTTTGCCATTTCGTCTCTAATTGAATAGTTCCCTGCTTACGAGATTAAATGCGTTATACGAAGAGATTTGGAAATGTAGCAAATTGGAAACTCACCAAATGCAATCACAAAACAACCGGTGGCTTCCTTAAGGTTTAAATGTCATGCTAACCATCCGTTCGTTATTTTTTTCACAGAAATTTTGGCGAGTTCTGTATGTTTTTTCGGGAGTGTTTTGGCTGGAACTGCAATTAGCCTTCGTGCTTGGAATGGCAAAATCTCCATAGAAATTCGACCTGAACCATTGGAAAGAAAAAGACGTGACGTTTTTTTCCTGCTTTGCCTATTATAATCTTGCACATCTTTTTTACCCCGCTTGTTCTTTTACCTTTTATTATTTTTTAAAATTATTTTTGTCTCTCCATCTGGAAAAATGGGCGGGCAGTAGATCCACCTTATATGCGGAAAGACCTGGGTTCGATTCCCGGCTGCCTCCTAACGGATCGCGAGCAGGCTGACCCCACCAGGCGTTCAGAAAATGGTCAAAACAATCGTGCGTGGGCGTGTTTGTCAGCTGCAACGATATATGTGATGAAGTTACAGCCACCTTTGCATCCCTTTGCATCTGCCGACGTATATGTAGAGTATCTTTTCCTTTTGTAGAAGTATTGTTCTTATCCAAACAGCTTTCTAAAGCAAGCATTCTATTTTTTTTTCTGATACCATATTGCACGGCTTTTTTCAGTGTTTTCTCTTGGGATGTGATATCTCTGAAACGTCTTTGCGTCTGTCGGCGAGAAACCTTGAGCACTTAGAAAATTTCGAAGGGAGGAGTCATCTCATTGAACTGCTGGCCGCAGATGTGTGTCTTGGTAAGGGTTTATTTAGTTTCTAAGATCTTACGTTCTTTGAATGTATGCTTTTGGTTTTTATTCGTTTTTTTTAGCATTATGCATAAAACTGCCAGCATTAGACTGTAGAGCCGTTTATGTGTGCCAGCCTTGTAAGCGGCAGCTTTGTGTAGATACCGCCCGTACTGTATATGTTTACTAGTACCACTTGTGCAGTGCGCAACATCTCATCTGTATCATGTGATAAAGCCGATAGAAAGAATACATCACACGGGAAGAATCGGCAAGTCATCTTATTCTTAGCCCATTCTCGCAATGAGGGTTTTGTCCTCGTCGGACGGAACAAGAAACTTGCCTTCGTTTCCATTTTCTGGCTGGAATGTTTAGAGGAAACTTCTCACGCACTATTCTTGTTTACAACCCTTTGCTTCGCAACCTTTGCAGTGTGCAGTAGCCATCATGTTGTGTTTTTTTACATTCTTGGTATGTCAACGGTTCAGCTTATTGCTTTCTTTTTGTGGGCGTCATTTTCGATGTTCAGAAACAAATATAATTGTGTTCCAATAACTGTTTGTCAATCGACCTGTACCGCTGATTCTCCAAATTTGCCATTCTCTGAGGACACTTAATTAACTGTCCTGAAGAACCGGCTCAGATGGAGAAAGAGATGCATGGCTTTTGTCATGAAGAGTATAAAGTTCGTCATATAGAGTTTGCATTCGGAATGTTTGGCTGGAAGGGGACTGAACCCGTCATAAACGTGTGTGCATCGTTTGGGCGATTTTGCCATTTTTGTGTTTCTCATTATTCAGGCAGTGCAGAAAATCTTTTGAAGCTGAAATATCGAAGATTTGAGCTGGATATACGAAGTTAAATTTTTTAAAGTAAAATCTGCGAAAGGCGTTTTTTTATGTACCAATTTATTAGACATCAGGCAAGGTGATTTCAACTACGTGCGTGGATGTACGTCGATCAATGTTCAAAATCTTTTTACAGGGCACTTTTTTTTACATTGAGGTTTATGAGTCACGATTCTTCATGCAAAATTTCGCAGGTTGTCAGTTTTTGAGCAAAATTTTGTGGGTGGCGGTTTTTGGACCAAGAAACGGTCAAGTGTGGAAATATCCAGCAAATCGAGCTTCGATGTCCGGCAAGCGCTAATGGCACCGTCGACTTCACATTTTATGACAGTTTTTCCTAAAAATTTGCCGTACTCGCTAACCAATCAGGCGGCAGCCGATTCTCAAAAGCGCCCAGATTCCCGAATTGTGGGGATTTTCAGTGTAGTTTCTCGGAGATAGTCTGTAGCTGCATCTGTCGATTTGAGCATGTCACAATGTAGTTTGGCAGTAGTTAGGTTTTTTTCGTACAGATTTTCTTCGATTTGATGCGGTCGATAGGATTATATCGGATTTGCCGTTTGGTCATCGTCAGACGTATTGTAGCAAAGAAGAATCCGCAAACATACTGAAGCGCATCCTCGACATATTTTCGAGGTATATTTGTCGCTCATCAGTTCATTTTGCTCTTTTGTGGCGTCTTTATTTTGTTTGTTTTTTTCGTTTTTTTTTTCTTCTTTTTTTTTTAAATTTTAATTTCTTTTCTCACTATAATGAATAACATTTACCAGTGCAATTTTAATTGAACTGCCCATTATATTTCACCAACTTATCGTGTTTCCCAAATTGTTAGTCGCTCGCTCGCAACTAGCGTTTCAGTGTGCTGAATTTGAAAGCAGAGCTGAGCTTTTGAATTATGTTGTGCGAATTGAGCGGCTAAAGTTTATTTCATTTTATTTTTTTATTTTTTGTATCATTCGGTTTTTGTATCGTGCCTTACCAAGTATTGATGTCAGCAATTTCGAGTTAACTTGGTTTTATTCATCTCTATCCGGGAGCATATTCGCTCTCCCTTTGTTCCACCGTCATCTCTTCCCCCACTTTTAGCTGTGCACATCTGCGTTAAATCATCAATCACCCTACCACACAAGCACGTCATGCAAGCTTCTTGCGCAACTATTTGAGCGTCTGAACGCGGCGTTCAACACCTGCCCCTAATTTATTTGCTTTTGCAAGCCCCTTCTTTTCAATGTTGGTGTGTAACGGTTACATCTACGTGAATTTTTTTTTCAGCAGTTATCTGAATTGAACCTTGGTGGTATAAACCAGCGATTGCACCAAAATTTCAGCTCCGAGATTCTTAAATTCTATTATTTTTAGAGTGCTAGCTGTATTTTCTTTTGCATATGTGATTCCTTAGATTCATGCATTTACGGCCGCCCGGATTCCACTTTCTTTTTCTGGGCTCACAAAATTCAGGTTATTTTTAAAGTTTGGGCCCAGTTTTTGCTACAGCTTCATCTGACGCATCCTTAATTTAAACTATTCACTATGACAGCTGTTGGATTTTTAAATGAAATTCTCTTATATATTCTGGATCAAGGAAGTTATATGCGCTTACCAGTTACTTACGATCATAGGCTGTACAGTTTAGAAGTTAACATAGGCGCCAGCGCAGTTGTCTCTAATATTTTTTTCGAATTTTTTTTGCTGCGAGGACCCGGTCATTGTGAATTTCACTTCTGCCATTCCCATATAATGTAGCGAACTTTCGAGATTCGTGCGATCTTGTTCGGATTCATTTCAGCGTTTTTTTCCCATTTACGTTGTGAAAAATGAAGAGGAAATTGGAATACACTCTTCGAAGCAACGGCACGTGCTAGTGGAGAATGTTCATTTTTTTGCTTATTGAGGCTATTGCGTTTGTAGTAGAAAGGAGTAAGCCTGCTAATTCGACCTTCTTTGTGATTCGCGGTATTAGAGTGTATTTGTTTACACACAAGTTTGCCGTCTATAAACAATGAGTAAACAACGTCCGCAGTGCAGTTTTAGTTCGTTTGCTGGGGTACCTTTCGCGTTTGGTTTTAAAAAATTATGAGGATCGCTGATCGGAGGAGGCAGCGTGAGGAGTTCAACATGCAAACTGTTTCAAAACTTTACGCGTTTGTAGTAGTTCCGCAACTTGTACCAAAAGCGTTGAAAGAACCTTTAAAATTGCGAGATTTTTTCAGTTTGCGTTCGCATTGTCTCCTATTCATCTCAGTCATTGATGAAGTTACCATCTTGCATCATCATCCAGTTCGGAGTTGGGGTGAGGTGATAGTGCAAATCTCTCTTGCAGAAAATAGTTCGAGAAAAGGAAGGAAAAAGAAATGAAAATCAGGTCTGAGCGAAAACGCGGAAGTCCCAGATCGGTGAAATTAAAAGTTCAAGTCTCAGCCAGAGCGGGAACTTGAGGTTATTAAGGCAGTGTCGATGGCTTCAGTTTTTGCTAAATTTTCGATTGGTTTCATTCGGAACTGCGAAGTTTGTATCTGGCCATAAAGAATGATAAGGCTGACCTCACCTCATATTTTACGCAATTTAGAATTAGGGGGTGGGGGAGAGGGGGGTAGGTGGGAGAGGGAGGAGTGAGCGTCACTTGCACCACACCATCCCTGCGTGTTTCTTTGATTTAGGAATATGGTCATACTTATAACCAGAACTACTGTTTGCAAAGGATGAGGATTTCTAAGCGAAATGACTCCATGCCAATAAGAAATTTTAAACATCGTTTACTCGTTTCGCATCAGTTTATGTCAAAATCCTTTCCGCTCTTCATTTTCAATTTGTGGACAGAATTGCTATAGTGCAATTGATGAGATTCTGCTCACAATGGTCGATCACTTGTTTAAAATATATTGCAGTTTTTTCCAATATAGAATAATACCGATCGAGTTAAACAGTAATCAAATGTGCTTTGTGAAGCATTGTGAAGTAGCGGCGAATTGTTTTTAGGTGTTCGATTGGATGCGAAGCGGTGTTGCTAATCGCAGCTGACCATCTGCCTGGAGTGACCTCACAATTGAAGGGCAATTCGCGTCTTATGGCCGCCTATCCGCTATCGCTTGGCACTACACAAGCGGCGCTGGTATGGCTTGCTAACGGCTGACATCACTGCGTCTCAATTTAGTGCTAGCTGCTTAGCAGGTCAGCTTTTAGTTCGTTTGCATATTTCTGTTTGTTGATGTTGCTACGCAGACATCGGTCGGCGTTTATGTTGAACTTTCGTCAGAATTCTGTTTCTTAACGACTCAAATATCGTTTTTTGAAGTTTCATTTCTGAATTAGGGGATTTTCTTCACCATTTTTTCGTGTTCAGCTTACTACAGCTGACCGGAGAAACACAAGGGAGCTGTTAAGTGATTGTTATAAATACTGTATCGCAAATATGAGCTAACTTTGTATTGCCAATAATTTCTGGCGCATCTCTTAGTTTGCGAATCTTTCCAATGGCTTCGTTCACATATGCGACACAGCATCTGTAACAATAACGATATGCAGCGTTTCGATTTTGTTGATGTGCTTTAGCGCGCATTCTCGTCATTGCTGACTCATGAAAGTAAACCACCATCTCATATTTGCATGATTCAGGGCCAAATATGTTAAAGTAGAACTGTTTTGGTAGGACAGTTTTGCGCATTGCCCACTTGAGCGCCATGTTTGAACGATTTGGGATTTTATCCGTTTGCTTTTTTTCTCTTTTTTTTGGTTGGTTAAGGAATATGAAGGCTAGGAAACAGAGGCTTCATGCTAAGGGAACCGCATAAAATAATAATGCATGCGCTTCGTTCATGCATGTAACATCAGAAATATCATGCTTGCACTGCTAATGATGATGGGAGCATGTGAAAACGTTTAATGAAAAAGTGTTTATGAAAGTATCATCGTCTATTATCGAACCGAGTTCATGAGCCTTTTTGGTGTGAAACACTTGGACCATTGTGATTCGTGATGAAAAGAGCTAGCAAAATAGAGTGGAAAAAATTTGTTTTAATGTGAGGATGTTTTGTGTTTGAACGATCTTTTTTTGTTCTATCCAGCGATGGTGTTACCGAGGTTTTGAGAGAGAGAGAGAGAATCTTTATTTACAATAAAGAAAGCATGTAACAACGCCTCCAGAAAAAAAAAGTATACACGAAAGCTACAATATATTCACAAGTATAAACACTGCAATTAACCATGCGTTTAAATACCCATAGACATTGATGAGAGTAGAAAAACAAGAGATCACAAGCAATGGACATGTAGGCATGCATAATAACAGTCGATAATGAATTACAGCCGGCAAGCAGCAGGTATTGTCGTTAGATCACACTGCTCCAAGCGTCGCTTAAAACAAGACAAATTACCAGCCATAACGACATCACATGGCAAGGAGTTCCAGATAGGTACAACACGAAAAGCGAAAGAGTTAAGCACATCAATTCGACTCGTTGTCTTCCTTTCGATTTGCAGAGGGTGAAACCTCGAGCGTGATGCAAACTTTGCAAAAGAAAAAATGCTCTTGAACGGAATTCCCGAAAAACCTTTAACTCTGTTTTGAATGCCGTATAGTGATGGTTAATTTTATTTAAAAAATGGAATGACAATTTTTAGTAAAATGAATATCAGAGATGCAAATATGCTATACAATATTTGTGGAACTTAAGTTTGCGGAATTTTTGAATATTATATCATAATAGAATTTTTATGATATAATATTTTTGTGGAACTCATCGTATTGTGGAACTTAAATGAATAGTATAATATACCATAATAGAATTGAATACATTAATTATTTCGATACGATGAAATCGATACTTTTCAACATCGTTTAACTGACTGCGGAGACGATAGGTGAAAATAATTGCCGTTATCATTGTGATCGTTTATAAACAAAAATTCATGGCTGTGCAATGTGCATCAGAAGCGATCGCTCACTAATGGTGCTAATGCGCCCTCTTTCACTCGTTGACCTCCTACATTTCGATACTATTTTTCCATTCATCGCTCTAATGTTGCCGTTACTACAATCAGCTTTCATGCATGTTCACTCCATTTATCTGCTATTCGAAATCACAGTTTGCGCTGTCATTTTGTTGGATACCGGTTACGGCTTTCAAATTTTAACTTTATGCTTTTAATAGGGGGAGGAGTTGAGGTTGGGGGGGAGGGGAGTTAGAGGTAAATCAGTGCGAATGAGAAATGGTAGACAGAAAAGAAGTAGATGTTGTTCGCAAACATTAACTGTACTTCATTTACTTGGAATGAAATTACAATGGTCACATGAGTAATGTAAAGTTTTGTGAATATTATTGCCTTGGCTACCTTAAAACAAAACTGCTTTCCTAGCCATCATTTCCCTTGTACATTTTAGCAGGTTGGGTTGGTTTTTTTCTTTTCAGTAAAAATCAGCATTCTTTTCTGCCGTTCCGTTGCATTCAACGCTTTCATCCTGCCTTCTTTTCCTGTTTCATTTTGAATGGTTACGGAATAAATTTCTTCTTTTTTTTTTCAGCTGATAACAAAATCTTTCAAATTCAGTTCAGTTGCTCCGTAGGAAAATTGGTGCTTTAGGCAACCAGCTTTTTATAAATGAGTGATATTGCTTGGCGTTATGTATGTATTTGCGTATATGTGTGATATTGCTGTTTACGTTACACGGCTCGATCTCGTTCATCGTTTCCGATAAGGTTTTCACTGCATTTAAGTGTTTAGTCATATGAGCATCAAAACAGAAGTAGTCTATGTTTAACGTTGTAGGTTTAAAGATGAATTTTATAGGTTTATCATATGGATAGATGCATTTTGTTGCTGTAATCGTAAGTAATTTAACTAGTGCTTTGCGAGCGAGCGGTGGGTGTATCTGACGGCTGTGATGGCTGGCTGCAACGATTAACATTTTCATCGGTTTCATCAAAAAAAATATTTGATTGTGCAGTCATTTGGTACGTTTATGTGTGTGCATTTATTTCTTTTTCGGCTTATTTCTATTTTTAGTTAAAATTCCACGAAATTAATCTGTGAGAAGGAATGAGCAAAAAGAATATCACCATTCTATCAGCAGCGTTTCGATAAATGATTACATGCATTTTACTACGTCTTCGAACATGATCTGATCAGTGAATAATTAATCTGATCAATAAATAGTTAATGTTAGAGCTTCTTTTTGTAGTATTTTGCGGCTTCTTTTAATAAATATAATTCGAGAAGGTTTCGATAGGTAATCAGAAATTCGAAAACATGTGGTTTGTTTGTGCAGGTGCATATCATGCTCGTGTTTATTGCCTAGTTGTTTATTTGTTTTCTATTATCCCCAATGATCTCCCAACGCTTTCCATGTCGTAGAACAAACCTACCAAAATTTTTGAGTGATCCATCTGTGCTCTCCTTGTAATGAAAATTATATGACCGGTTAAATATAAACCAATTTTCAATCGAATTGTGGAAAGAAAATGTGTCGACGCAAAAGCCTTAAGGAGACATTTAAACTTGCCAAGATTTCATTTGAAGTTATAAGACGTGTTTGTGCCCAATGAAATAGTCGTATACGCACATTAACAATAGCTTATTTCTTATGCATGCCCTGAATATGGGTGCCCACTATATATGTAGATTATAAGTTAATACAGTCATTATACTGAGCTTTTGGAGTTAATCTCAGTTTGGATGACCTCATACCACTGACAGCCCCAGCCAGCGAGTGGTATTAGCAATTAGCTACAACAGCCAAAAAGGGATGGCTGTTGTTCGGCGTGCGATTGCCTCAGTAACATCGAGACATCGCCCTGATGGCCCGAGCGGTGAGAATAAGAATAAGAAGAATTAGATGACCTAGTGTGCACCGTATTTTGCTGGTGATGCTGGTTAAGTGATGACTGTTGTGGCGCTACACTGATAGCAAACATTCGAGGAGACTCACATTTAGACTAAAGTAACATTTGTTTTTGGCAGGTGCTTGTTACGATACACTCGCTTAATCAGAAATCTATCTATGCGTTCCCAAAGTGCGGTTTTGTTTTGGAATTGATCCAAACATTTATTTTCAAATAACAACTAACATTGTTATGGGTTCGGGATATAAAGTCCGGAACAGAAAGTGAATTCGTCTATGGGGCTGTGATTTTGGTTTTTATTTAATAGCTAGCCTTGATTCGCAGTTTTTTTCCCATGAGAACGGGCGAAAAATTACCTCAGGTGACATTTGCCTATAGATGAAAATTTTTGATTACACGATATGTTTATGATGAAGAGCCTTTACTATCGTTATGGCTATGTCCAGAGAGCTATATCAGCAATGGTATGATCATCTGATCTCGTTGAATCCCGTCATTCTTATACCAGAATATGATTTCAGTGAAATATGTTACATACTTGCAATTCCAGTCCCACATAATTAATTCTGCAAAAATTCTTTCAGTATTCTCATCGTCCAATATCAGTTCATGTTTGCAATTTAATATTATGCGCGTTTGAAGGCAAGTGTTTTTGGGGCCAAATGGTATTTGCTCATATTGAACGTCATCATTGCCTCTTCCTATCGCCTCCTTTTTCACCTCATATAAAAATTCCGATTAAGTAACTAATTGAGAGCATTGTGGAATTTGTTCGATTTTTTAAAATGAAACATCATTATAAAATACGATTATTCAGTGTTTTCGTGAAATAATTTGATATTCTAAAAAGAGCCGATTTTTGGAAAGTAGCGAAAACAAAAATGTTCGAAAGCTTGGCCTGAATTTTTTTGATTTGGAAAAAAAAAAGCCATGACCACTAGCCGAACGTAAATGCTTTGTCGAACTCTGCCCACCCTTAGAGTGTTATGTGTTGAGAGGATGAATCGATGCGCGCCAGACTAATAGAACGAATATTTGTGTATGTGGAATGTTTGTTTGGTTCTGTTTTAGAGAAAGAGCTAAATGCTTTAGATTTGTGCATGTGAAAAGATGAATGCTGCGATCACCAATAATGATTCATAATTGATATTTTTCTTTTATTGAATCGATATGGAAATGAATAATAAGAATGGTTACAAAAAGCTTTACAAAAATTTCTAGCAGCCTTTTTATTGATGCGAAAATATTGAAATCATTCGAATCGAATAAGAAATCTTTTTTTTAAAATGCTTTATTGCTTTATTAGATGCTTTATTGATACATAATGTTTATGTATGATTGACGGTTTATGCTTTATTAGATACATAATCTGTTTATGAAATATTGACGGTCACATGAGTGTCGTTTAGGTGGAAATTCAACCAACAATAGTTTTTTTGGTAATTTAACCTTTAAAAAGGAAGGATAAAATTGCTGTCCAAAAGTTTGCATTTAAAATAAACGTTTTTTTATGCGATATTTTTCAATCGAATAAGTGAAAAGTGTTTCGATTTGAATTAATATCAGCAGAGTTGTGAGCACTTGCAGTATTATTAATTATGAATATCGCGTTCAAGAATTTGAATATCAAAGTAACTATATTCTAAATGGATTTGAACAATTGAAATTAATAGATATTAAAAGAAATTTGAACTAATTATTCGAAGAATTTGTTTAAGTGTTCAGCAGTATCTGTAACAGCAAAGTGCGCATTCAGTTCTATTAATTATAATTAAATACGCAAATGGGTCTGCATATGTTCTCTTCAGTGCTGAAGAATTTTGACTTTTTAGATTGCAAAAATAGAGATCACTATGCGGATCAAGCAATTATTATGCTTACGTGGATCAATCGTCCATACCATTGATAGCCCAGCTAGCTGGTGGTATTAACAGTTAGCTACAACAACCAAAAGAATGGTTGTTGCTCGGCGTGCGATTGCCTCAATAATATTGAGACATCGCACTAAAGGCCCGAACGGTAAGAATAAGAATAAGAATAAGAACAATTAGAGGATCAATCGTAGCGGTCAATTTTAAGTGCAATTTTAGCTAAATTTGCATTCTTGATACTCGTCTGAGATGCGTGGTCGTTTGAATATTTATGGAATTAATTTTATTTTATTCGAAGTCTACCGTGATATGATGGTGTTGCGTCGACATAGTTGAGTTTTGTTTGTGAAAGCTGGTTTTTATTATGAGTGTGAGCTTCAAGCTCACAATAAAAATGGCGATTATTTGCGTTTGCGTTTTCTTGTGATGAATTTCACACTTAGTTTGTGCATATTAGATGACTGCTATTCAACGGCGGCTTCTTCATTTGAGAACGGATATAGAAATTATGAATCGTAATAATTTATGAAATAAGCTTTTTTTTTTGAAACGCAGCATATGGAAGAAGCATATGGGAAGAGCATTTAACGCAGCAGTCTTGACGATCGGGCATATATATGCGCAAAATTAATGAAACGAGCCATAAATCCGTTCGAACTTGCGATTATTTGATCTTTGAATTGCTAATAATCAATGAACTGAGTGGTCAACGCGGACAAAGTAGCGAATAGCGAATTTTTGATGGATGAAAGGAATTCGATCGTCAGTTCTAATGTTAAGTGAACAGAGTGAATGCTGTGATACAAATCGTGTTTTATCGGCTATTTGCACACTGTAGGTCTATCTTATCATGTGCTCATTAGGCGAATTGGATTGTCGAAGTGTCTGTCCGTTCGCATTTTCATTTTTTTTTCAAAAAACATTCATCCGGTCGCTCGTTTACTTCGTTGCCATATTAGCTGGATATCATTTATTTCCATGGAGACTGTTCGAATTCACTCAATTTAGCAACGGATATCACAGCCGTACCTGTCTTTGTAAAATTAAACCCTGAAATTTAGAGCTGGTCTTTTGAAGAAACTCCGCAACGGTCTTTTTGATTTTGACACAAAAATTACTTTGCGAATAGAAGTATCAGTTCGTTTAATTCTCTTTGTAGTACATGTATGGCTGAAAGGAATGAATCACCTATTAAACGCACACAATAAAGTTACTTTCGGCAGCAGTCTTAGAGAGTAGCTTTACGTAGCAAAGTTTCCTTCTATGTTATCATCGGTATTGCTTTTATGATGTTCGCTTCACATATTTCATATGGCTTTTATTTTGTTTTGCCCCTCTAAAAATCAATGTTTTGATTTGAAACAATTTTACATACTTGTTACTTTTTGTATTTTGCAGTAAATTCTGTTATTTTTAAATGGTTATCGATGCTGACCAATGAATAACTAACTGTTTTATGCAAAATATCTATCGATATTTTAATGCAACATGGAATTGCGAAATATCTATCGATATTTTTTCACATAGAATTGCGAAATATCTATCGATTTTTTTTCACATGGAATTGCGAAATATCCATCGATATTTTTTTCACATGAAATTGCGAAACATCCATCGATATTTTTTTCACATGGAATTGCGAAATATCTATCGATATTTTTTTCACATGGAATTGCGAAATATCTATCGATATTTTTTTCACATGGAATTGCGAAATATCTATCGATTTTCATATTAACTCATTAGCAATCTGCACTCAACATTTGTCGTTTGCATTCCTATCAGCCAGTGTTTCGATGTTTACGTATTGTAATTTTGTTTGGAAACTTTATGATATTTTCTAAATTATCGGAACCGTTACTGATTTCGTCTTGAGCGCATGGTTTCTAAATACTGTTACTACTCTTGTTTCACTGGAGTTTTGCCGAGAGAAACTGTTGCTGGAGTTTCGCTATAAGTTCTTTTTGAAAGGATACGTATCTTTTGTCATGGAAAATTGTTCTGAGTTTTAGAGCCTATAGTTGAGATAGGGATGTAGAGTCTAATGTTAAGTATAAGAACGAAATATGCAAATTAAATCTTTATCTTGCATGAAATTTTTCGCTTTCGAATTTTCCTCAAATTTGCCATTTTATCTCTATGCCTAAATAATTCACAACGATGAACACAGAGACTCCCATAAAGAGTAATAGTATCTGATTTCCTTACTTATGTGAATTGGTTGGCGCTCCAAATGATAATGATGGGCGAAGCTTATGGTGCGTGCTCTGATAAGGTGATGAAAAGACTCATGATGAAGTGATAAGTTGAATGTTCCATACGATGGATGATAGACCACTAAAGTGTCATTCATATATGTCGACGTGTTCAAATAGGAGAATCGAATTGGGCTTTTGATTGGCTATTTTTTTTGTTGTGTGTCTGGAGTCATCTTATGAAAGCCATTTGTTGTCCTTTAGTGTGTTTACCTTTGAAGTCGATTATTTTTTGAATGGCAAAGCTTACGAAGTATAGGGACAGTATAGGAGAGCTTGTGTATCTGGAGTCATCACATGAAGGCCATTGATTGTCGTTTAGTGCGTTCGCTTTTGGAGTCGATTATTTTTTGGAATGGCAGAGCTTACGAAGTATAGGGACAGTATAGCATCCGGGAGCTTGTGTGTCTGGAGTCATCTTATGGAGGCCATTGATCGTCGTTTAATGCGCTTGCTTTTGGAGTCTATTATTTTTTGGAATGGCAGAGCTTACGAAGTATAGGGACAATATAGCATCCCCGGAGCTGTTTGATAATGGGGAAAAAATTTCTGTTTTCTTTTCAGTTTTCCATTCCATAGGCAAACTTTTCTAATTTGATCGGTCGCACCATTTGCTCCATTATTTACCTTCGTTAGTTAGAATAAGGGTTGTGAGTGTATTTGGCATTTTTGGATTCCTTATAAGTGAATCTGTTGAATTTCTAGGCACGTTTAGACGATAAGCTAAATTGCCAACGCGTTCTCTTGATTTATTCGATGAAAGTATTCGTTTCAAGATGTCAAAAATCGACTTAAGTTAGGCGAATAGCATTGGAGATTGCTTGAATTTATTTCTGGAACGCTTGAGAATTGTCAGAGCATTTTGATGAACAAGCAATTTGAGAATGGAAAAAAAAATTACGCTTAGAAAGCCAAACACGTAGACAGAATTGATCGCTATTTGTGTGCGAGTAGTAAAACGATCCCAAAAAAGTATCGAAAGAATGTAAATGTTTAGATGGAAAGTATAATTGAGAAAACATTGTTCGTTGTTACCTTAAGGAGAGAAAATTGTAAATTTATTATCTATCTCTTTAGGTATTTCGTTCCGAAACACTTATATTTCGATACGCATTTGAGGAACAGAATCGCTTATATTTGTTCGATCAGTTGGCGTACCTTTATCGGCTTCACTGTCCGAGCGCTTTTCAGTCATCTCTGTTTCTCGAAATCAGGTTAATTAAAGTTAACTTCCGTTCTACGCTTATCCTGCACAGGTATTCGTTGCAGGATATGTGAGCGTTGATTTAGTGAAGAATATGTGAAATCTAGATTTCTGAGTAACTTTCCACTGATGAAGACGGTTGCTTTGCATTGTTTTAGCTGATGAGCTAATTAAGGTGTTAATGATGTGCCAAAATTGCGTTACTGTGGTAGAGCATGGCAAGTTGTTCGTATTTAAATTGGTGACCGCCGTTTTGTCGGTGTGCTTAGCATGGGTAACCATAAACGAGCTAGCTAGCTCTTCCTTTCATCTCTCTGCTTCCACTCTCGTTCTTTGGCACTCTCTAGTTGCGTTGCTAGCAGCCTAGTCCCAACGGCGTTTCGATCAATGCTTATAAGCGTTCATTGGTTGATGCTGGTTGTTTGGCTATATGCTCTTCTTCGAGCATCTAGTCTCTACGTCCTTATATTTATTTTCTTTCATCTTTTAGTGTACACTTTTACTTTTTGTTTGTGTTTGTCATTTTATCGTATACAAACATTAATTTCTTTGCGTTCATTGATAAACTACAGACTATGTGGATAACGTGTTGGGAAGATTTGGGGGAGACAACGGAAGGGTACGCGGATTGTTTAATGAGCTTATGAAATGCTCGAAAAGGGGGAGGGGGTACTCAAATTGTTTAGTGACCTTATCAGATGTTTGAGCAGTAAAATTTGACGATTTTTTATTACTCGTTTTCTTTTTTTTTTCAGGGCGACACAGTGCCCAAAAATTTATCTAAACAATGAATAATTCCTAGTATGTTTTATGTAATAGGAATTTGTAATCGTATTGCAGTAATTTTGCTCATTTCGATACTGTTTGCTCAGAGAGCAGCAGGTGTATTTGTGCTTTAACAAACAACTCAAATGTGCTAAAAAATTTAGCATATTTTATTTTTGCTCAAACATTAACGCATGGTCATTATTGTTTTTTCTTTTGGTAAGGACAGCTGTGTTCCACAAAGAAGATAAATTGGTCAGTAATTTGTATTTTTAGACACTTTTCCACGATTGAGCTAACTGTTGAGGAGAGTTTACTAAGAGGAAATTAAAAATTTTTCATTCTCGAATTTTACTCTATTTTGCTATCTTCATAATGAAATTGATGAATTCATTTATGCAAAATTAAAAATATGCAAATTTTATTCAAATTAAATGAAAATGAGCTTTAGAACGGTATACAGTTCGATAGTTCCGCTCGCCATGCTAACTGATTTTGCAAGCAATTCTTAGATGATGAAACTCATCTGCATATGCATTTCTACATAGGAGCGTATTTTATAGCTTTTGCGAAATATGTCTTTAAGCTTAACTTTCGAACCGTTTGTGTTGTCTTGTTGTCTAGAAACTGACACTTGGGCAAATGACATTTGAGCAGTTATCGACTTTTTAGCGTTGCAAGCGGTTCATGTTTGCTTTTTGCATACTATTTTTCTTGAGTCCCTTATTTTCCTAACTTTTAAAGTATTCAACGCGTTGCCTGAAAAATGAGGTGGCGAGTTTCGATTGCAGTAGAATGCCTGTTCCTGGATTTTTTTTGACTGGAAAAAAATCAGGATAGCAGCAATATAAAGGAAAAAAAACTTAACATCGAAGCAGTTCATTTTACATTTTTTATGTTTTCTTTTTTGTCGGGTGCTTTATCATGAGCTCTTATTTTTGCATAGCTTTGTTATGAGCTCTTATTTTGGCATAGCTTTGTCATGAGCTCTTATTTTGGCATAGCTTTGTCATGAGCTGTTATTTTGGCATAGCTTTGTCATGAGCTGTTATTTTGGCATAGCTTTGTCATGAGCTCTTATTTTGGCATAGCTTTGTCATGAGCTGTTATTTTGGCATAGCTTTGTCACGAGTTCTTAAAACATTTTACTGCTGTTTTTTGCCTTTTGCGTTTTCTTCCTACATGAATTTGTGGTTGAAAAATCCCAGAATTACGTTTGACTCAGAGTAATTGCGATTTCAATGTTATAAAGATTTGTTCAATTGACGATCCGTTTTCAACGCCTTGTACGAGAAAGAATGTCCGTTTCATTGCTCTTTTTTATTTATTGTCATTAGATGAATTAGTCTTTAGCTGTCTTTTTGTAGACATTAGAGGCCTAGATTGTTCTACTTTACAGTTTACTGTGCTCGCAGAAGGATTTATTGCCCTCTCTATTCCTTCTCGTTTTTCCTTTTCGCTCACGTTTCTCCGTCTGACATCATCAAGTGGAACTTCCAACCCAGTGAAATTGAAAAGATGTTGTTCCATATATTTTTAGGTACGAAAAAAGACGTATATCTTTGTTGTGCTATTTGAAAGACCTTTGTCTACATCTTATTGAGTGCAGATGGCAAGCAGTCAGCGGTGAATCGCATTGGAATTTTTTCTTTCGTTGAAAATGAATGAGTTTATAAATGCGTGCTTTATTTCAGCTATTCATTAAGCGAAGTAAGAGCATTGTTCAGCGAAGTTGAGATTTTGCTAACTGCAATGACGAGAGCTAGAAATTTGTGCAGTATCAATTCAACCATACAATCCAATTCAATTGTTGCCTTCTTCGATCTTTTTGAGTCTATCCTGACAATGCAATACATTCTTTTTTTTCATTTTTTTTCTTAAAAACTCATTTAAGCGAAAAAAGTCACTTTCAGTCATTTTTTTTTCGTGAAATTTCCAGGTTAAAATGAAAAAGCTCTCATTCTTTTTCAATTTTTTTCCCCACACTTTTTACCTTATCTTACGTCCACATGTTCTTCAAACTTCGTTGATGCATCATTTCTATTAGCAGCATGAGAAGTTGTTTTGTTTTTTTCGTTGCGCTTTCTCTGTTCATTTCTTTGCAATGCTTTCCTTGAATTGTACTTCCGAACCGCAAAAACGATCCAGGTTAAGATCGACTTGAATAATGAGCCATTTATGAGTGGCGAATAGAGTATGGTTTTATATGCATTAATTATTTAGTGAGTTGGAGAAATGTCGAATATGCTAGTGCAGTATAACAATATGTTAGCTGGTCGCATCTCCAGGTTAGGTTGCAACCCGCAACCCGATTTTGGGCTTAGATCTGAATTTGCACGAGAAATATGAGCTAGTACGAAAGAAGCGAATGAGAAAGAACAGCGAGCGAAAAAATTCGACTCAAGAAGGTCACACTTTGAAAGCGTATTTATGAGCCCCGTTCAGAGGGACCATTTAATGTATCGCGGTAGGGTAACGCAAGATGGATTGGTTGTTGTTGTTGTTGTTGGCCGTAGAAGCGCATAGCTATTATAATTGTCGTATTTTAGTATTCAACGATCTATTTGCACTTTTTGTTTTCTTTACGTCGTCTCATTGACATTTATGATAAAAAGAAGCCATAAATTATGGGATGGATTTTTCTTGCTCGGCTTCTTCTTACCTTTTTAAACAATTTTTGATGCTATCACAAATATGGATGTGC
This sequence comes from Toxocara canis, assembly GCA_000803305.1. Taxonomy (NCBI): domain Eukaryota; kingdom Metazoa; phylum Nematoda; class Chromadorea; order Rhabditida; family Toxocaridae; genus Toxocara; species Toxocara canis. Next base: position 137,777 of record JPKZ01000439.1, read on the forward strand.
CATACGAGGTTCACATCTGTTGTTTATCGTTTAAAGATTTAATTAAGCTAATCGGAAAGCATCGTCCGCAATTATATGCAGTTTGTTCGTTTTATGGCTTTATTGTCAACGAGAGTAATTGATAGTATGAAAGGTAAACGTATGTTGTGCTAAAATTTTCAGTCTTGATTTTCTTTCTAGTTAGTGGGTTGCAAATATCAGCACGCTATATCTTTTTAACGCAAAGTTATGGACTCTTTTTGGTTTATTTTGATGAACGTTTTGCATATTTTAGAGCACTATACTTTAGCATTTGTGTTTGTTCCGCGTTACATGTCGATAGCTCATTAACTTATTCGATAGCTCATTAACTCATTCAAAGAAGCTAGTTTTTTTGAATAAGTTAATGAGCTACTGTTTTTTTGTTACTTTTTCAGCATGTTTGTGGTCGTTGATTGTTTTTCATTTATTGTTTTTCGAATGTTCAAATTTTCTGAACAGCAGCTTTATCTCTGCTAGTATTTTTGAAGTCATATGATCCTAATTTTGTTGTTTTTATATACCGGAGAGTACGTTTATACTCTATTATAGGACGTGATGTTGTCGTGAGAATGCAACAATTGGGATGCTCCATGCGGCGTGCTGCATTGGCGGCTGTCGCTATTTGGGTGCTTATTCTCGTTTATCTATCCATCAGTATTTTCACTATACAATCCAAGGGTTTGTTTCAGTGTTTTGAAGTGAAATGCTAACATTTCGAATTACTTACTTCTCTAATTGTTGATCTTGTTCACTTTTTTATTTATGAATAGTTGCGTGAATTTTGTAAAGTTTTCGACAATTATATAATTATGTGATAACTAATTATATAATTTTTGACAATTATGATCGCTCGTAAGAGATCCGCAAGAAGATGCTGACTTTGCGGATATTTTTAAACTGTCCAGTTGGGTCAAAACTGAAATATCAATCACCTGAGAAGGGAAACTCATAACTTGAGTTCTTTCCACATCTCTCATAAACGACAACCAATTTCCGTGTTAGCTATGCCAAAAACTATTGCGGAAGTACTCATTATACTAGTGAGGCAAAGTTGGATTTGAAAATTGAGTTGAGAATTTATAGGAGCTTACTGTAAGCAAAAACTAGGATGGATTGAGACTGTTCGAATTGCTTGAAAAATAAACAACCTTACATGGTTAGGAATATTCTACTGAAATTAAACATCCTAATAAAAAAGATTTTGCCAGTTCTCTTTCATATTTTAAATTTGACTGTATGGTTGAGAAAATTTTTTTCATGTAAGCAATTGCAGAGGCAACAGAGCGTAAAAACGAGGATTTATTTGAAAAGTATGGAAAGGCGATGAATGACGTTGAGCTGTTACGTGAACAGAATGAAGAACTTAGGAGAATACTGAAAGAGAAGGAGGCATTGGACGAGAGGAGAACTGAACTGCTAAGAATGAAATTCAACATCGCAGGGAGACTTCGATCTACGATGGATACGGGTATCGCTGAGAAAACACCTCATGACCTCTTTTCCAATGAACATGAGGTGAGCATGACAACACATTTAAGTGTAAAGTCATTTTAATATTGGCAACTTCGGTGTAGGAAATTTTTTCTTTGGTTTTTAAGATTTGTTAAGTAAGCGGGAAAACACTCCAGAAGTGCAAGCGCGAATTCGCGCTTGCAGTTCACTCATCAAATCACATGCTTAAGTAAACTGAAATTCTGTGACCAATTTGTTCTTTAATCTAACTTACAGATAGCGGAATACTGTTGTATGTGTGCAGATTTGTAGATACGTGTAAGTACCTGTAGGCGTTTAGCTCTCCAATTTGGTTACTGTAGCTTCAGTGATTATTGTCGCTGAATTTAGTTTATCAGATAGAAAGGGACATACGATACCTGTACAAAGGCATGGCATTATATAATGCTTTTTCAGAAACAATTATGAAGTTTGCCCACTCTGAATCACTGAGATGATGGTTCTCTTAAAATTTTGAGTAACAATACAAGCGAGCAATCATTGAACAATACGAGAGCTGCTCTTGATGTTCCACTTGTGGGGATAGGAATCAGTTCGAGTGCCAATTAATGCTAGTAGTAATATTTTGATTGTGCATTTTTTGATGAACGGCAAAGTGCAGTAGAATGGTTGCAGGTTGCACGGCGAGATCTGGACAATTCAATAAGGGAACTATTCTTCTACCTCAATAGCCAATTCGAAAAGAAAGCTGATTTACCTTTCGCAAAACACACCATAAACCAGGTGTTTGCTTCTCCGTTGTTCCATAATTAAATTTTTTCCTTAGCGTTTTGGGTAGCTGAATTGGAAGGCTTGATAGTTACTTCGAAGGCGCAGTTATGAAGTAAATTAGCTGAGAGTTCTTATATGGTTTATCTTCATGACTTCCGCAATGAAAGGCATTTTCCACTATCCGTTTTTCTTTATTTGCATTTTCGGCTGTAACTAGCACATATAGGTGAAATAAATTATTGGTCGTTCAGGTTAATTAATGAAATGGTGGTAGAGAATTAGGTAATTAGCACATGTAGGTTAAAAAAATAAATTATTGGTCGTTCAGGTTAATTAATGAAGTGGTGGTAGAAATGAATGTTTCTAATGAAGAAATGTGATGACACTACAGAAAGAAATTATGCAGCTGATCCCATTGGATTCAAGAACTCAGTAAAGCTGGAATTTATAGAAGCGAAATTGGTTTTGGAAATTAAGTTACATACTTACAGAAATTAGTAATTTCATGTGTGCGGTTGACGAAGTTTAATTTGACACCGATTGCATGCAATAAACAATGCTTCCGGGACACTGAATGTTGATGAATGCCTTTTTCATTTGTCTTATTAGATGAATAAATTTTTCTAAGAAAAATGAAATTTCCTCGTAATCATCCTGGTTTGCAAAAACATCATATTATGGAATTGCATGTGCTTAATTGAGGACGAATTCAGCGTCCGGGCATCCACTTTTTTCAGTTCAGTTTTGCCGCTCATCTTGCTTAGAACTCCCTTGGTTTGGCAACTAGTGATATGAATGATAGCCTTTATAAATTTGTGCCCTGGAAATCAGCAAGGTTGTTATGGTGGCCATATACCTCATACACTTCCTGAACTGTCACCGCCGGGACTCTATCAAAAAAAAGTGATTTTCTCCTTTTTTCTAGGAAGGGCGGATGGAGAAGGAAGGGGGGAGGGGGTTGGAGAAAATGCTTCACCCTCTTCTGGTCGATTCTCGATAGAGCAGAAGTTGTTGCCTTTTTGGATCACTTACAAACGGATTTCTCTTCCTCAGCCGAAAATCTCGTCCTTCCAAAGCACGATATTTCAACTTAGCCCTGGAAATCAGCAAGGTTGTTATGGTGGCCGTATACCTCATACACTTCCTGAACTGTCACCGCCGGGACTCTATCAAAAAAAAGTGATTTTCTCCTTTTTTCTAGGAAGGGCGGATGGAGAAGGAAGGGGGGAGGGGGTTGGAGAAAATGCTTCACCCTCTTCTGGTCGATTCTCGATAGAGCAGAAGTTGTTGCCTTTTTGGATCACTTACAAACGGATTTCTCTTCCTCAGCCGAAAATCTCGTCCTTCCAAAGCACGATATTTCAACTTAACTTATCCATCTTACGTGTCTTCTTCAGACTAATTTTGAAAGCATTTTGCTTCTCGTTTTAGATGCTGTCCTTGCTCGGTCAGTCGGCCGCGTTTTCGGACATTGATGGTGCGGCGAGATGGCGAGAAGCCGCATTGGCTGATATTTCAGCGAAAATGCAATCAAGACTAGACCAACTCCAGAATCCTGCCGATTGTTCCTCAGCTAGGTGAATAATTGCGTTTAGCGATCAAACGACAGTTAATTCTCATCTGTCTTGTTGGCATTTACTTTCAAATCATTCATCTTAAATGGGAAACGAGATTTCTTAGGGTTTTTTCGCTTTTCGATGGGGCCTGTTATTCAGTGAGTGGTCGCTGTGGGCTTGGACTTCTTTGAGTTTGTTTGAATGTTTTACCGAAACTTTTGCTGTCATGATATTTTGCTCAAAATCAATTGAGCAGTCAGTGGTCGGTCTACGGTCGTATTTTGAGAGGCCGGGGGGAGGGGAGGGGGGTGCGGTACAAGTGGTGCAGCAGGTGGTTCTTCGGACTGCACTATGCATCGAACCATGAGTTCCTGACCTAAGCTAAATCAGGAAGATCACTCGCAGCTTTCCTCGCACCGTTTCAAAAGGTGGTTTTTTGGTCGAGCTGGTGTGTTCTTGTTACAATTATGATTTCAATAAGTTAGCTAAGTTTCGGAACCACTGTACATGTGGACTCCGTATGAAATGCCGTAAGTACACACGGGTGGGCACAGTGAAGGGACCATGACGCATTGCATTGCCGAAATTGTAGTCGATGTCAGCTGAAAATGAGTGAGCACTGTGTTCATCACGTTTCCGCTCATTCTTTCACTCGGCGTACATCGGTAGAGCATGTATAAGATGGAGCATTCTGCTTGACTCGGTCATACAAATGTAGTCTTTGCAAAGTGACTTTGTTTGTCTGACTATGCGAAAAGACAGTTAGGCCGAATTTGCAAAACAGGGCTGAGGAGATGTTGTCAGCTTTACACGACTGCTGTATCCGAATTCCAGTTTCGGTCTCGATCTTGAAATTCCGGAAGTGCATATTTCAAGCGCTATAAATATCCTGGGTTTTTTTGAGTTCGGCAGTGCCGAAATTCCAATACTTCCTGAAATTACGCTTCTTTTTTTTAAAGCAAAGACTTCGGACTTTTGCTTACTTCAGATACTGAAATCGTTCTATTTTAAGGGCCCTAATTTGCCAGTTGAATAAGGGTTGTGGTTTTGGCTGCCAATTGCATCATGTGGCCTATTGCTTCATCGTTGCTTACGGCACAAATCGAACGTTGATAATGCTACGTGACGGTCGCGATTGGAACTACTCAAAAAAGGGATGGACTGCTGCTTTCCGGTCTGTTTCACGTTGCAAACACGCCGATGTTTCAAAGGTTCTTTTTGCTTGCTTCGTTCATGCGTATGTTGGCTCCTCATACCGTAGGCCCATACACAGCGAGAGGCCATTTTCTGCCCTATGCGCCAGAGTTGGGAGAGTTTTTTCGATAATTGCTGTTAGAACGCTTAACGCCTTTTAATTTAATAATAACTTTAGTTCTCATTTTTTTCTCCGCTTTCTTTCCTGTTAGCTTGCAGCTTTTCTAGAATTTGGCTGTGCGATTTGCTTTATCAAATTGTTATCTGTGTTTATCGAACTGTTATCTTCATTTGGTTTTCGATCGTTGAGTGATGTTTCGTTGCGAAACATGAGGAGAATTGCTTTTCTCTTAAGGCCCAAAATTTTGGCTCTTTTCTTCCTCGGAATTGTGAAAGCAAGAGGTCTTTTTGACATCTAAATTCGTTGGCTTATGGTTGGCTTTCTTAAAATGCGAGACAAATTATCATATGGGAATTTTGAATAATCTCGAGAAGTAGCTGATTGACGTTGCAGTAAATTGCTGTCGGAACTGAGTGACTCTGGGGGGAAAGTTGATTGATTTTGATGCTTTTTGGTGTTGCAAGCAATCATAGTTGTGCGCATTTGAAGAGATTTATTAAAACTCAGCGACTCATTCGCTTCGATCTTGAGAAATTTTTCGCACGCCATTCATTAATAGTTCATGTGGGACCTTACATAAAAGCAGCAAGGAAACCGTTTGAAGTATTTGATAATGCTATCGGCAAAAATTTTTTTGAGAGAAAGCCGCATATGTTCGTGGCAAAGTGGCTGATTTTTCAGCAGGTTTCCACTTTGCAGAAGTAGGACGAAGTAATGCGAAAACGTCAATTTTTTAGTATTGTTAATTGGGAGGCGATCTTGTCTGTCAACCTTGTTTAGATGAAGTTGATAGGGTTATGAGCTCATGAAAATCACTCGTTTTCATCTCCATCATTTTTGACCTTATGAACCCTCTATCCCATCTTTACCCGTTTCAGCACTGAAGATAAAAACCACTTCCTCAAGTCATTTGGATTACTCTCTGTATCGGCCTAACGAATAGTAGTCTGTTTTGTTTTTCTCACTTTGCTTAATTTCTCTGTTTTCGCAACGGTTTTTATCAGAAAGCGTTCGCATATCCTAATTTTAAATAACCCTTTAGGTTATTTTAATGCTCCTTAGTAATTTTACAATTTGCAAAGGGCATTGTGGCAGTACCGTGTCTGTGCATATATACCTGTAGAGTGTATCTGTCTGATTGTTTAAACTCGGGGGCCGCTGAAGCTGGAGTTAACGGAATCTGGTAGTTATAATCTACTGTCCGCAGTTTCAGGCCAGCTCACTGATTCAAAGAGGAGCACATTTGCTTGCAGTTTACGACCATTCGAACTGCATATTTGACCGGTCGGGTCGCAGAAAACCGAATCTTTAGAACTTTTTTTTACGAGAGGTCGGCGGGAAAAAATATGGATTTTTGATCATTCGTGAGCTGCATATGAAACCGGCTGCTTTGATAAATGAACTGCGGAAGCGTACATTGTTCTAGGCCGCAGCACATGTTCTCATTTGTTTTGTTCTTATGCCGTTCATCACCGGTATTTCTTATGATGCTTCTAAGCTCCTGAGTTATCCGGTAAGATTTTACCTAAAAGGCACACTTTTTTGGTTTTGTTTGGAATGTTCGTTATTTTTGTACGTTGCCCGTCATTTTTTTTCAAGAGTGGTTCAATTTGAGGACGAGGGAAATGAAGAGGAGTGGTCGTCGTTGGAGATGAGCGCTCTTCGTAGAGTGATTAGATTACCGATTGTGGATGGTCTTCATGGACGTCCACCTTTCTTGCCACTCGCATTTCCGGAATCTCTTGCTTCTGATCTTTTGAAGCTGCATTCCAATCCGCCTGTTTTCTTCGTGTCACAGGTGGGCTAATCGACTTTTACTCTTGTGGAATGGCGAGGCGACTAATTAATGTTCGTTATTTTTGTACGTTGCCCGTCATTTTTTTTCAAGAGTGGTTCAATTTGAGGACGAGGGAAATGAAGAGGAGTGGTCGTCGTTGGAGATGAGCGCTCTTCGTAGAGTGATTAGATTACCGATTGTGGATGGTCTTCATGGACGTCCACCTTTCTTGCCACTCGCATTTCCGGAATCTCTTGCTTCTGATCTTTTGAAGCTGCATTCCAATCCGCCTGTTTTCTTCGTGTCACAGGTGGGCTAATCGACTTTTACTCTTGTGGAATGGCGAGGCGACTAATTAAAATTTTATTCACTAACCTTTTCTTCGCAAGACAAACATTGCATACTTTTGATAGGCACTCAATATTATTCTCCCATATGGCAGGAACGTATAAAGGTTCACGTACGCCAGAGGGATAAGAGAAAATGCGCCCTGGCGCTGAAGTCTATAAGACCATCTTAACCAGTAAATAACAAAGCATGCTTCTTAATGCATTCATATTTGTTCCATCAAGCCATTCATTTGTGCTTAAACCAGTTGAAATCACCTGACACGGACATGCACACAAATATGTGACGAACTAATAGAACATCATGGTAATAAGCTTTCCAAATGGAAATTTGCCTGCGCGTATGTTTCTTTTACCACACAGGGAAGTCGGTGGGGTTTTCTTAAGTGTCTATAATTATTGGTAGAAAAGTGTTCTTTTATGTAAAATATTATTGCCATTTTCAGTTTATGCGCTATCTAATGCGCCCTAATGATGTTATGGCTAAGAAAATTGCCGATGCCGCATCGGGGATTCCTTTTAATGACGGTAATTGCCCTTTGTTTTTTTTTTTGCTTTATTATGTGCCTTCCTACATGTCAAAAAATCGAAATAAGTGAATTAGTTACTCGAAATGAAGAATGTCACACCTGTGGATAGGTGAGCGCGCTTCATCGAATGGTTGGTTGTATGAGGAATCCAATTGCTGTGTTTAATCGAATAGAGCTGAATACATGTACGCAGCCTTAGCAGATTGTTCATGCATCAGTCTTCATCCAAAAAATGTTTTGAAATTTCCCGTGTGTAATATCAAAACCTATTTGAAGGACGCTTCAACTTATGTGTCTTTGAATAATAACTTTTTTGAGGGAAAGGAAAGGGTTTTTTTTTCTCAGTAGCTAATTCCTTGTCATAAACGAAATGCGTCTTTACATTGGTAAATCCTTTACTATCAAGAAGTTTCTAATCTCGCTTCACTTGCGGTCTTTCCCCTTAGTAAAGATTCCGATCATAAAGAGAAGTACTTTCAAATAATTGCTAGTGAAACGGCATTCAGAGACTTTATTCCATATAATACGCCAGCTTGTTGCGTTCTTTTTTTTTTTGCTCGATATGCTGTAATATTGATCAGGGACAGAAACTTTAGAACTGAAGTGATCATGCGATTGTTCCTTTCACTGAAGTATGTTTTTATATCAGTTGCTGTTTTGGAAGGAGGCTTTACAATAATGATTGTAACGCTTTAATATTATCCGTACGGTAGAGACTACGATTTTCTCTTTGGCTCATTGCTTGTAAAATTAGTTCTTCCATGAAGCACAAAAAGGGGGGAGGGGTGAAGAAAGAGGACGGCGATCTTTTATATATATGTATATATATGCGTTTTTTGTGAAGGGAGGAGGGGGGAGAGGCAACCATAATAAGCGAGGTAGTTTCGCTATGTTGTCCTGTTTGGTCGAGTAGTTCATAGTAGTAAAATTCTTCTTTAAATTGTATTGGACCCGCAGATTCGATTATTGGATGCTCATACTCGCTTTCTCTTTTTGATTGCCAACCGCGGTCGCTGGCTAAAAGTTTCTCGTGGTCACAATGATATTTCTTGAAGAACGGGAGCATGATTTATAAATGATTTCTCTCTTTTTCGGTAGTAACGCCTCCTTGCTTTCCAATGACACTTTATTTTGCGAGGGGGGGGGGGGGGGGGGGGGGAAGGGGAAAAAAA
>JPKZ01000439.1:146776-168764 GCA_000803305.1 Toxocara canis
GGGGGGGGGGGGGGGGGGGGGGGGAGGTGGGAGAATGAGAAAAATAGGAATTTGAGGAGTAAAGGAAGTGCATATGCACTAAGCAAATGACATCGTGACATATTTTCTCTCGCTTGAATTGTGTTGCGGCCATCCCGTTGAGGGGTAGCTCTGACACTGTTATGTTGCATTTTTTTTTGTCGTAGTCATGCATTTCCCCTCCGCCTCCTCTCCTGCCCCTTCTCTTCGCCTGCTCACTGGATTGGTCCCAACAGACCCTCCTGCTATCTCTGAATTGCTCTTCGCTTTTATTTTTTGCCATCTTTAAAGTACAGTATGCGCCCAACATATCTTCGCCATCTATCCGTTTGTTTGTTTGTCCGGTAGTTTGATTTTCGAACGAGAAAAGCTTCCGCGGTAAAACTGGGCAAGCATAATTTATAGAATTGCGAAGGCTAGCATACGAAGACATATTTATAGACTTCTGGATGAGTAGTGGGCGTGAAATACAGTAAGGCATCAAACGTAGTAGGCCGTGGAAATAATTGCTCCCAAGTGCAATTCATGGAGCATAAAACTGGGCAGAGACATTCCGGAGACTGAATTCGAGGATGAGATATTGGCTAATTTTTAGGAAGTGGGCCTAGAAACTACGAAAAGAAGGGAGGCAGCAGTTCTATCTCATAAACAAATCATCCCACCACCGTTGCTTTACACTACCCGTCAAAAGCACTTGTTTGCTCAAAATATGATTAGAAATTTTTATGCTTAGGTGACTATCCTTCCTTCAGTTGTCGGGCATTTGCTACACCTTTTCAACAATGTTCTAAGCCGGATTGCGGAAAGCACACGTTGCGCCAACCTCTGACGCGCTTTGCACATTATTTTATCAGCTGTACAGTCCCTCTCCGCCAAATAATTCGTTGTTCATTGGGGTTTTTATCTTCTAGGCTCAGAATAATTTTCATTTGTAAAAATGATAATTGTGACACTAGTTGTAAATAATATTTTTTATTATCGTAGCAGTAATTACTGGCAAGGCAATTCCAGTAGCACTATACAATGCGATATTCGTAGTAGTAGCATGGTTGCATCGGTTTAGACTGCATAGATACCACACGGCTTTTCCACCGGCGCTTATACAGCTTTCATTTAGAACGTGCACAGATTTTATTGAATCGGACGGGTCGTTACATGTCTTTATTGTTGTCGACACTGAAACAATTTCTATAATAATAAACATAGAATTTCATGAGATGTCACGAGAACTCTGTTGAGGGACAACTTCCAACTATTTCCATCGTTTGATGCCATTTTTGAACCCCAAACATTGCTTATAGAGTCGTGACAGCTTGATACATGCGTTACCGCTGACCGCCAGCTTACGATGCCAAATTGTTCTGCTTCGATCCGTAATACTTTTGGCTGCCAGCTCGAAAGTGGAAGCCTCGAAACATTCTACTTCAGGGCGGCATTTTCTCGTACAAATCGTCCGTGGCCGGATTTTCCTCTTAGTTGTTTCCTTCGATCGTTGCTTTTTTCATTGGAAACTTCTTGAAATAGACGTAAACCTAAGAGCGTGTGCGCGAAGGGGGTGAGGGAAGCAGTAAATTCATGCCGCCAAAAATCGTCGAATCGGTGCGTTGTTAACGATTTGTCGATGTATAGTGCAAAAGCGAAGAAGAGCAATTCCTGTTAATATGATGGATTCTAGTACTTCACAAGTAATCGTTTTTCTGTCTTTCGTTTTAAGTATATATATATTATATATATATATATATATATATATATATATATATATACGTGCGGGCAGTAGCTCAGTGGTAGAGCTCCCGCTTCGTGTCCCGGGAGATGTGGGTTCGATTCCTGGCTGCTTCCCCCACGGATCGCCAGCAGGCTGACCACCAGGCTTTCCGAAACTGGTCAGAACAATTATGCGTGGGCATGGTTGTCAGCTGCATCGATACGGGAATCGATCAAATTACAGCTGCCTTTGCGCCGCCTTGCATACAATATATATATACATTATATATATGTATATATTTATGATTTCTAAAGCATTTCATTTTTTCACAGCCAGCTTCACAAGGAGTGTTGTAGCTTCTGTAACCCCTTCCCATGCACGTTGAATTACTACGCTAGTCATATTGAAGTGAGCTATTTTAGGGATGTGACTCACCATTTCGATCGCAAGTAAACTTGAGGCATTCTTTCACGTTGCTAGGGCATTTCTTCACTGAAACGCCCATAGTATTATTTCGATCATAGCATTTTAGTGCTTCTGAAAGCTTTTTTTCGGTCTCATAGATGACTCTCCGTCGGCATCACAGAATAAAAATGATAATTGTGGTATAATTGTTTTTCCTGAGCACTATTCTCTGCTTGAATATCTATCAAACGATAATTAGAGTCAATTTGAATGATACTTTTGCATTACATAAGCTACTCCGCTTTGCGCATTTTCAACAAAGGAAGAGATCTCGAGGGATCTGCTCGAAAAAGTAGTTTTCAAATTGGAAAAAAGCTTTTAAAAGACGACTTTTTACCACAGAAATAAGATCATGCTCTCGAAATTGGTGGCTTACGGAAATGCGCGCATAGCTTTTATGAGTTAAGAAATTGAGTGACGTTGATCGGCGTAATCACTGGATTTGGGTGGCATTCCTCATAATCTTCGAGAGGCTAAGAAATCAGCGATCGAAATGGTTATGATAGTGAAATCAAATTATATTTTGTGAAACAAATTTATTCACTTGATTGAAATTTTTCCACGTTATGATCAGATGATATTAAAATGGTAACGAAGTCTATGTTAATTTCTTTGAAGTTTATAGTTGTTCCCTACTAATATAGAAAAAGAAACCTGTGCATTGGAAAAAAAGAAGAATAAACAGGAAGATTGAGAATGGCATTCGCAATCTAAATATTTGAGAGGTGAAGTTCTTGGCTGAAAACGGTTTCTTTATTTATTGATTTGATTGGCAATAATGGTTTCTCGAATACAAGCGAGCTATTTGGTATTAGTTTGCAGTGATAAGCTTGAGTGTGCTTAGAATGAACTTTTTTGGCTGTCTGGTCGTATCGTATTATCGTGGTTTTGCTTGGTTCGTGTATTATATACGCTTCAAGAAGGGAGTAATTATTTTCATCTCTCGCTCTCTCTCTCTCTCTGTTTTCCTTCCCCCTCTCTCTCTCTGTATATATATCTCTTGCTGTCCTTCTCGTGGTTGTCATCTTGGCTCTCGCTGAGTGTTGATGCAGTGTCTGTTGATTGAGCGCTGCTTGGGTGTGGTTTTTGATGGCGTATGATGCTATATGTTTATATATATAGTTATGGTTCTTCGCAATTTCAATTCATGATCTGTCTTATATGCATCCCTTAGAAACCTCCCTTACTACAGATATCCGAACTACGAGGTTTATGGTGACGCAGCAATAGCGAATAGTGCACAGACAGCACGACGCTACAGTGTCGATTCTCTTTTCGGTGTTGTAGTCGATATAGAAATGCTTGCAAGGTTTCGTTGATATTTTTATTTAGTGTGTTTGTCAGCCTACCGTTGTATGTTTCGCACACTGACGTCCGCAGAATTTTTTTTTCAGTGGAGAGGGAAGGAGGCGAATGAATTTTTGTACATTTTGACGGCTTGTAAAAACGCGTGTTTCTTGGCCGAAAATTCTTAACCTTTATCGTTGGCTTCCACGCTAGAGCAGTAAAAGAGTGGCGCGATTCACCGAAGGTGTTATTTTCGCGTTCCTGACAGTTTTGATTGATCCTTCAAAATTGAGCTTGCTGTAAGCGAAAATTTTAAAATATCTTTTGCCAGAAGAAAAGTGTTTTCCCTTGCGGTCAATCCGTTGGTGTAAATAGTTAAGAAATTCTGCTTACTCCAGTGCGTCCTTTTCTGAAGTGAAGGAGGGATGTCACGTTGCGTATGTGCATTGCTTTCATATGTTCATTTGATTTATGGTGGTTTGGAATTGTTTATAGAACCAAATGGCACTGTGGTATGAATATCAAGATTTGATTTGAAAAGAAAAGTCGTCAGTCAGCTTTTACTATTCCTCTCTCTCTCTCCAATGTTGTTGAGCTTATCTGTGTTTGATGCCATACATGACGGTAATGGGCTTATTAAGGGCATTGTCTAATAGGTTCGTTCCCCTCTAGTACAGTTCACTTTCCTTCCATGTACCAATTTTTTGACGATGGCGGGTCTCTTTTGTCGGTAAAGTATTCAGTGCTCATATTTATCGTTTAACGAATGAACAAGTGTAAAGGTCTTAAATGCATGAACTTACATAAGCAATCATTGTTTTGCTACAAGTGGATATTCTAGGGGACTTCTGAGGCGGGTGCTCGACTGCCGTAACTGGGGAGCGGCTGTCGATGAATGAGCAGGAAAAGCATTGCTAATATGTCCGCAGTCATACAGTATCATCACTTTTCATTTGGAGAAATGTGAGAAACCAAAGTAGAACAACGGAAGCCTGTGAATATGAAGTTGAATGAAAGAGGGGAACAGTTTATGAGAGGAGGATCTGTTTCTACGGCAGAATACGAGAAACGTGAAAATTGATTTGCGCATTATAGGTGTACTTACCTGGTCTGCACGTTCAGTTCGCAGGTGTGCCGAATGGGCTATGAACTTATGCAAATACGGGTCGGTGATGCCGGTGACAGGTTTCACTCGCTTGATGATCTCTACTATTACGGTGGACAGCAAGGTTTGTGAACTCCTATCATTAACTGACTTTTTATTCCTAGAGATATTAGGTATCATTGTTGTGGAGGGAAGCAGAAGCGGGTGACTTGCGAATGCGGACAAGCTGTTGGTCGATGGTTAAAGAATCAAATGGAAGTTTCTGCGGGTAAAGCTTTGGTTTGTGAAATGGAATGTGACCGAGATATAGTAAAGTTTGGTATAATTTGTGATGTCATGGCAGCAGCGTTGCTCACTGCATAATACAAGCGCAATAGAAAATACGTGCAAGTCCATAGTCTGAAAATTTCCGGCTCATAATTGCATGATTCGGTCATTCACCGGTCCTCTCTTCTTCTCTCCTTTTCTCCACTTGCATCGGAAACTGCAATCCGACTTCGAGCTGAGATGGAAAATGACTTGAAAACAGCTAAAAAAGATTAAGATGAAGAAAGGTTAACTTCGAGGAGATTTTTCATCCGAAATTGGTGAAGGAAGACCATATCAGTATTGGAAATTATGTTTCAGCTCACGAGCAAGTAGTTGTCGAGGCATACAAGGCCGAGTCGATAGAAGAGATCAATATTGAGGTGGGCGATGTGATCGGTGTGGCCGGTAATCATTGGGATGGTTTTTCGAAAGGTGTCAACCGCCGCACAGGCATGATTGGCCTTTATCCATCGTATAAAGTTCGTGAGAAATGGATTGTTGTCCCATTCCCCTGAGCTTCTTGCTCATCACTAATCATAGTTGTTTATAGCTCACAGAAGGTTTGGCAGGTATCGTTTTCCTTCCTCCTCCTCCTCATCGTTTTCACTCATTATAGAGATGTTAGTCGTATATTGCAGTTTACCAAGTGTTAACTCTCTCTTAAACTTTCTCTTTCTTGTTCACTTAAGCGGGGAATGAGCTGGAAATTGTGATATAATTAGTGCAGATAGTTCCGCTTCATATACATAGTTAGTGGTATTACCGTTATACTGATATATCTCGAAGGAATAAACCGTAAGTAATGAAATAGGAACATTTCGAGTTCAACAGAGCGTTAGAGTCCACTGTTTGTTCGTTCGATTTGGTGCATAAAATTGATCGATTTCATGAAACTTGATGCTGCTGAGGTTTTAAGTGAGTTTCAATCAAATCTTTTGCAGAAAAGGTCCTTATGTTGTTTTCCCTATTTTTTGGTACAACATCTGTAGCTGGTAAGATAAGCAGTAGATGATACCGTTTTTCTGTCACGGTACTTTAAGCCGTAAACGTTTCATGGTTGTTGTCCCCAAGGTGATTTGTTGCTGGAATGTCGATGTTACGAAGACAATCTTTGTTTGGCGTTCCCATAAATGATTGTTTTTTTTAAAAAAATCCTGCTCTTTTTTTTAAATTGTTTGCTCAACGACGAAACTGTGTTAGATGAATACTTAATGAAGCCAGTTGAATTGTTGTTTTATCCCTTCTTGTGACATTCATAGCGATTGTTCTATTCATTTTTTAATGCACTATATGAGGGTTAGAGCACCTGATAATCTTACATGTTCATATATATATATACGTGCGGGCAGTAGCTCAGTGGTAGAGCTCCCGCTTCGTATCCCGGGAGATGTGGGTTCGATTCCTGGCTGCTTCCCCCACGGATCGCCAGCAGGCTGACCACCAGGCTTTCCGAAACTGGTCAGAACAATTATGCGTGGGCATGGTTGTCAGCTGCATCGATACGGGAATCGATCAAATTACAGCTGCCTTTGCGCCGCCTTGCATACAATATATATATACATTATATATATGTATATATTTATGATTTCTAAAGCATTTCATTTTTTCACAGCCAGCTTCACAAGGAGTGTTGTAGCTTCTGTAACCCCTTCCCATGCACGTTGAATTACTACGCTAGTCATATTGAAGTGAGCTATTTTAGGGATGTGACTCACCATTTCGATCGCAAGTAAACTTGAGGCATTCTTTCACGTTGCTAGGGCATTTCTTCACTGAAACGCCCATAGTATTATTTCGATCATAGCATTTTAGTGCTTCTGAAAGCTTTTTTTCGGTCTCATAGATGACTCTCCGTCGGCATCACAGAATAAAAATGATAATTGTGGTATAATTGTTTTTCCTGAGCACTATTCTCTGCTTGAATATCTATCAAACGATAATTAGAGTCAATTTGAATGATACTTTTGCATTACATAAGCTACTCCGCTTTGCGCATTTTCAACAAAGGAAGAGATCTCGAGGGATCTGCTCGAAAAAGTAGTTTTCAAATTGGAAAAAAGCTTTTAAAAGACGACTTTTTACCACAGAAATAAGATCATGCTCTCGAAATTGGTGGCTTACGGAAATGCGCGCATAGCTTTTATGAGTTAAGAAATTGAGTGACGTTGATCGGCGTAATCACTGGATTTGGGTGGCATTCCTCATAATCTTCGAGAGGCTAAGAAATCAGCGATCGAAATGGTTATGATAGTGAAATCAAATTATATTTTGTGAAACAAATTTATTCACTTGATTGAAATTTTTCCACGTTATGATCAGATGATATTAAAATGGTAACGAAGTCTATGTTAATTTCTTTGAAGTTTATAGTTGTTCCCTACTAATATAGAAAAAGAAACCTGTGCATTGGAAAAAAAGAAGAATAAACAGGAAGATTGAGAATGGCATTCGCAATCTAAATATTTGAGAGGTGAAGTTCTTGGCTGAAAACGGTTTCTTTATTTATTGATTTGATTGGCAATAATGGTTTCTCGAATACAAGCGAGCTATTTGGTATTAGTTTGCAGTGATAAGCTTGAGTGTGCTTAGAATGAACTTTTTTGGCTGTCTGGTCGTATCGTATTATCGTGGTTTTGCTTGGTTCGTGTATTATATACGCTTCAAGAAGGGAGTAATTATTTTCATCTCTCGCTCTCTCTCTCTCTCTGTTTTCCTTCCCCCTCTCTCTCTCTGTATATATATCTCTTGCTGTCCTTCTCGTGGTTGTCATCTTGGCTCTCGCTGAGTGTTGATGCAGTGTCTGTTGATTGAGCGCTGCTTGGGTGTGGTTTTTGATGGCGTATGATGCTATATGTTTATTCTTGATAACAACCGCAGCCTGTCGAATGGCGCCGAAATGGAAAGCTCACACAAGCGGACAAGGTTACTGCTTGGGTGTGGTTTTTGATGGCGTATGATGCTATATGTTTATTCTTGATAACAACCGCAGCCTGTCGAATGGCGCCGAAATGGAAAGCTCACACAAGCGGACAAGGTTACTGCTTGGGTGTGGTTTTTGATGGCGTATGATGCTATATGTTTATTCTTATATATATATATATATATATAGTCTTAAACATGCTTTGAGGCCGACTGTGGTATGCGACGTGGTTTGCATACGGATGAAATATTTCATTTAAAATTTCGCCTGTGGAAAGCTCAAGACGTGGACGTACATGTTGTGCAATGTTCAAACATTTTGTTACTGAACTTTTCTTAGATGAAAGACGATGCAAAATAAAGTTTACATACTTTCTTCATGTTTCGAATAGTTTGTTTTTAATAAATTTCATTTGATGCGTGGAGTCCACTTAATTTTGACATGAAACTTTAAGTGTTTTGAGAAGTTTCAAACGTTGCTATATATCCAGAGTATCCTGTATTGTCAACAATTTTGATTACAGGGCCGGTGGTGGGATTGCAAATTCGAAGGACCGATAAGATTGGATCTGAGGCGGCTTTTCATGCTCTTTCCGAATATATGAAGTGGACGGAATATTGGTTTAAAATTCAGGAATATCGCACGGGCAAGACAATAAAGCGTCGTATTTATGTGGCCACCGATGACCCTTCTGTATTTCCTGAAGCGAAGGAGAAGTAAGCATTTTATTTCTCCAGGAAGTTGTTTTGCTTGTTTAATTTTTTAATGTTTGTGGTTATTGAAACAAATTAACTAATCCGCCCAAAGTCTTCGTAGGTCATTTGATGATCCGTTTTTTTCGTCTTAAACCGTCACTTTATTCTGACGTTTTCTGTATCAGTAGACTACATGACTAAAAGCCGTTAACGCTTCTGACATGTTAATCAGACCGATCTGATATATGGAAAATTTGGGGCTCTTCTTGGGTGCAAGGACCCTTCTAAGACAATGTTTACGGGAGATGATATATGTTTGGTTAAGAGCGGTTTTATGAATGGGAAAAGCAGAATATCACTTGAATGGGCAGTTTTTTTCTCAAGACGTTTTTGTAACGAACCATTCGCATAATTCTCATCGACCGAAAAGGAGCCATCGAAAGACTCCCTTACAGTTCTGATCTTAATCTCCAAGAACAACTGAAGAAACGTTTTCAGTTTCGTTTTTTGTTCTTAATGCGTTTTCCAGAATATTGAGTGGGGATTACCAAACTAGTGGAAATACAAGGTTAATGCAGCCTACGTTGCGTTAATTTGGCAGAATTGGGAAGGATGAAAGTTTCGATGGCCACATCACAGTAAATTTGGTTGGAATTATTTGCAGATGAGCGCTCGTTCTCCCAATATGAGGTCGTTGTTTTTCCATACAAATTTCTCATTGCATAGTCGTTTAATTGATGATATATATATATATATATATATATATATAGTTATATATATATATATATATATATATATATATATATATATATATATATATATATATATATATATATATATATATATATATATATATATATATATATATATATCAATAAGAAAAGCGATACCAAAACCATTTGAAAAGAGAGAACTAGAGATAACAAGCCACTATAAAAATTCATTAAATAGCCAAAAAGCATACCAAAAGCAAACCTTTAGATTTGGGATCGCTAATAAAAGCTTCTAGGGCATTAGGCAAAGTGGCATTCGTTTCTGAACACATCGCTCCGACATTGTTTATCTCTGTGCCTTCTGAAATTAAGACATAACTTATCGCTCAATTCTGCTTATCATTTATAAAGCAAATGGTAGCCAGCAATGAGCTAATAGTAATCAGCTTAGCAGCCATATAGTGACTGACATTCCAGAAGTTGGCCGGTGGAATTCACAAAAACGTTGCCAGCATACCTGAGCAATACCACTCCTTCCCCAACGGCTCCAGCCACTTGAATGCATCCTAGTTGAAACGAACTGAATAAGAAGACTGGTAGAAATTTCGACCTTTTAGCACTTCTGATAAATATACTGTGCTGTTAGCATCTAAATAACGGCGAAGCTGTTGCTCCAAGCTAGGGCCTTCGGAATTTTAAAGTTTTTGCTCTGAACTGAGATTATTTCGCCTCTAACCTTGAATTTCAGCAAAACAGTCAAAGTTCTATTCAATTGAGCATTTCCGACTTATTGCTGGCAAATTTCAGTTTGATTGGTTAAATGGAACGTAATTGCTGATGGGCAAAACTCAGCTCTTTGAAATGTTATAATCCCGGACGGCGAAAAATTCTCTCTCTTTAAACGATTTCATGTTGCACTAGGGCTAACTGATATGCAAGTAAACAATGATCAACAAGTCGTCGAAAAACTGTTTTAAGCCATCAAAATAGTTGCTAAGGTCTGAAGCGGTTCAGACAACTGATTTCATCAACCATGAAATTAAAGCTGCAGACAGCGGCTGAGTCAACAGAATTCGAAATCAAAAATCCCCATTCCCGAAAATAAGCCTCCCCGTCAGAACCTCCTCATCCCAGTCCTCGTTCAGAATTCTTCCCACTACGTAAGAAGCGACGGATCTCAGTCTTCCCACACCTTCCCGTCCCCTCCCCACCCATCTCTATCTACAGTAGTATACCAGATAGACCACTTCGAATGGCTCGCAAGTTCCCACAACCATACACCGGTTGCTTGATGAAGGAATGACCTACTAAACGTCTATTACTGAACATGAGGTTGCAAATCGGGGCTAGTAGTCCAGTTGCCTTACCTGGAACCGGAAATCCGATATTGTCAATTTGATCACTAAGGAAAGCGGATGCGCCCCGGAAATATTGATGCCATGTGAAATCATTGATGCCCAAATCTCGCAGATGCATCATTCCAAACGGTTGCACTGAATACTGATTCGATTAAGAACACCAGCCATATTTCTTCGAGAGATAGATGCTACAGATGATTTCTTCAGCTAATTCCTCACTCAAAAGCTCTACTAAACCTTTGCTGGTTGCCGAAAAATTATATAAGATCCTGTGACCGCAGCGCTTTCTAAATGTTCGTGCCCCACTTATCAAATCCTCCATATCCAATATAACCGCAAATTTTTTTATATTCGGTTGGATAGACATAGTTATGAATGAATTAGTACGCAGATTTTGTTGTTTGCTGATAAATTATAAAACACGTCTGCCTATTGAGATGAATTTCAAAACGGCAGTAAATTGTGCCAGCCCACAAATGCGTATTCCCAGTTCTCCTTTTACATTTCGTGTGTAGGTGTCCCATATCGACACCTAGTTTCTATAGATACAAGCTGAAATGCAAACAAAACGGCAAAATTCGAGTGGACATGACCATCATTTTACTTTACACGTTTTTGCCACTTCCATAAAAGGTGTATCGTAGATAAATATCTCGTACTCCCATCCATCAAACACTCCACGTTAATTAAAAATAGTTGAGGTCTCACAAATTTTAAATAATCGTTTTAGAACATTCAATGAGAAAATATAAGCACTAAAACAAAAAAAAACAAACCGAAATATCGCAAACCAATATATTCGGTGAAATGTTGATAGAAATTTGCGAGACGATGCGTAAAGTATGTTGGCTTATAGATGAGCTCAGCGACGCTGGATATAAACATATGCACGCGACATACCCAACAACGCCCTGCAACATATATGCTTCCTTGTCGAACAAATTCATCGCTAATTCCGTACCTATCTTATCATATCTTGTCTATCTTACCTATCTTATCATATCTAACCTATCTTACCCATCTTATCATTTTCTAAGTCATTTTCTAAGTTTTTCTCACAATCATACATCGCATTACGTAGAGGTTACACGTATCTTATTAGATGAATAACGCAAATTATAAACTTAAGAAAAATAAACCATTTCACTGAGCAGACTTCATAAACAATACAAGACACCACCGTTTTGTTAGTCAGATCTTTAAACTATCTACCTAGAGCTCAAAAGAAACAGCACTTTGTGATCAGCATTACCATCAAAACTATTCTACTGTACGAGAACTCCATAAAGACAGGGGTTTTTAAAACAGATAACACTGTAGGACGATAATGCCCCTTTGTGTGGGTAATTTTTGCTGACAGTAACTTGTGGGTAATTGGGGATGTTTTAAATGTAGAGAATGGTGTTTTTATAGGAAAAAACTGACACCATGAAAGTTCAAGGTGAACGCGACTTATGTGATACCCGAAAGAGCGAGCTCGAAGCAAGGAAAATTTGAATTCAAAAAACTTTTCACCTCAACACAACCCACCTAAAGCATTGGTCATCGAATCGGAGTTTAACATAACGGTCGTACTAAAAACGATATACGGTGTGCCGTTAAGTCGTTTATGAATACTTGCTATACCGTATCCATGTACCGCAAACAATTCATCGACTACTAATAAATCCCACGTGCCGTTTACTACTCGCCAGAACTGGAATATGAAGTGATGAATGTCAGCCCTCATAGCCTAAGAGAAGTATACAGGCTTACAGCATTTCTTTCCGGAAGAAAAATTCTTTAACTTCACCAAAATACTGTGTAATTCGTCCCAGCTAGACAAAGCAAGACAAGGCGCGTTTTCAATTCAACAAGTTTTGCCTTGCTAAGAATTGATCGTCATTTGCTAGTTTGGCTGGACCGAAAATAGATGTAATGAATTTTATATACTCTACAGGAGCTCATACCGAAAGCACTTCATCCGTTTTTAAGGCATTCTTCGCATACTTTATTTTACAACACATCAGTTTTGCGAACCCACATTTTTGTCTTCAAAGTGATTAGGATGGAATTAACTGATCCGGCATTAATAAGGTATGTACCAAAATAAGCATATCGAAATTTTTGAATGTATTTGAAACTTAGAATAAATTTTACAAAATTAAAATTTGCAAATGAACCGAAGACCAATTTGTACGTTTAACTTTCTGAAGACGTGCTTTTGTAAAATTCAAAAATATCCCGATATGCGCCAATATGCGGAGAATGCGCCAATGTGCCTCAGTGATCTCGAATCATTTTCAATATAAAAGTACTCTTTGATGCACTGATATACCGCATATGCTCGTTTATCGAACACATCTGTTGAGGTTTCCATGTTCCACATCCACAAAGACAAAGTTTTTATGAGAACAAGCTCAGACGGCTGAGTGGTTAACAAATCGATTAACCAATAATGTTTGTAAAGCACTGCAGAACAAACTGAATGAACGATTAAGTAAAAGTACACAAAAAGAAAATATCCCAATAAGAGAATTTTTCTGAAAGACCCGTCTTTCTTCTCATCGTTCAACAAAGGATACTCTACCCATTCCCGAATGGCAAAAGAAATTATATACCAAGAAATACTGTAATTATTAAAAGATTCTCGAAAGTAAAAATTACAGATGAGACCGTACTGTTTCCGGGTCATATTCGATCATCATCTTTAGCGCCTTATCGCCAACGCTATTGTACACTTGAGCTATATAGAAACCCGATCTCGAACTCCGCCAAATGATTTCTTTTGAATCCTTAAATGAGTGGAGGATAGTCTTTGGATATGACTACCAAAAGTGATCACGTTGTGTTAGAAACAGAAAGTCATAGCAAAATGCGTTTTATTTTAATAAACAACGTGCCTTGCTCGATAAAATTCAGTTACGTTTCACGACAAAAAAAAAGCTATCTCTCACATGTCGTTCGAAAGAGGAGCACATCTAGAAATTCGAGTATTAAATAATCCTCTAAAACTTTCTTGCTTTAAATACTTTGGCACACTTAAATACTTGATTTAAATACTTAAATACTTAAACACTTTAAATACTTTAAACAGATAGACGACAGGTAGACGGAAATTCAGAGCAAACCATATTTACTGAACGTTTCTTTTAACAAATGCGCTCCTCATTATACGATCCTGAATAGTATTGCGGGAGTTTTATAGGCCGCCCTAGATACATAGGAGTTTGTTTGTTTTGACATATGCAGAAACGATATGAATCTCGAAAAACACACTATTTTCTTTGAAATTGTAACAAAAACTCAAATTAAAGAAGTGCACTAGCCTCTGTCTTTCTTGGATCAGGTGGGACATAAATATGCTCCGTTTTGATGCCGTGTCCAAAGTCTCTTGCATATTTTTTATCATTGGTTTCCAAAACTGTTACTGAATGGCCAGCATCGGCTAAGCTGAAATCACAGTTTACTTTACTGCTTGTTTATTGCGATTGAAATATAGAGTATATGAAATGGAAGGTAACACTCGACATAAAAACATACGAAAAAACGTCTAGTTCAGTTTGTAAAGCACTGATGTGCTATCCTTATGGCATTATTGGCAGATATGTTCTTCCTTAAGCTTAAATAGTTTTTTTAAACATATTGCACATTATGCCGGCGCTGTGAAGAGCGAACCGTTCGCATCGTAGTGATAAATCGCTGCCCAGAAAACTATGCCGGCGATCATGAGATCTATTTCGCTTTGGTGATAAATTCTGTTTACTTCCCATCGGTAAAAGATCACTTGCCCCTAAAGGAATTGAAGATATTTTCGACACCAAAAGAACAAATATGAATGATTACATCCGAAGAAAAGGTAGCATACTGTCAATGTGACTCGCATACCAGTGCGTCGCTAAAGCCAATATTTTAGCACCATTACAGAAAGTGGTTGTTGCGTAAAATAGGAATAACAATAAACGAAGATCCATCTATAAAAAACATCAAAATAATATTAAGACAAATTACTAAGTAGGTGCAAAAAACAATCAAAAAGTCCAAAAAATCGTATTCAAACAATAAGATCCAATCTGTCTTGAACAATAAGTTCCTTTAAACACATATAAAATTCATGATGGCATCCTCTTTCAATATTTCCAACTAGATCGAATATAATGTTAGGTTAAGGCCAATAGGTTGAAGGTACATGAAACGATAAGATGAAGGTACATGAAATTAAGAACTGATCCAGAGATCGTTTTCCAGCTATAAACGGATGAACTAATCTGTCCTCCTTTCCCTACTAAAGATGATGATAGTAAGACGAAAAGAGTAATCAGATTGCAGTTACGTCTTTCGGAAAGCTAAAAATCCTACAAGATAAGCGATTAATTTTCTACGATAACACAGGCCAAAATTTAGAAATTCTGTTAAAAAAAATTAATGTACAAAACCTGTTTGAATGAATGAATTTATGAATTTCGAACCATAAGATTTACTGAGTTCTCAAATTCGATCTTTCATTGTTGTAACAAATAATGGCCACCTAACAAAACAATTCTTCATCTAAAAACTTTTGTCGTTATCGTGGTATGCTTAACGCTCTCAAATATTATATAAAGCTATTAAAGAAGTAAATCCGCAATTGTATGTGAATTTTGTGAAACGCATAAGAATGTCACGAAAGAAATACTACTCATTTACATGGGAAACGTATATATGTCTCTGAGTACGTATGATTGATCAGAAGTGGTCTACTCCTCCGATGACGGTATAAAATACCGATATCTCGAACAAAGTGTTCACGCATACACATCGTACACCTTTCTCATGCATTTTATAAGAGAGAGAGAGAGGGAGAGAGAGAGAGGGAGAGAGAAAAGGAGAGAGAGTTTTCAACATCAAAACAATCTCGTTTATAAAAATGACACGATTGAGAGCATTCATATGAGAAAATGTTGAGGGGTAGACCAACGTTTTTCACACCGAATCATCATTCATTTACTTCATATGGAATATACTGTAGGCATGGAAAAAAAAGTAAAGTCGGATGGTTGCTGTGCAGAAGACATTATTTGATTTTGCGTTCCAAAACGCACCATAATAATTTTACAGTAACACATCGGATTACGAAACAATACAGCACAATTTCGAGTACGGTATAATACATGCCGACGAAACTCTTCGAAGGAGTACGCAATCGTTTAAACTGGAAACTGCTTCTTACAACGATTGCATGCATAATATAAAAACTAAAATGGTCGATCACTTCTGAGAGCGTGCATTGACAAAAGACACTGAATGAAGTCGAACGCATTTGAAAAACGCGACGTTTCGCAAATTTTTGAGCGTCTTTGAAGAAAGTCAAAAATGTTAATATTTTTTGGCTAAAATTTTGGGTGCATTTATTTAGACATAAAAGACAATAGTAAGCGAATATACTAGTAACCAATTATACTAACAGTTCGCTTTTAACTTCGTCAACCCCTCGCGCCTTCTCCCTCCATCCCCCTCCCCCTCCTTCCCCCACCCCCTATACTAGTAACCAATTATACTAACAGTTCGCTTTTAACTTCGTCAACCCCTCGCGCCTTCTCCCTCCATCCCCCTCCCCCTCCTCCCCCCACCCCCTATGGGACGCCCTACTACGAGATCAACATAATAATTGAACGGTTATCATCAGCCAGCCAATGATGATGTTAGTGTTAAGGTGCAATTTCGATGCAGACACCTCCAGTGAAACACTTTTCCTAAAAGACGAACGCTCATTGCAAACGATATCAAAAAACTGGAAAGGAGGAGGGAATCAAAATAGTGCAAGGGAACAAAAATACACATGAGTGGCGCTTCAATCGCAGTCTCTATCAGAAATGAAATATTATTTTGGAGTCAATCAACTAAGTGAGAAATCTAACGTAAAGTGTGCTGCAAAATCTATTCGACGCATCGAAAGCTCTGCAATCAAATGAGAGAAACAAAACATTTCAGATGCAAGTTATTCTGCAGCCTTCCGATAGTCTGGTTTTAAGTTTACTGTACGCCGTCGATCACACAAAAATCACGTGAACAACAAGTGGTTTTATTTACTTTCTCACTATATGTGTAGTGCGTGAATCGTATCAACAAAACTGTAACTGTTTAAGACAAGACAAGCACGAGAACGGCATTTGTGATAGTGTTTGTGTATATGTGCTGAAAGTAATGATATAATATTTCAACTGCAGATGCTACTGATATGTTAAGCAGATATCATGTATAGAAAATTCGGGTCCACTTATGTCGCAAACGGGGCGATAGTTTGTGCATCATAGCTCTTAAAAACATTTTTGTAATATCTGAAGCTAACAAGTAATTTCAACACTTTCAGCTCGAGTACATGAATGCCACCATAAATGACTGTCGAATATCTCAGCAATTAACATCGAACTGAGCTGAAAATTATTCGCAGAAAGCAAATAAATTTCGGCACAAAGTACTTTAGGCATTTTCATCGAGATTGAAGTGAAGGTTTTATAGTTTTAAAGCGAAAAAAAAAAGATAAACCATATTCTCTGGAAGTACCCTAACAACAAATGGGCCAAGAGGGGTTTAGGTAAATCCAAAAGTCAGTGAACCAAAGTCACTTAGTCCGACAATTGAGGACCTGCTGCACCCCATTGTGCTAGTCTTCTCACCTCTTTGTTCTAGTGGCCGAACTTCGTTCTCTATTCCCTAGAATGAACTCGAAAAAGTCAAAAGTTAGGCATGGAATATTTGAATGCGAATAGCTCAAAGGTCAATATTTCATATGCTGTTATCAACAATTAGACAGTTCTAAAGACACGATTATGCGTTATCTCGACTGCATCGACCAGTGTGGTATAGGTCTTTTGTGCACTTTCTATAGAATGCAATACACAAACAACGCTTTAAAAAATCACTACTGATAACAATTGTGATCTGATAAACACCTCGTCATCACCGCTTCATAGTATGCATGAGAAGCTATTAACGGCTTGACTGCTCGACCGGATGGAAAAGTTTTAAGATGAGAGCTAACGAAAATGCGTAGTAGATCGTCGAGACAATAAATTCGACATTTTCAACGCGGTAAATGGATTATGCGCACAGTATCAACCCTTCTGACCCGCTTCATCACTTAAATTTTGCTTTTGCGTTTTATTATCACCATTTTTAATGAATACTTTTCTCTTTCGTTCCTAATTAGACTGCAATATTCGTTTGCCGAACAAACAAATATGATATCAAAGTATATTGGATGCCTAAGTGAGGATTCTAGTGAGCAAAGCTTGATCCGCTCTCGAATCGGCTTCCACTTCCCTTTTTCCCATGTTTCCAGACGACATTCCTCATAATCCCTACTCTCATATTCGGTCTTCTTCCTCTAAAACTTAGTTTCACTCGTATAAGTGAAATACTGCTATAGTGGTCGTTTATGAATTCAACGTTATGGTGATATTCCATTCGATAATAATACGTTTATTGTTCGAAGGCAGAATTCTTTTCATTTTGTGCTGATATTTTGCAAACTGAAAATGTTTTTGATTTTTTTTTCCCCAATATACCATAAATCAGAACTGTTTTATTCATTTTCTCTAACGATAGCATGTAACCAAACATTGAAACGATATTCGTTTTAAATTATCAAGCATAAACAGTATTCGTTTACTTTGAAAACGATTGTTTCAAAATTTAAAAAAAAAAAAGAATTTATTTTTCCTCAGCCGATTAGAACTACAATAGTACTAAATGAGCAAATATCGGAGGTATGTTCTTTGCTCTTTTCGCAATAATGACCGAATAAAAACTACGATAAGTTGTATAAACGATCGAAACGCAAAACGATAATATTCAACTGCACGGAAACGTTTTTTTTTTAAAAGTTGAAAGACAATCAAAAACAAGTGAATTGTATGAAGAACACAGCAAGGTGACGATCAAATAATTTGACAACAGAACTGAATTTAATTCTTTAATAATTGCAATAAGAATTTCTCGTGAAAATCGGAAACAAAAAAATTAGAAAAACTACATTGTTTATGTCTGGATAAATTCTGGATAATCCAGATAAATCTGGATAACCTGGGTAAAAATCTGGATAAAAAACTCGGTGTTCTGGATAAATTCTTCTAAAAACAATATGTTATTTGGTGATTTATGACACTTTTTTTGCTTAGTTTTTGAAAAAAGCTCATCTAAAAAAACGGAATTTATCTTTCTCGACTATAGAAATTTGCATATGAAAAAATTATCCTCTAATACATCACTATAGCAAAACAAACATGAATGCCATGAATAACAGAAGATTCAAATTTGGAAAAAAAAATATTTACATTTTATAGAGATCCACGTAAAGCAAACACTGAAAACTCAATAATTCACAATAAATAACGCACAAAACAGCAAAATTGCTAAGTCAATATACAGATGCTGTATCCACATAAGGTTTATTCCCTTCCGCTTGAAGTATATCTGTTTAGGATGATGCCTTAGTATTCTCTCGGTTATGAATACGGAGTGATCCATAGCTGGTATAACTCGGTCGAGAAACAATCGTTTCACTTTTCGAACATTGTCAACGTATTTACTATCATTAAGAACTTTTTTCAACTGACTTATAACGATTTCTTTTGTTACTTGTACTTTATTCAGCGTTTCTGCGATACCAAGCTGTCGAGCAAGAAACGTATTGTGCGCTTGTTCGGCAAATATCGGCATTAAAACGAGTGGCACACCGGCACAAATCGACTCCTTCAAACTGCAAATTTATTTTTGCATTATTTTGCAAATTTCTCTTTACATATTTTTGCAAATTTCTTTTTGCATATTTTTGCAATAAAAAACACGTTACGCTATCATCATACTTTCTGCGCTAGTATGCACGCCTGTCTATCACATTTCAAAGCGTAAAGCCAAAAAATCGAATCGACAAAATCGATGAGCCACATCGCCAGATTGTAGAACGGATCAAACGGAAATTTTTGCAAGAAAATGAATTGTGGTACTGGGCAATAAGCTTTGCGCACGCTCCAGTAGAAAGCATACAAAATGGATATCCTCCGTTACATTTTAATTTTGCACGATGTGCAAAAGAAGTTAAAAATTTCCGAAGTTTTATCCAATTATTTGTTAATGTAAAGGTATAGAATAGCATCTCCAGATTATAGAATTGGAAAATTTTTGATTGAAAAATTGTTTTTTATGATTTGTGGAGATTTTCAGTAGAAAATTTGGAAATGGAAAATTTTTAGCCGTCTTTTTTTAAATCAAATTCATTTAAACAGATAAAACTAGTAGATAGCATAAAATGCACAAAAAAAGAAACGTTCTAAAAGTGCAACACAAATGCAATGAAAGAAAAAACCGACCTTTTCAGTCCACCATGACTTATAAAAAGTTTTGTTCGATTGTGGTTAAGAATTTCCTTCTGAGGTGCGAATTGAAAAACTTTTATATGTCTTGGCATATTTCCAACAGGCGCATTATATGCGAAAATAATACGGTAATCGGTGAGTTCAGCTAATGCATCGAGAAATGCTGCTTTCAAGAGCGTTGGCGATGTTATCCAGTTGACATGACTGCCGAATGCAACGTAGATCGTTCCTAAAATAGCGCTCCATTGAATGCATGAACCGTTTACAGCTCTTAGAAAACCACACTTATACCTATCTGTTTTCCACACTAACCAACTTATCAAACAAACTCAAAAAAGGGATCGAATACTCGCTATGTGCTTTAGTAAAGCTGAACACTGAAAGTTTCAAGATTCAGACTATACACGCACAACTCATCCTTCGCTCCCCTCCATCCTCTATTCCTCCCCCCTTCCTGCAACTGGGGGTGCTTTCTTCATACTGCTTATACACGCCATTACCTCTCCCAACCGTCCTCAGCTGATGAAGTATCTAGCTAAAGGCGGATGGAGAGAATACTGCAAAAAGAGAGGAAGAGGTCGAGGGAAAAAGAAAAACGAAGAAAAATCATAAAATCGATACAGCTGAAAGGTGAGGTCGCAACCATGTTTCGACATTGCGGGTGGTACACCTATACATGCCACAAAGTATGCGCAACCATGCAGAGCAGGAAGAAAACTTGCATGCAGTTGAACTATTCATGTAAATTTAAAAAAAAAAAACCTTTTGATAAGGGATCGTTCAAAAAATTGTCAACATCATTCGACAGAGTGCCAAATGGAGTAGCACAAACCGATCCAACGTTCGTCATTTCTGTTCCTTCTGAAATTGCTCTTTAATGCATCTGTAGAACGAAAACAGTTTTATGTTGTGCTTACTGTTCCATAACGGCTTATCGATGATTCACAGAAAATACTTCTCATAATCACCATGTAATCTAATTCATGAAGCTCATCCAAAATGAAGCAACGCTCAACTTATATATAAAACTTCTATATAAAAAAAATCGATGAGGGAAGGCCGTCTTCGATAAGTTTACGAAATGCAAAGAAAATTATTCTGCAAACTAGCTCAAAGATTTTACGCGAAAGAACTACTAAGAAAATTGTCAAAAAGAGCAGCTGCCAACTAAGCTATTCATTTCCTGAAGCCGATTCCCAGGTTTGGCTTATAACCGTGGCATAATATCTAATCTGCCGACTATCGGGATATATATAAGTACAAAAATGATATGTTTCCCTATCGTTCTTGTATAAATTAATTCCGCCTTTCTGGAGAAGAATGTTCACACAACCCTCTGCCCTCGTTGAATTCAGTTTTCCTCTCAGATATAGCCCACCTCCTTCCTTCAATACGCCATTTGTTACAGGCTTTCTCTAAATGTGTTACCCAACAAAAGGCAAGTTCGAAAGAATCTCGAAACAACTGCACCTGGAATCGAACGATCAAAAAGTTAAGTAAAATTACGTGTACAGTTGGATTTTGGAGAATATAAAAAAGACGATCTCCACGGAATGAACAACCGACTCCCAGAAAAAGTATTGTACTACCTCGAAAGGTCTGCTACTCTAGAATTCTGTGAAAAACTTTTATCCCTTTCCCCTCTGTTTGAGCTTTTCATTCGAAGCGATACGCTAACGACCATTATGGAAGATGTTCAGTTGCGCTAAATGCAAATCAAGCATAAGTGATAGGCACACTATAGTGCGTCAGCAATTGTTACGGTAGCTAAGGACTACTGCAATCAAATTTTATGGACTACTTACTGGTAAGTGACATACCTGCTGTAGGATGACCGATGTTGATCATCGCATCACTGAGAATCGCTGATGCATCATGGAAGTATCTATGCCATGTGAAGTCGGAAACACCAATTTGGCGTAAATGTGGCATTCCAAACCACTGAACTGTTTGAAACAAACGCGGTATAGCACAACAATTTAATGCATTCGAAATATTGCTGCCTTCTTCTCAGGTTCCCTCCCCCTCCTCCTCCCCCTCCCCCCCCCCCCCCCCCCCCCCCCCCCCCCCCCCTCTCC
>JPKZ01000439.1:172752-186115 GCA_000803305.1 Toxocara canis
ATAGTTGAATACTTTTTTTTCCTATTTTTGCAATATACTTTCACTCCTTATGTATCGTCTTTGGAATTTAGGATCGAACTTGTAAGTTTATTCGAATACAGCGAACAGCACAAGTCAAATTATGATTTGCAATTATACAAAAATAATTAACCATGGTTGAGGAAACGATCATATGGAGGATTAGTTCTGTAATTCCGACTCAGGTGAGCTATGCCTTAAGGCAGAAAAAAAACAATGTGAAGTTACTTCGAAAAAAAAACAACAGAACCGAGCCCAAAATTTAAATTTAAAATAACAATGAAATGGCATAATTTCATAGAATGTGATAAAGGTTTAGTTATATACTGGTTTATTCGCATAACTCTCGAAAACGGAATGGGCAACTTTCCGCTTCCACTGAGGGCTTGAATCAGGACGAGAGATTCTATTGCACCCGTATGAGATTGCAAGTGATGTTGTCGACAACGAAAATCGAATAAGACAATAAAATGAAGAGTACATTTGCAACATAACTTCTACAGCACAATCCTTACATGCACTTTGAATCACCGAATTCAATCGCTCACCGCCTTTCATCTCATCCCTTTCCCTTTCCCATTCCCCATCCACTCCCTCCTCCCCCTCTCCTAGTTCAGCTGTGTTGTATAGATTGAAACTAGTGGCATTCAGACCTGTCCTTAAATTTAGTCTTCTCCTCAAATTTGGCCTTTCCTTCCCACTCCCCTTTGCCAAGATATCCTCGAAGTCGGCTTCCCTCGAATTCAGTTTCCTCCACCTCCACTATCACATCTGAAAATATCGCTGAACATGACCTTTCGTCCACAGGCACAACCCTCTCATCCCACAAATTAAAATGTTACGGTCGTCGTGGTTGAGTACCAGCACTCATGGTATATTCAAATGGCACGGACTAACCAAGAGAATTGACGACGTAATTGGTAAAGAACATCAGCGATGGACTGAATATAATGTAGGGAGTTCGGTGCTGCAATTTCTGTAGAGTGGCGATACCATATCCGTGAACAGTAAACAGCTCGTCCACCACAATCAAATCCCAGCTCGAATTCGCAACTCTCCAGAACTTAAATCGTTGATAGTATAAACGATTTAAATACTGTCTTCATTGTTAAATAAATATATCACAATACCTTTAACTAATACAACGATTTTTCCTGTATAAGGTAAAAGGTGACAGTACACAAGTACATAGTAGTAGGCTAATGACGAACATCACTTAGGAAACGAAGAATATCGGTTTTTGGAGGTTTTGCTTGTGCGACTATCCTAAATATGCACCGGAACGTCGATGAGACAATGACCATTACAACAGCGCAAAAGATGTTCTACAAAAGGATACCTACTTATTAGACTACCATCAGCGATTAACTGCTAATGAAAATATCATAGGGGTAAAACAAATGGAAAAATTTTAAGAAAATGCATTCACGGTGATATCATCTTACTTCCTAAACCTTTCATAGAAAAATAAGTAAAACGAACATTTCTTGGCCTCTTTTAAACGCTCAACGTAGAAAAGTTACACAAGCATAGGTGAAGTATTTGCAATTAGCACAACCACAACTGTGATCATCATAAGTGATAATCACAATTGCGAAAATCATAAGTGATAATCACAACTGATGAGAGATGAATGAAAACTAAGTGAAAGGTAAAGAAAATATTTTCTTTCATAAATTAAAATAGAGCAAAATGAAACCAACAAGCGTACTATTTTCGGTTCGAGCTCGAGATATTTCTTTAGCGCTTTATTACCAATGACATAATAAAGAGAAGTAACAAGAATACCGGTCGGTGAACTGCGCCACCATATTTCACTGTATGCCTGCAAGAGAACTCAATGTGTTCATCTTTCGGCTCTAATTCTATTTATATCGACTTCTTCTTTGGTCGTAACAAGAAAATTTAAAAAAAAAGCTAACTGTTATTATTTAACATACTATCTCATTATATCGGCTGTTTTCTCTTATACGAGTAAAGTACTTCACACACTCGTTAGTGAAGCTGTCTCAAAGCGTCGCAATAAATCCATTCAATTACACTCGGATAAATTCAGATGAATACGCATCTAGAATGGCAAATCATGAATTCAGCTATATTATTCATGGATCATTCACTTCGATTCTTATCTGTCTATTGATCGCATGGCTATCGCTTTCATTTTTGGAGCTCTGCCTTCAACTCTTCCATTTTTTTTTGGAGAGCGAGAGAGAGCGAGAGAGAGAGGGAGGGGGGGGGATGCTAAAAAAATGATAGAGCTGAAGGCAGAGTTTCGAAAACGAAAGCGATAGCCAACTTATGAATAGATAGATGGGAATCCAAGCGACCCAGAAATTGCTATCTATATCCATCACATTTTTGCACAGCACTATACTTCAGGTTTGCGATTGTGCACACATGCGTCGCACAGATAGATGTTTGCCACCTTTATTATTGATGATTAAAGAGTGAAAACAATTATCCTACTTTCTTCTCATCTGTATTATCAGGAATATAAATATGTTCCGTTTTTATACCACTCCCAAAGTCTTTGGCCTCCTTTCGACCATTCGTCTCCAGAACTGTCACTGAATGCCCTGCTTCTGCTAACCTGAAATGATTGCTGCTAACAAGTGACTGTCAATACAAAATATGGCAAAACCCTTACATATTATTAGATAAATTTTAAGCTACAATACAAAGAGGTCAAGTCTGTGCCATAATGGGAATACTACATTGAAGCTGGATAGCAAAAATCTCTTAACCACTTACGTAAAATAGTGCCGTCACAAAACTCTTGATTAATACGTATACTATGCAGTCCTCTACCATCACACATAACGAGCATTCAAATTTCTGTTATACAGCGCTCTAACTACAAAGTGTCCATATCCAAGATCGAGAGTTGGTATTGCTTCCAGAATGTTAGTGCGCTAGACGAAATAAAGTAAGAAATCCGCCAAGAAAGGAAGCAAACTCTAGCTTCGGGAAATACGTCTATCTCGTTAATGAATACAACAGCACCTGCACAGAAGAGAAAAAAACACACTGAATTCGTCATATGAGAATCAATAAGTTATAAATCACGGTCATTTGTCTCACACCTCACATCCTGCCACGATTCTGCATATAAATTTAAATATTGTTCTTACATTGTTCTTACAGCTGGGGCTTTCAGTGCGATGTCTCGATGTTACTGAGGCAATCGCACGCCGAGCACAGCCATCCCTTTGGCTGTTGTAGCTAGTTGTTAATACCACCCGCTAGCTGGGCTGTCAGTAGTATAGTGGGAAGCAGCGGGGAATCGAACGCAGGTCTTACCGCATGCGAAGCCGGGGGCTCTACCACTGAGCTACTGCCACCCCCATAAATTTGAATATAAGTGTGTAAATTTAAATATAAATTCAAATATATACACATACGCTCGTGTCATTTCTCTACAAAACGAAATGGAAACTTCATTAACAAATCAAATCGACCGCACTTTCGTCAAAATCCATGCGAATTTGCCAGACGCGATTTCCGAGACAACTATTACAACTAAGCTTAAAAGAGTGCGAACTTTACGGCTTAACAAAACTTCGAATAAATAGCCAATCGACGAAAGTGTCAATTTTCATGCAATTATGCTTTAAGAGAAACGATTTTGATGTGATGCCTTTTATGGAGTTGTAATATCGTAAGAGAGATACTTTATAAATTATACCGAAAAAACACTCAGTTTTTCATAAAATAATAATTTTTATTGAAAACAGAAAATATAAGAAATATATTGTAATGAATTCGTCACGTAACACCGCTTTAATTAGGTAGAATTTTTCAGCGAATGCTGGAAATTAATGAAAAAAAAAATGTTCATAATTTGAGGAATCCATTCAGAGAGATGATGCAGGAACTAAGACGGATTCCAAAATTACGAACTACTGCTTTAATTTCATCGGCCATTTAAACGAAAACATCGAAAATGCAACAGAATTCTCTCCGTGCCGCTAAATGAAACTCGCCATTGCGGGCAAATAATCAACGATAAACAACGGCATAAATACTGACGACGAGCAGACATTCGGTGCTCGTCAATCGCTGTTCCTCTTTTATTATGGGGCTCATGCAGTGATGTTACAAGTTATTTACAGTTTGGCATGCCAAAAGTTGTTGTTAAAAGTGTCACTGCGTTGGCACAGTGTCCGCCAAATGAAGCAATGAGTTGAACGTGTGACCATACTTCTCTGTTCACTGATTCCTTTCGTTATAGCTTTTGGATTGCGATAATAAAAACTGTTTTTAACTTACTGATAGCACCAGTGAGACTAACGAAAGCGTTGGATAAATCTATCGAATACGGTACGCCATGCGAGGTAAACGTGAAGAGCACATAAACGTATGAAAGGCGTAAATTAGGCCGCATTATTTAAAAAAATACACAAGTTATGCAGCGATATGTGAAACCGTGCAAGCTATACGTTCGTAGGACTCAAAAAAAGTTCGTTTTACAGACCGTGCAATATGCACTCAGACTCAAAATTTTACTCTGGTATGAACGCTGTCTTGAAAGAGAGAGAGGGCGCGAGAGAGAGAGAGGGAGAGAGGGAGAGAGAGAGGGACAATCTTGAGAGATAAATCTTTATTCCAGTTTAATAATAGAACAAAGGAAACCGTATGACGTGGTGAACTGGTTTTTCTTTTTAAAAAAAAAAGGAAAAAATTTTTTAATATAGTGACACCAATGGACTGCGCCCCCAATGGATCGAGTCGCAGTGTTGCGATTGCGAAAGTTAAATCTGGGGTATCTGAAAGGTCAGCGTTACGCGCGCTCATGTTTCGCGGAATCTATCTGTTCGATTTATAACTGCAATAGTGGAATTACTTATTTTGTTTATATAAACGACTACAAAGAACCACGGATACCGGCGGATACGGCGGATACCGATGGAAACGGCGGATACCGGCAAGAAAAGTGAAGGTAAATGCGCACGATCAGATTTGTGTTTCGTTTCGATAGATGAGCAAATTGTCGCATATAGAGCGAAGTACACTCGACGATCAAGATGAGTGCAAGTGAAATCGCTTACACAATTTCATTCACACTGAATCAATCGCTTACCTCAACTGTAGTCCTATCATATGGCTGCATAGGTAACCGCAACCTGTTTTCGGCTCTAAAAAATGGTAATTATCTCGTGGAAACCACATACTCCCAAAGGAAGCAATTCCCGGACATTTCAGTCGACAAACCCTCATCCGCCTCCCCGGCGACCAAAGTGACAATCCCCGGCATACCGGCGGAAACGGCGGATGCCGGCAAGAAAAGTGAAGGTAAATGCGCACGATTAGGTTTGTGTTTCGTTTCAATAGATGAGCAAATTGTCGCATATAGAGCGAAGTACACTCGACGATCAAGATGAGTGCAAGTGAAATCGCTTACACAATTTCATTCACACTGAATCAATCGCTTACCTCAACTGTAGTCCTATCATATGGCTGCATAGGTAACCGCAACCTGTTTTCGGCTCTAAAAAATGGTAATTATCTCGTGGAAACCACATACTCCCAAAGGAAGCAATTCCTCGACATTTCAGTCGACAAACCCTCATCCGCCTCCCCGGCGACCAAAGTGACAATCCCCGGCGAGTTCCCACTTTCTGCTCATGCGACAATTAATATTTCATGAATTATGGGATAAAAATTTTATGATTGATTTTTTCTCTGATTTCTTCAACTATTCGGAATTCGACGATGCGTTGTACTAAGCGACTTCCTTTTCTAAAAGCACACCAATTGACTCCACAAATGAAGGATTCATGTGAGGAAAATCCATTCGATTCAAATGCAGCTGCCCATCCCGTTGAAGGAAGGATGTAGATAGGTCGAACCGAATAACCTTTTGCGAAGCCTAATAGATGCTTTAGGATTCTGCTAGGCCACCCTTCTCTTCGTTGCATTTTTTTTCGTTTAAATGTAGAAAAAAACAGATGTGAACTTCTGCTTCAGTTGACATTTTTTTTACATATTATTTCGCATCGTGGAAACCACATACTCCCAAAGGAAGCAATTCCTCGACATTTCAGTCGACAAACCCTCATCCGCCTCCCCGGCGACCAAAGTGACAATCCCCGGCGAGTTCCCACTTTCTGCTCACCGTTATTGCTTGAAAATTTTGGTAAAAGTGCCCGGTAAACCAATCGCCGACTTTCTCGTCGGATTCCTTCCATCCTGCGAAGAGAAAAAATTGTTAGAACAACAAAAATGAAGTGAGTAAAAGAAAAGTGGGTAAACTAAAATGTTTTAGATTTAAGGTTAGGAAAAGAAAAAAAAAGACTAAATAAAGTAGTAAATGTGGGTGGCTGAGGAGTGATGGGAATGATGGACGCTATAAGTGAAATGAGGAGATAGATCAGATAGTGAGTGATTTGGCGATCGCACTAGTTCGTCTTCACCGAGAAGTTTTGCGCGCGTTCTGCGATCCTCACATTGACGTATTTGTACGTCGCTAAACAGACTGCATATATCATGGGTGTGTGCGTTTTCTTGCTTTCGTTTTTATGTTGTTATGTTATGTTACTAATACCGTAGATATATGAAATTTACGGAACTGAGCTGTAACAAAACAACAAAAATGGCTTGAACACTTGAATGACTTGAACTGTGGAATTGGCTTGAATGGCTTGACCTCCAGAATTGGCTTGGATAGCTTGACCTTAGTAATTGGCTTGAATGGCGTGACCTTCGAAATTGCCTTGAATGGTGTGTACTCCAGAACTGCATGTCAGTGTTTCATTTTGTGCAAGTTCTTCGACTATTAGAAATTTCAGGCCTTTAACATGAGCAAATTCGTTGAATATGCGACAATTAATATTTCATGAATTATGGGATAAAAATTTTATGATTGATTTTTTCTCTGATTTCTTCAACTATTCGGAATTCGACGATGCGTTGTACTAAGCGACTTCCTTTTCTAAAAGCACACCAATTGACTCCACAAATGAAGGATTCATGTGAGGAAAATCCATTCGATTCAAATGCAGCTGCCCATCCCGTTGAAGGAAGGATGTAGATAGGTCGAACCGAATAACCTTTTGCGAAGCCTAATAGATGCTTTAGGATTCTGCTAGGCCACCCTTCTCTTCGTTGCATTTTTTTTTTCGTTTAAATGTAGAAAAAAACAGATGTGAACTTCTGCTTCAGTTGACATTTTTTTTACATATTATTTCGCAATGTGCGATGATTGCCATGATGGTAGCTTGCGTTCATCCTTTGTCCTCCTATCACCTGATGCTTCTCTTAGGTGCTGATGTGTCAGAACCGAATCAACTAGGTAGCCCGCATGATATTATGGGACAGCTAGCTACCGCCTCACCACTTACCGCCGTTCTCTGTACCAAATGAGCCGTATTCAGAATTGGGAGAGAGAGAGAGGGAGATTCTTCTTTGCCATTGCCGAATACCAGTTTTTAATTATGTTGGCTGTATTGAACGCATCATTGGCTGAGATGGATGCGTAAAACGTTCGTTCCTTTTCTTCCTTCTTAGTTCCACATCAGATGGAATCATCGACCAACAAGTTCATTTCCACATGTGTAATAACCCTATTTCAAAAACAACCATCCACCTTACTTCTCATATTCATCATTCACCTAGATAGGTGCCATCATTGGGTTTGTATGCGCTCTCTATGCGCTTTATTCTGATTTTTTACTTACTAAAATTGTCCTTTTCCTTTAATAAACAGTTGAGGAGGAGCCATTAGGCGAAATGCTTCCTCTTCAACGACAACTGCTGCAAAGACGGATAAATGCAGTTTTGGATATGGAAATTATGTTATCGAATATAATATGCTCATGTGATTTGCATATTTATTGATTGTATTCGCTTTTAGTAAGGAAGTTTCTAGTTAATAACTAATGAATAAATTAATAAACCTTTGTAGTATGCGCCTAAGCCGTATTGATTAGGTTAAGAAAAAGCGCACTTTGGCGATAACAGATTTCCCCAACAAAGGGATATCGGATCCCTTAAAGGAATATCTGATCCCCCATGGGGACAAGGGTAGAAAGGAAGGTGACACTAGTCGTTTATCGAATTATGCACGAAATCGCTAACTTATCAGTTCGGAGTCGGATGAATAGTTCAAGAATTATAGCGAGAATCTATATGCAAACAGTTCGTCTAGGTTAGTTGGCGAAACTCGATAATTCATTCTGTCTGTAGTTGTGTGAATAAAACTTTTATGGTTTTTATTTGTTGAAAAAATTCTATATTTGTAATTTTAGCATTAGCAAGAGGGTCAGTTGGTTGCTGAACTGGTTTAGATTTATGTGCATCGAATTA
The DNA here is from genome assembly GCA_000803305.1 of Toxocara canis. Taxonomy (NCBI): domain Eukaryota; kingdom Metazoa; phylum Nematoda; class Chromadorea; order Rhabditida; family Toxocaridae; genus Toxocara; species Toxocara canis. Next base: position 181,075 of record JPKZ01000439.1, read on the forward strand.
AATTAAATTATTAAGTTTAAACTCAATAAATTGAATAACTAAATATTTATATATAAAAAATTAAAAAATAAAAGAACTAAATAAACTAGATAAATAGATTAAAAACAAATTAAATTGAAATCAAATTAAATACTTTTCATTGCAATCCCAACTGATCGGACGAATCATAGATGAAAATGATTGCTGAGAGGCGATAATTCTTCTAGTGTTTTTTTTTGGCTCAGAACTTTAAAATATCATTTGCAGATCAACTTTAGATATCTAATAACAATAACAAATTCTTAGCGAAAAACTTTTTTTTGCTATTTCATTTTCGTTTCCTTCTCTTTTTCATACTCGAATATACCAACTAAAGCAATGCGTAATCATATAGAACGCTGAGATTATTATACGTTGGCACATTTCTTTCATAAGCTTTTTGTTTGAGCTTATTTCCTATTCTATACTGTTCCAAAACTGTACATCCATCCATTTTGGACGTCGTTCGAAAGCGTTACCGAGGCTAACTACTAACTGATGAACGATTTGATAATTTTATATTGTTATTATGTTTAACAATTTTAAAAAAGTAAACCAACAGTTGGGAAGCAAACGAAAAGCGAAAAAACATCGTGCCTCTATCCAGCATCTAGTTTGATGTGGTGAAACGTTGCGAGGAATAAATCGATTAGAAACGTTCATCCGTGTATGGCTGAGAATCATTCTTTGCAAGCAATACTCAAATCGGCGATTTTATGCTTTCCGAACAGATCCACCACTGCGGCTATTTAGCTATTATGGGCTTGATTGGTCATTGACAAATTTCATTGGTCACTCACAAATTTATTTGAAAATGCATTTGGTTTTCGTATTCGATAAGAACGTTCGTTCCTTTTCTTCCTTCTTAGTTCCACATCAGATGGAATCATCGACCAACAAGTTCATTTCCACATGTGTAATAACCCTATTTCAAAAACAACCATCCACCTTACCTCTCATATTCACCATTCACCTAGATAGGTGCTATCATTGGGTTTGTATGCGCTCTCTATGCGCTTTATTCTCATTTTTTACTTATTAAAATTGTCCTTTTCCTTGAATAAACGGTTGAGGAGGAGCCATTAGGCGAAATGCTTTCTCTTCAACGACAACTGCTGCAAAGACGGATAATTGCAGTTTTGGATATGGAAATTATGTTATCGAATATAATATGCTCATGTGATTTGCATATTTATTGACTGTATTCGCTTTTAGTAAGGAAGTTTCTAGTTAATAACTAATGAATAAATTAATAAACCTTTGTAGTATGCGCCTAAGCCGTATTGATTAGGTTAAGAAAAAGCGCACTTTGGCGATAACAGATTTCCCCAACAAAGGGATATCGGATCCCTTAAAGGAATATCTGATCCCCCATGGGGACAAGGGTAGAAAGGAAGGTGACACTAGTCGTTTATCGAATTATGCACGAAATCGCTAACTTATCAGTTCGGAGTCGGATGAATAGTTCAAGAATTATAGCGAGAATCTATATGCAAACAGTTCGTCTAGGTTAGTTGGCGAAACTCGATAATTCATTCTGTCTGTAGTTGTGTGAATAAAACTTTTATGGTTTTTATTTGTTGAAAAAATTCTATATTTGTAATTTTAGCATTAGCAAGAGGGTCAGTTGGTTGCTGAACTGGTTTAGATTTATGTGCATCGAATTAAATTAAATTATTAAGTTTAAACTCAATAAATTGAATAACTAAATATTTATATATAAAAAATTAAAAAATAAAAGAACTAAATAAACTAGATAAATAGATTAAAAACAAATTAAATTGAAATCAAATTAAATACTTTTCATTGCAATCCCAACTGATCGGACGAATCATAGATGAAAATGATTGCTGAGAGGCGATAATTCTTCTAGTGTTTTTTTTTGGCTCAGAACTTTAAAATATCATTTGCAGATCAACTTTAGATATCTAATAACAATAACAAATTCTTAGCGAAAAACTTTTTTTTGCTATTTCATTTTCGTTTCCTTCTCTTTTTCATACTCGAATATACCAACTAAAGCAATGCGTAATCATATAGAACGCTGAGATTATTATACGTTGGCACATTTCTTTCATAAGCTTTTTGTTTGAGCTTATTTCCTATTCTATACTGTTCCAAAACTGTACATCCATCCATTTTGGACGTCGTTCGAAAGCGTTACCGAGGCTAACTACTAACTGATGAACGATTTGATAATTTTATATTGTTATTATGTTTAACAATTTTAAAAAAGTAAACCAACAGTTGGGAAGCAAACGAAAAGCGAAAAAACATCGTGCCTCTATCCAGCATCTAGTTTGATGTGGTGAAACGTTGCGAGGAATAAATCGATTAGAAACGTTCATCCGTGTATGGCTGAGAATCATTCTTTGCAAGCAATACTCAAATCGGCGATTTTATGCTTTCCGAACAGATCCACCACTGCGGCTATTTAGCTATTATGGGCTTGATTGGTCATTGACAAATTTCATTGGTCACTCACAAATTTATTTGAAAATGCATTTGGTTTTCGTATTCGATAAGGGTCTCCAACAAAGGTCGCTTTTGTTACGCACCTTGAATACCTTGAAGGTAAGGTATTTATGACAACAAAATAAACCTGACGTTGAAAGATGCTATAACAAATACTTAAGTTACTCCAAATTTTGATGTGAATGAAACATCATAAAAGGTCGTACTAAACGTATACTCTAGTTCCAGCAAATGTCATGTTATGTAATTTATATATAATTTTTTTAAAATTTCATGTGTTATTTATGCAATTTGGAGTGACGATAAGATTAGCTGTATGTATTTATCAACAAAGATAAGATTAGCTTTACACATAACTAATCAAAGGCATAGTTAGCCGTACATTTTCAATACGTTCAAATCCACCGAAACGTTTCGGAGTCGCCGTTACCGTTGCTTTTGCATGTAGAAGTTTAAAGGTTAGCAGAGGGTAAAAGAGTTAGCAGAGTTATGAGAGCAACGGTTAAAAACGATCATTCTCCAGATCAGAATCTGCAGAGATATTTGATTGCAATTTTTATGGAACTGAGGGATTTTGCATATATTTTCATAGCCATTCTCTTCTTTTACTCATAACACGTTGTCGGCTGCTTAAATTCATTTGATCATTAGCTTGCAGCCGGTGCAGAGTTTGTATTCCTAAACGTTTATTCCTCGTCAGTTATCCTCTCTTTATGCGACAAAAATTTCATAGTCAAAACAAAAGAATGGCCGAAAGAAATGCTGAAACCGACAACAATAACAATTCGCTCCACTTCTGTTTGCGTGTAGGTTTCTGATCAAAGAAGTGATGTTGTGCAAATGCTTGAAAATACAATAATTTTTTGCTGGATTTTAGAACGAAATTGTCAGCATAAAAAGTGTATAGCACTTTGGAAGACAACAATCATCAAAAAGAATGCAACCGTTTCTAGTTTGAGATGACCTCGATGATAGGAAAAAATAGCACAACATTTAGCGTAAGTTCGAACTAGCAAAAGAGGCGTCAAGTTTACGAACGATAACAGAGCAAAGAACGCATAAACGGTTGCAAATAACGTTCGTGAATACCAATATCCTTTGACCTCAGAGGCAAGGCGAGGGTTCATTAAACGTTTGGAAAAATGGGAATGGTGTGTTTTATGGCCTATTTTGGAGGAGCAATTAATTAGTCAAGTCACTAAGAGGTATTCAATTCTGAAGGTAATATTTATTCAGCGTTCAAAGAATTTAGCTTCGATGGCATGAGCTAATTTAGCAACAGTGCATTTTGCGTCTAATAACCTTATGAGCTTTTGAATGTGCTTTTCTACAGTCGACGGAATGTGGTTCAACATCTGTTAGTCGAAAACCGACTTGACAACTTTTATATTCTCATCGTTAATAACGATAACGAAGTTGATCTAAGGTTTGGAGGCAAGCCAAAACCAAAAATACCGTAGCCCTGCTTGATGCCAAATTGGTGTGGTACGATGTCATTGTAATCAAATCAAGTGTCAACCTGTCTATCTGCTTCTGTGATATCGCCAAGAGAGTGTGTGCAAACTTTTTTTTTTTCAAATACAGTCCATAGTCAATTTGTACAATTGAAAACTCAACCTAATACGAAACTTCCCACTAATTTGTCTTTTTGGCTTCATCATCAATTCCGTTTTTATGAAGTGTCGCATAGTGAGTAAAGCCAAAGGTGTCCTATTTTTCATAAGATTTCGAGCGGGGTTTTGCTTGGAGTGGTAGAGTGTACGAACTCTGACTTTGAGAATTTCGCATTTCTGCATTGGTAATATAATGTGCTAAATGAATTAAACAAATTTCAAAAAAATAACTATATAAATATAGACTGACGGCATACTGTGAAACTTATGAGAGCGAGCAAAAGCTGGTTGAATAGTTGCTGCTCACTGACTGACCACATCTAATATGTGAAGTACTGCGTATAATCCCTCTTGATCCCTTCTGCCCCCCCCCCCCCCCCCCCCCCCCCTTCTCCAAAAAAAATAACTATATAAATATAGACTGACGGCATACTGTGAAACTTATGAGAGCGAGCAAAAGCTGGTTGAATAGTTGCTGCTCACTGACTGACCACATCTAATATGTGAAGTACTGCGTATAATCCCTCTTGATCCCTTCTGCCCCCCCCCCCTCCCCCTTTCGACTGAGTAAAAGTAAGGAATGTGGCCAGATGGCAAAACGAAATGAGCGAAGGAGATAATGCAGAAATGTTGACCCATCTCTGTTTCTATGTTAATTTCCACTGTGTTTCGCCTCGTTATTGGCCCAGTCCCATCGCTGTTCAAAGAATCTCCATGACGGTTTTCCACTGATTTTTGACCTCTTCAGCGCAAATGCGAGATCATACATGGTTGAAATTATTGTCGCCACTTTGGTTCCCATCGGTTGTTGTTCGAAAGTAGTACGTGCCGTTTAGGTGACAAGAGGCCACATTTTGATGGGCAAATTTTGCCAAGAGGCTAAGGTAAATACGCGGTAAAGGTAACTACCCTTGCTAGATTACTTTTCCAGTAAC
>JPKZ01000439.1:186315-202167 GCA_000803305.1 Toxocara canis
CCCACCCATTCCCACTTACCCAAATTCCCGACGCTATACAACGTTGTTTCAGTTTCGTCTTTTTCGAACACGCTTAATTAGATACATTTTTGCAGCTTCTAGTGCAACGCGGTTCGGCTTCTCGCTATGATGAACATTTTCTTCACTGTGTTTCCACCGCTGTTTGTTGTTGGCGGTTTCTCAAATGCCGAATGCTCGCCTATGCCTTTTTATGCATCATCTGGTGGAAGCTTTCTCTACATGAGCAATTTTTCAAAAGAAGCCAGCTTTACGTGAGTCCGTTCGCTTTATTCCGTTTCCTGATTATTTTCCTTAACTTTCCACTTGAGTACGCAATACGCATTGATCCGATCTTTGATCGCCTAAATTTATTGACATATTGTTGACATTAGTAATCAATCATACTTAAATGTGAACTACGAACTACTCCCTACGTATCGCACTTTTATGGTCCTTTTTGAAATCTTTCTAAATCTCTGTTTGGTGTTATAGTTGTGTTTCACTATCACGTTCCTCAGTTTCCAGTGAGCTTATACTAAAGTTGCACTCGTAGTTCTTATGTGAAGCAAGAAAAAAATCTATTCGAATAAAATCTTGAAATGTAAACTTGAGCTTGCATAATTTGCATATTCTTATCTATAACCAGAAATTCTCTACAGTAATCACTTTCACCTCATCGAATACGCACCATTTCTTCTCCGTACAACAGTGGTATGGTTTAGTTTTTTTTGGATAACTGCTGACGAACAGAATGCCTTACATGCTAGATCAAATATACATAAAAATAAAATTTCAGGAAATTCCGAAACGCTCTGGTAACGCTGAATGAGACTGAGCAAAGAGGTAGGGTGCAAGTGCTACCTACGGCTGGTGAACCGTTCAAATACTTCGGCGTTGAATACTATATATCTGAATCATCCTATATGAGCAATGAACGCAAAATTAAATGGAACAAACATTGTAAAATTAACCTCAACGAGACCAACGTACGTTTTCTTCCGCCGTTATTTGCGTATTTTGTTGTATACGGTTATATCTGTTTCACTCGCGTCATATCGTTTGTTTAAGCATATCACTGCCATAAGCTTAATATCTTATACGATACCTTGACAGCGGCTAATTCAGTGTCATACTCTCTAGTGCAGTATATACTTTCTTACACATGTAATATAGTAAAAGTTATGGAGCGTTGTTTCACGATTCGTGTGAGCTGTACTGAAACGAACAAGAAATATGAGCCGGAACATATCGGATTTTCTACAAATTTCTACTTCCTATTGGCCTTCGTTGTCTGCCTTCAGCTTCCGTATTGTTTTATTGTTTACACATTTTCTTACGCTTTATTTCGGATCCAGATTTGCAGATAACGATGAAGCTCATATGAATTCGTGTGTTTGTAAATCGTTCGGGGATCTATCGGAATCAGTTTTGAGACTTCATCATTAAAATGTTATTCAACGGATATAGCACAGCTCATTGTGTGTCCCTTTTGTGTGGTAAGAACGTTTAAGAAAGGGATAAGGAAACGAGGCTATATGGTGGAAACAACGAACTATCATGATGATTTCTAAACGTGATAGGAGAAGAATAGTTCATTCCATTTCCTCAAGTAATCTAGTTCATTCCATTTCCTCAGCTGTGTTATATTGTATAATATATCACAGCTGAAAAAAGTGTTACAAATAAGCCGCGGAAGGTTGGTTTTGTTTTGCAGTTGCTGAACGATATTTTCCTCAGCGATGAAACTTCTCCCGTCGAGACCCTTATATGGTCATGTCCAGCACATGGTTGGTGCTGTGGTATTGAATGTTGTCAGCCATATTTCAAGTAAGTTTCAAAATATGCATAAGAATATTTTTTTTACTGAAAGGTTCTGTTTTTTCACTGCAGTTTAGCTTGCTTGTTCGACTTAAGCTCACTGCAAACGAAAGAATGAAGAATCTTTCGTCTTTCTCGTTTTCTATGAAACGCCTATTCCATTCCATTTTCTCAAGCAATCTTTTCTGAAAACATGAATGAAACGCTTATACTAAAAAAATCATACTTTTTCCAATGAACCTCTCGGATCTCTTTTTTTTTCTACATTTTTGAGTGGCGTTATGTCGATTGGGGATGCTGTATATCCTTGATGACGTGTTATAGTTTTTTTAAGCCTACAGGTTACGTGTTATATGATTTGATGTAAATTTATATACACATAAGCTTAGCGCATCTCTCGAATGGAAATCTTGGAGTAGTTTTGAGCGAGGAGGATGGTAGAGTGACTGAGAGACAACGCTCAATGTGTTTCGTCATAATCTTGAATCAGGGGTCCTTTACCTTCGTCCCATAGGCAGTTAGTGCGCTTAGGCTAATAACGCAAAACGCATAATTCATAAACGAGAAATATGTTCCATTAAGGCGCATGCAATATTTGTTCAGTTAGGGATTCAGTTCTTGTTCGATACTTTGCCTAGATATTGCATGATAATATTCACTAGCATTTTTAAAACGGACGCTACTTTTGCCGATGCGGGTTTTATTTTTTTGCAGGTGGTTATTTGAGTATTCGCTGAAGTGACTGCCCCTAATTTTTTTTCATCATCAATTTTTTTGAAGGTTTATTATTGGCATGAGTGAAAAGAGGTGTCTCACCTGTTTTATAATGCCTTTTTTTTCATCCTATATTAAATTATTCGAACGTTATGAATCATTCTGATGAAAAATTCATTTCTGTTGGCTGCATTTGTCGAATCCTTGTTTTGTACTTTTGCGATGATAGGGACGAGATAATTTTTTTAAAAATTTTTGATAAAACATAACTGTTGATAAGGGCTGATAAGCGTTAGTGGAGTTTTGCTGAACAACTTGTTCACGCATCTCGTTGATATGTCCGTAAGAATTTTGAAGATTTCTTTATGACTTTTTCAAAATGCATTCGAAACGATAAGTTTCTTTCAATGAATAAACCAAAATCTCCACTATCGTTTCTTTTCGTCAAAATTATATCCCCTCAACGATACGATCGGTTTTCGATTAAATCGAATTCGTTGCAATAGTCTCGCGGATTTGCTTAAGAGAGTTTTTGTTTCGATGAGATGCATCTTGAGCTTATTCTCTGACGACGCTACAAATTATTCGTTTGCAAATTCTCCTTTCTTGGATGGTATATGTCTTGGCTAAGTGGGGAAAACGAAAGACGAAGAGCATTATTAGGTAGGACGACAAATGTTGGAGCAAATTTTGGTTTCGAGATTTCATTGGCACGTAATTTCCTACTTTTTTTTTTCCTAACTTCTATTTTCCTATCTAGGAGATCGTCTCTCAATAGTGTTGGGTCAAAGTTTAGCTTATGGACGTTCTCTTAGAGTCTTATATGGTAATATTTAACGATCGATCATATCATTGACCTTGTGAATATCCGATTGAACGACGAACGATAGCTTAATTTTTCATATCTAGTAAATATTTGTAGCATTTTTTAAGAAAGATGACTGCAAAGATGATTATATCAGGCTAAACTATATGCCTGTCCCATTTAAGGGAGACGCATCATAATGAGACAACTCATACCTGTTAATCTTAGTTGCAGTTATAAAATTTTCGCCTCCCTCTCAGCTACTGAATGGAGTTCTCATCGTTTACGATAATGTTGTTGACGAATGATTGTAGTTTAGTACTTAAAAAATTTTCAATAGTTGTTAACGTTTTTTTTCCGGTTACGCCATCTTTTTTGTTGGTCTTCAGTTGGCGTTAGAAAGTCAGTTATTTCTTACTCAGTTATTTATTGGAGAGATACCTTGTCGTCACTTGGTTGAGGTGCCATTCCTGTTCGAGTTTGGCCACTTGTGAAATTCGTTTCTGTTTTCTCTAACGTCGATTTAGGGTGCTCCAAAATTTGCTTGCCTTTTCGTAGAGTTTTTCGGTTTTTGCCTTGACTTTTTTTCCGTTTGTACTCAAGTCTCTGACTTATTACTAGGTTCCTAATTCTTTTTAGTTCTTTTTTGTTCTTTTCATTTAAAATCAATTTCGGGAGACAACTCTTCTTCTCATCCATCATCTTAGCTTAGCAGACAGGTATTTGTTATACCTTTAAATTTTCACCTTTACGAGAGCAATGCAGTTAAGCGCCTAGCTGGAAATCTCGCATATCCGTAATATCGCCGGCAATAAATGCAACTATCTCACCATAAAATGATGCGACGAACAAGAAATGAATGCTTGCGTTAGAGACGATTGTTATAAGTCATATACTTTTATGACTGTTTACTGAACTGCATGGGAAATAGAACAAGTGATAGTGCATTACAGCTGACTTAATTTTGTTTAAAATTAACTCTGCCTTTCAGCGTCGTTAGTTTGGTCACTTAAATTTTCCGAATAAATTTTGATTGTCGTTAAATGTGAGTCAGTTTCTGCAGTTGCTGTAAACATGGCATTCCTTTGGCTGTTTTAGCTTGTTGTTAAGTACCACCCGCTAGCTTGGCTGTCAGTGGTATGGTGGCAAGCAACCGTGAATCGAACCCAGGTCTCCCCGCATGCGAAGCGGGCCCCTACCATTGAGCTACTGCCGCCCCACCGATTTGTCAATTAGTGAAAAAGCCATGAAACGTTTTTATGCTTACGTTTAGTTAACCCTTTTATTTGTTCACCTCATCCTTCCGTTTTTCGTCTACCATTTGACATCCAGAAGTTGGACAGTTATCGAATCCTAAACCTTATTCTGTCCGTTTCAGAACACCATGGGCAGTGATCGGTCCAGATGCGATAGCAGTTGTATTTGGTGTGTTCGTTTTTATCGTATGTTTGGGGTTGATGGAGGTAATCGCACGTTTGAAAGCGGTGCTTCAAAAGGAAAATGACAACAGGAAATCAGATGAATTAACTGATGATAGTATACCATCGGATTATTGTGACAAAAACTGAACTAACTTATCGTTTGTATTTGGATGACCAATCGATAATGATCATTACGATTGGCATATTTTATTTTGGTAAGAGCGTTTCTTATGATAACGCTATTATTCGATAGATGTTTTGTTGTTGTTGTGCAAGTTGGCTAATGCTGTACAATTGTAGTTTTTCTTTAATATCGAAATGTCTACATAGTTATGTTTTATATACAGCCTACGTGCTATTGCTATGATCAAATTTCCAAAAAATGGGGTTTGCTGCTGTCATGGAAAGAAAGGTTAAATGTGGTTAGGCTAGAGATGTACAACATCTAAATGTTCTATCCGTGCTTCATTGACGAAGCGGAATTAAGCAAAAGCCGAGAAAAAAAGGTGCTCAAGAGTTTTGCAAAACGGAACTTCTTATAGTGAATGCTTGCAAATGGTTTTTTTTGCCTTCTCAGCGACTATTTAACGTTATCATACATCATTTTACGCGTGATAAGATGGGGAAATTTTGCATGACTCGGTAAACTGAATATTTTTTTCATGGTGATGGGGAGAGTGCCGTGGGGGGGGGGGGGGGGGGGGGGGGGGGGAGAGGAAGGTGGAACGCAGAGGGAAATCCCCGTCTAAAATTTAAATTCATGCTTACTATGAACATAATGAACGGGTGATCTGTGCTTCCTAAATTTTTGCAACTGGTTGCGCCAAAAAGGACTTTCCAGCTGCATTGAATCGAAAGCTCGTTCTCTTTTTTCTTTTTTTTCAAAATCTTCATCTTCCTTTCCTCTTATTTTCTATGATCTTCCCACTTTTCAGAACAGTTTGTGACTTGTTTGAAATCAGCGAGCGATTTAGGGCTCTTTCACTTCCACAACTGATGGAAGCTGAACTAGAGAGGATAAGGCCATGTACGCCAATGACGATGATAGATGCAATGATGTGGGCTTTTATACCGAATTATCGGTATGATCAGCGAGACGTAGAAACTCTATGCGAATTGAGTTGCTTATATTTCGACAACAGTTTTGCGCAATGTTATAGACGATAATGCTAATATTCACATTGAATTTCGTTTGTTGTATCATATGCCTTTCGCATTGTGTTTTCTATCCTGGCTGCTATCTGTTTTTTGCATTATGTAACATAGAGGAGACGGTTTCTGATTTGGCATGAACCTCTTACGATCGTGATCTGATTTGCTGATTTGGGAAGGTGGGGAAAGGGGGGGGAGGTGCGGGTGCGATTGGGTTGGTAAGGAGAGGAAAGATCGGCCGTAACAATATTGAGGAAGGAGAGCCGGGGAAATCGACATCCTCATTTGGCACTGTTATTGCGGGTATTTTATAAGATCGTTCAAATGAATGCTTCATTGAGTTGAAATCGAATTTTATGTTGATGCTATCTCAACAAGGAAATCATTATTCACTTTTACGAAGACAAGTCACTTATGCTGAGACATATAACGAACAATATCCTTTAGAAGTTGCTTTGGATGAACTTGAATGATATTTTTTAAAAGTTTTATACAAAGTTTTACTTACTACGATATGTAAGAGTTATTCCTTTAAGAGTCTGAGTGTATTCGAAAGCGAATAACAAATATCAGAAAATGTGAAATGCTGAATTTGCATTCAGCTGAAATTTTTATTTCATTGAATTAACGAATAAACAATAATGATTTATGATATCGATTGATCATGAATTTGAAAATAACTGATGATCACTTGGTTGAGATAAGGTACTTTAAAAAAATGAAGTAAAACTCTTTTTTTTAAAAAAATTCCAAAGCACAACCACTTCAAGTACATCCGCACATGGGGGGTGTCTCAAGTTGTTAAAAGTGTTTCTCATTTTGATGTCTACGTTATGCTGCTTATTTCACGTTGTATTTCTGACTTTTTTTATGGGGGTGGGGGAGAGAGAGAGAGAGGAGGAGGTTGGATGGAAGCGGAGTAATAAATACATTTTATTTTATGCTACGTTTTGTTGTTACCACTTTTTTGAGCGAATTAGAAATACGAGAGATGAATATGGTCCTAATCATTTCGCTAACGAAAGTAAACACTGAACAAATGAGCGTTTATAAAATTGTTGATGTTGATCAGATTGATCGGAAATGTTGATCGGATTCACGATAAGAATAGCGCATTTTGGTGCCGTTATTAGGAACGTTTGTTTCTCCATCTTACCTCCAAATTCTAAGAAACAATCATGCAGTGGTTTTGTCGCGAAGATAAACCTGGGAACGAGAATCTAAAACACGGGAAACGTGAACTGCCAAATTGGCATACGTGGAACACCACGATCGAACAGTCTCCACAATGGGTACAGGTCAAATGGGAACTGCGTGCACCTTTGCAACAGTTCAACACGTAACGGCGTTCCCCCTCACGGTTACGATGACACCATGAGATATGCCATATAACGTCTAATGGAAACCACCGATCCTAAATTGTTTGTTACCGATCAAGAGGAACTTTGGTTGAGGCTACAGCATATATGAAAACGCGTTTTAAGATAGGGACTTTTGAAAAGGATGAGTTGTTTGTTTTCTTTTTCATAGAGTACGGAAGAAAATACTGTTACTAAAATGTGAGGCTGAAGGCAAGGCGCCGCTAACGAAGATAAGCTTCTGTTGAGGAGGAGCGACTATTTGTGCTTATACAGCAATCTCTCGAAGACCAACCAAATGGCTTACTATTATGAATAAAATATCATCTATGTCATCCAAGAGCTGCGATCTCTATCGGCAATGCGAACTGCTTTTTAAATGTATCTTTTCTATCAAGCTTATATGAAAGTCTTACTGGATTGGGAAATTTCATAAAATCCTCTTTTCCTTTAAGGACAGGATCTTCTAGCAGCGGAGATAGTATGAAGTATAGAGATTTTATTCGAGATGATACGGTGCTGACTGTCTATTATCCAGCAGAATATTACAAGAGAAGCAAGTCTGCTTGACGTATTTGAAGATGAACTTCAAGTCGAAAGCAAGAATCAACAGCATGGATTGCCATTCACAAAACCCTGCGACATTATTGTTAGTAAAGGTGTAAGCCCATGGATGTAATGTTGTCATGTGGCCCACTTATCCTTGAAAATAGACTCACCGATGATACTGATTAGGCGGTATTTCGCCGCCTTTTTCAACTTGCTATCCCCCATTCCACATACAGCCCATTTGCAACAAGTAAGTTGAAGATTATAGGATGAAGCTTTTTTGAAAGGAAACAACTGACTCATCAAGTTTTGCTTACGAAGTTACTTATCCCAATGGTAGAAACTATCCGCGAGTTGCACAACAGCTTCTTAATGATTCTTTAAAAAGTGATAAAAAAGTCGGTGTTTTCCATTTGCGTTCATATAAGCGTAGAAGTCAATATCATGTTAGATCATATTTTTCTGTAACTACGACTGAGCTGAGAATTGCAACTCACAAACTTAAAAGTTTCGATCTGTGAACGCTGGAAGTTTCGAGTTTGGCGATCACAGCTTGTTCAACTGTGCACATCATTACGATTGGAAGACCGTTCATTGGAAGATGAAGAAACTGGAGAGGTAACAAACTGCATCGTTGAAATCTTCAAAATGATCATTGCAATACTGGTCAAGCATTGCCTTATTACTATTACTTTAATGATCTAATGGCCAGTTAATTTCATTTACAGTTATCATTTGATCGATTCAGAGAAACAGCTGAATCCGTTGAAAGATAAACACTTGATAGTGAGATCAACAAACAGATTTGTTCTTGCACTGCAGTTCTCAAGAAATCACGGTCAGGTAATCAAAGTTATGAAAGTTCGAATAAAATAAATCTCACAAAGATGAACAATCACAATTCGACATATATGACACTAAAGTTTTTCTCAACCTGTTTATAACATTCAAATGAACTAGTTGTGGAAGTAAGGCGAGTCCACTTACACGCAAGAATCGCCAGAAAAAAAGTGCAAGGGTGGGGGAGGTAGGTTAAAATGCCGTTGAGTATCATGTTTGTCTTTACTTTTTATGATATGAACCCATAGCATGTTTTGCTTCAAAATAAAAATGACTTCTAAAAGTTACTGGTCATAAGAGCGAATTTTGTCGAACCTATTCTTCTCTAAAATATATACTGACTGTAATTTTTGGAATTGCTCTACCGAACCATGTTGAAAAATACAAGACAAATGTGCATATAGAGGAGGGCGAAAATATGCCGTGCCTTTTTCATACAAGTTATATTTATTTCTTCAAGACGTTTCAGGCTCATAAACACAGCGCATGGCCTTTGTTTTTGATTTTCAATATCCGCTCGTCCCTGCATATCCGTCAGTTGACCACCGTATATTCAGTGAGAGGTCACTTAAATAGCAGAAAACTATCGGTCACTATATAACAAACTTTCAATTGATATAGTAAGCTGCGTTGTATGGAAACCAGTCGGTTTTCCAAAGAAACGTTTACTGGGTGTCGAGGCGAGCACAGACTCGGGCATTTTTATGTTCCCTGTTGTGAACGATCCTACGTGTCACCGAATAGGAGCCACGAGTGGTAGCTGTTCGATGCTATTATCATTTTTTTTCTTTTGTTGTCAGTAAGCTATTGCAGAATCCGTGGGTAATTTTTACTACTGGGACAAGTAATTTCGTAAGCAACAATTGGTAAATGGGCAAGTTGCTTTCTTTTAAAAATGGTTCCATCCTGTTACCTGTTTACAAATGTAAATTGATAAGCGCTGCGAACTACCGCCTGATCGGGATCATAGAGTAGATGCATGATCGACGATGAGTGGCCCACATGACAACATCAAGCCAATATGCATAAACCTGTACCATTAGTAATATCGCAGGATTTTGTGAACGATAGCCAATGTTGTAGCTCCATCCGCTGGCCTTGAAGTTTTTCTTTATATACGGCGACCAGACTTGTTTCTCTCGCAATATTCTGCTGGATAACAGACAATGAGCACCGTACCATCTCAAATACAAGCCCTGTATTTGATACAGTCGCTGCTGTTAGAAGATATTATGTTGAAGAGATGAAGCAGTTTATGAAATTTTCCATTCCCGTGAGACTTTAAATTCAGTTCATTCATTTCGGTACCAAACGCGATGCAACGTTTCAGCGAATATCCGAGCGTTAGGATTGGTCTCGGTGCTCTAAACCGGTCTTCAACGAGTCAAGTCAAATGACAAATGAGAATTAATTAAATTTGTAATTAATGTTCATTCCAACTTCTCGTATCGCATACAATATGCTTGTCCTTCGGTATGTCTCAAATCATAATGGGATGATTAAATGCCTCGAATGAATATGTGGATACTTGCCATACCTTTGATAAGCGAATTATGGATCTAATACAGCCGATCATCTATCTTTTGTCATTTCCTTTGCTTTGCCCATTGTTCACAATTCAATTCAACGTTTCGATAATCGTTTCGTAAAAGGAGAACAATGTAGATGTGTTAGTTTATCGTATGATTATCGTTTAGTGTTGAGGTTATGAAGCTCATGGTGACATAAGAGGTTCATGGCGTAATGGAATTTAATATTTTGATAATTAAGCTTTACTTGGAGATAAGCTTTACTGGTTTAAAATAGCTTTACTGGTTCAAAGTATTCGAGGTAAAGTAAGCTTTACTTGTCAAAATTTTGCCTTACAAATTACTGCGATCCAAATAAAAAGACTTTTCCATCATTAGGAATCAAAATTTGCCGAAACATTTCACACACTGAAGTAATTTTGTGATAAGGTTCTAGTACACTTGAGCGTTATTCGGATTTTGTGCATAAGAACAAAAATGTTCTCGTTACTGTTTATTCTGAATTTGGCAACCGCGTGACTGCGATATCTCGATTACTTTCTTCTGTTGCCATAAACAAATAGCACTTGCTCGTGATTCGATCATGACTGATCCAAAACGCATTCACATATACCTGTTTCTAATGGATGAGTAGTTCAGTATTATCGATCTAATCAGAAAAAATTCTATGCGCACGTTGAAAAAAAATTTCAGATCCCTTTCATCGAATCATAAAAACTTCATTGTCAGTAATAAAAGTTTCACTTCAGACAATTTAAAAATGTGCCAATATTTCAATCAAAGCGATAATCTTTTTCACTTTCTCACTTTCGCTACAATTTTACTTTTCATTTTTTTTTCACGCCTGATGCATCTTTTTCGCACAATAGGAAGACATCTTTCACGTGATGAAATTTGTTCTAATAGGCTGTTGTATCGGCTATCGGCTTTTCCACCAACCGAAATAAAAAATTGATTGACCATCGAAAGAAAAAATATCGTAAGATATAGTTTATTTAAATAAACAGCATATCACATTCTGTTCGAGTCACAGTTGAAACGAGAATACTGAGGTGTTTTTTTTGGTAGTAAGTATCAAGTGGATCGATCATTCCCGATCAAACTATACACTGGAGCAGTGTGCCGATGCAGAAAATCAGTACATAGCCAAGAAAACTTGACAGCTATATGAGAACACTTTTTCCATCTATATTCATTTTTTCAATATTTTTTCCCGGAAATTCATACATTTCAGATTTATTGAACTCTTTTGCAGCAGTATCGAAAGCCTTAGGATTGCCTTTATCTTGGCCTTCCCATCGCGATAGACAATCGTTTGGCAGTTGATGGGCGCGCACTTTTACATATCAAAACACTCGAAGCAATGTCGTCCTCTCCAACTGAGGCATTCCAAACATCGTTCGTATAGACTCTGAAATACGAACAATCATATCGTATTGCAAATGTGAACTGGCAGCCCATATTCGCCTGATCTGCGGAAGAAATCTACATATGTCAAAAGTTCTCGGGCCATGCATCATTCCCTGAACCAACTACTACCTTTTTCAAAGTATGCAGCGCTAGCCAAATGTTTACCTCGGTATTACCACCTCCCTAGTCCCATATTCATTCAACGTCAACGGTTTTATTTCAAGCAGTCATAGCTAGTTCGACCGTATTCGTATAATTTGTTGCAGTTGAGACCATATAATGCGTCAGGAAAGATGGTTTAATACATTTAAGCTGACGTTTCGACTCTTAAAACCATAATCATAGCACCACAAGCTGAAAAACAATAATCGTTTTTTTTCGCCAAACAGACAAAAAAAAAAGAAACAGCAACGACAGACGATGGGAAACGAAAACGTTTGGAATCGGTGAGGTGGATCGAGGAAAGAAGTTTGGGCAATTGTTCAGTTTTGCTCAAATTTTCTGAACTGTTGTGTGAGTAACTTGAAAAAGAGTATTCCTGACCGGGTGCCTCCAATGATTACCTCGGCTCAACTCCTCATCAACCTACGACCAACCCTCTCTTTCATTACTCACGTCGACCTAAGCGCGACAAGGAGGCGCGAGCCTCCTCATGCGTTCCATTCATCAGCAACAGTTTCACTGACAAACTTGTCTCCATATTGGATAAGCACGACCTTCCTCTTAACCTATTTATAACTCCCCCTCCCACCCTCCGGCAAATACTTGTTCGCAATAGATCATACGATCGCTTTTTTTACGATACATCGAAATGTGTCGTCTGCCCGACAAATAAGTCGGGTAACTGCTGCTTGAAAGATGTTGTTTATTCCATCCAGTGTTACACATGCAATGTCGAGTACATCGGCGAAACGGGGTCGTTTTTTGCACGAACGAATCAGACAGCATGCCTAAGCATGGCCTCACCACTCGCACAATCCTACACGATATATCCCGTGGCTAAACACGTTGTCAAATATCATAACCTTCAAGCCACTAACATCACCGCTAAAATACTTGCTCGTGTCAAAGGCACCCTTATCCGAAAGACCAAAGAGGCCCATCTCATACACTCACACAAATCAACGATCAATGGATGCGTTGAACTTTTATCCTTATCTAATCTCTTCACGCACGACCTATGACCCGCCCCTACCTTGGCCCTTCCTCATTCTACACAGCTTCTCGACATATGATATACCCGTTTTTCGTTACTGTTCCTTCTTTTTTTTTTGTCCCTTTGGCGAAGAAGAAGATTATTATTTTTCAGCTTGTGGTGCTGTGAATTCGCCCTTCCTCATTCTACACAGCTTCTCGACATATGATATACCCGTTTTTCGTTACTGTTCCTTCTTTTTTTTTTGTCCCTTTGGCGAAGAAGAAGATTATTATTTTTCAGCTTGTGGTGCTGTGATTATGGCCTTAAGAGCCGAAACGTCAGCATAAATATATTAAACAATCTTTCCTGACGCATTATATGGTCTCAACTGCAACATGTTATACGAATATCTTTCGAACATGCGTCTGCGGAACAAGATCGTTATCAAACATGAATAGTTCGACTATTTTTGAAAAAAAAAGCGGCACGAATCATTTTAAGAGATTAGGGCAGTTTTATCAATGTTCCTGTCGCTTCTCTCTTTCTACTTCTTTTAGTAATCGATCATCAACGTTTCCTTTCCCCTTCAACGACTCGGTTCATTGCAGTAAATCTGCTTCTCTTCACTGTTATAAATATGATGTCCTTTATTTATATCAATAAGTAAATGCCATATTCTATCGTGTTTGTATGAGGATCTAATTATGTCCTTTTTTTGTCATAGTGGATAGGACAACATGGATGTGCTGATGAAATCTGCTAACAGTAGATATCAGCGGAAAAACTGTCAGCAAATGTTAAGAAGTTAATTTTAACCATAAAGTACGTAATGTTGAAAAGATTCCAGCGAATTTCGGATACGAACATGGCAAACATAGGTACTAAACCTTTCATGCAAGTCACGTTAAGCTTCAACTAAAGAGATCCTTGGCATATCCATCATGTTTTAACATTTTTATGATAAGAACTAGTCCCATTATCAACTTATCATTAAGTCCAATATTGTGTCAAACTTGGTTTTATCGACTCGAAATTCCGATGAAGTTCCGCCTATTCGGTCAATTAAGAAAGCAATTCGAAAGCATTACTTTACTCTTTGTTGAGTCGCAAAACCAATGGCATTCATGCATCCAATCCTTGCAAATTGTTCGAAAACATCGACTGATCATTCGATCCAGCTATAATAGATAACAGCTATCAAATATTTCGAATTATCAGTGCTATTGAAAGAGCCTTAATTTGCTCAATTTTACGGCCAGGAAGCTCAATCGATCGATGACCAGCATCATCGAGAATTTCCGAGCGAGAAAGAATGAGTCGAATAAATGATAAGCTGAATTTGACGATGTTAGGAGATTGTATGTTCAATGAAAGAAGTTCTCAAGACATCAATAGATTGTTCTCTCATAAAACATATTGGTCGATTACAATCGGGAAAATTTAAAAGTCCTCAAGTCTTATCCCCGTTTTTTACATGAAGGAATTGGATGGAATTTCTTATAGATGACACAGAACTACTCGATCGGGAATTTTCATTCGCCTGGCAAATGCTGTACTCCGTTTCTTCATTATCTTGGGATTAAAAAAGTCTGTAAAGCAATCGTGTTCGCATCGGTCACGAGAAATATTACTTACCTAAGCATATAAATTTTCATGAACTGTTGTGCCTATCGAATGTTTGTGAAATAAAGTACAAATTTATTAAGTGGTATCACTCCATTCATTTAGTGTGAAACACACCTCCGTCCATGATTTCAGTTTCAGTAATTTTTAGTTTCCTGAATGCCGCACGTTCTTTAAGCAATTTTTCTCTAAATGGTTTTGTAGAAAAATATTCAATATAGAGTGGCAGAAAGCTTCCTGCTCCCGTTAAATCACCCTTAAAACTACTGGACAGTACAGAATGGTCGATGCCATGAAATCATTGGCTCATTGAAGAAAGAACTTATGAAAATTTTCCTTTTTAAATAAGGCTTAGAAGTACATATGTGTGTGTGCACCAATTAGATAATCACTAATGCCAAGGAAAAGATCCATCATAAAATGGAGCCAACATTTTGATATTTTCTAAAGATACGGATAAGCATAGTCTAAGCTAATCGAAAAAGCGAAAGAAGAGCTTTATATTTAAAATGCGCGTCTCACGTAAACGCTTATTCACACGTGTTGAGACAAACATATTTCAGGAGTACACGGCGTGTCATATGTATAAGAAGTACGTGATGCAAGTCACCAACGTTTTTGATTCCCTGAGGGCTTATTGTCAATATCTGATCACTTATTGACTGGTCCAGAAGAATATACGTTAATGGGTAAATCTGATCAGTTATTAGCATTGCGGTAGTTGAATAGCGAGATGATCAGACAAAGCAAAATGCTAACCAAAATATGCTCAACTGCTCCTTCGAATATGTGTTTACATTACTTCAAATATAGTAAGTTGTGATATTGCTTGCATTACGTATGGAACGGTTTGCTAACAAGATCCAGAAGGGAGGCGATGGGGTGGGAGGTGGGAGATAGAGATTAGAAACTTTCGTTGTTTAAAAAAAAAACGGAGACAAACTAAATTTACTTCTAGAACTCTAGCGCTCATTGTTTTGCTTACACTTCATCTAGTGATCAATAAATCATCACTGTGCTCGAAGTACTTTAAATTATTTATTGTCGCCCATAACAAACCAACTGAATGACTTCTAAAGAAGGGAGTGCGAATGTAAGGGAAAAGAGAGGCTGGGGAAGGGGACGGGGGGATGACATATAAGAATGGCATTAGATGCAAATGACATAAATGGCATAAAAGTGGCATAAAAATAGCATAAACCCAATAAAATATTTAAAGCTACTATATGGCCTCCTCTCTTCTGCTGAATCGGTTTACGCAGCATTCGCAAAGGAATGTGATGAAGATTTATACAGATATGATTTCCAATAAGTATATTTTTAAAACATCAAATAAATGAGAAAGCGGAAACGACTGCATTCAAAAGTCCGTCTCATAAATGATCTACTGCGCAATACTGAACTTGCAACAATTAATCGAATGATGAATATGATGCGTTCGGGAATAAACGTGAAGAATAGCAATTCACGATGACGTAGTACAAGTATGACATCA
>JPKZ01000439.1:212231-222241 GCA_000803305.1 Toxocara canis
TGACAGTTGAGAGATATGTAAGCGCAGTAAAACCTCTTGCCAGGAAGCGGCATTAAGGTCTCAACTCCTTTTGTGCAAATTCTCAGTAGGCTTGGAACAGTTTTCCACTTTGAGAGAATATGCGCATTATAGCTTAAAAATTTCAAGATCTTTGCAAAAAGCAAAGATGCATGCCTGTGGCCGCGGTATCGTTGATTTGTCGAAATCGTTTGGTCATCACTACCAAGGAATATTGTCATGTGAAAGTTACGATTTCATGGAAAGTCAGTCACATGGGTTCATGAAACTCTCCCCTGAACTGTATTGGCCGAAGAGAGTCAGTCTTCAACGAAACGTCTGCGTTATTTTAAAGCGCATAGATTAAGATATTAGATACGGTCCTCAGGATCGTATCAAAATATTGCGGTGCTGAGCGCTGACGAACGATGCGACCCACGTTTCAGCAAAGAACGTATTCCAAACAAGGGTTACAAAGTTCGCACTATATTTTTAAATGAATCAACTATAAGCTCTCAAATGACTTTGCAATCCATTTCCACTTTAGATGCAAAAAAGGTTAATTGCAAAAAGTTACGGAGGTGATAAATTGCAATTTTGCATATATCAAAAGCTCAGCCACAACTACACATCGAATGATGCATTGAAATAGTTTGTATTATGATATGATACAAAGTTGACATCTGCCGCAAGGTGATTTCTTTGACGACAATTTTGCATATGCGATCAAATGACAAATAAATGAACTAATATTTGATAGGGCTTAAGTACGCCGACTACATGTACTCAGATGGGTAAGAGGCCGTAATTATAACTGTCTCAAATGGGAGGCTAAAACGTGAGGGTTAGGTTGAATTCGAAGGAAAAGGTGGAGGAAATTTAAAGAAATCCTGAGAAATTCCCCAATCTTTCAAGAAAGCAGATAGTTAAGTTTCCTGGTTAGCTAGCCCTTGTGCTATTCTTTCCCCTCTCGTCTCCCTCCTAACCTAAGTCTGGCAGCTCCTATGTGCCTAAGGCAAAAATTTTCGAAAACCGCAAGCATGTCTGGCTGAAACGCACAACTGCTTCAAAAACACTGTAATTCTTACTGTTCAACATCAGTGTTATCCCTTCAAGAAGCCATTTTGCGCCAATAAACATATGTGCAATGTCGTGCTGTGTGTACTACGTGAGACTTTATTTCTCTGAGGAAATGATGCGAACTGGTAGATTTCCATACAACTTTGCACAAAAATGCTTCCGTTGATCCAGAAATCGTGACGAGCAACTCGACAGCCACTTCGGCTAATTAACTCTTACGATCGTACCACCAATCCTAACTCCAATCTTTTCTTTGCGAACGCTAGCCGGTTTCCCCTAACCGAAGGAGATGGACCTATTTCTTTATCATGCGAACAGTTACCGAAATCTAAACCAGTACTGAATTAATTTTTCTCCTGTTAAGCGATTCCTTTAGAAGGCTATCTATACGATAATATCGCACTCGGAATTCAGCTATAAGTCGCCCACTAACTTTCATGCGCTGGACCTCCTTCTGAATTCAATTTAAAAATGGTTTGTCGATTGTGGCGGACCGTATAAGCACTTAGAAAAGTCGACAAATTTCCATAATTCCAAAGTCGAATTGCATATTTTAACGGTTGGGTTGTAGAACAGCGGATCTCTGTCGTGGAATAACCTATAAGAGTGAAGGATGCAGTCAAAATATGACCTTTCACTAGACAAAATTCATGAATGTCACTAGACAAAATTCATGAATACTGCTGGTGTGATAGACCGATGGCCGAAGTATATATATTGCCAAACTTTGAGTACTGCTCACTTCACTGAATGGAGACCTCCAGAATATTTCCAGACTTGTTTGCAGTATTTTTGTTTCGAAGCATTATTGCCTTCTCCAACAGATCCTCGACCCGCTTTGCGTTGTTTGTCATTTTAAAAAAAGGTTTCGAAGCCCTCGATCTTGCATGTATTTTGTAATGCTTGTTAAATGCGATCACTTTACTGTTTAAAAAAACGGATAATTTATCCTCCTGTATAAACTGCCCATAACAGAGATGAAATGCATGACGTTTTCCACCTCATAAGCATACGGCGGCAAACATCTTACGCTTTTGTTTAGTTATGGACGCTGCAGACGATACTGAGTGTTCATGATTGAAATTTTTCAGACGCTTCAGAAGTTCAGAAGAAACTTACTGCCATATTGAAAAGTAGCTACTGTTTTAGACCGTTTTATGTAGCTCAACATGCGAAATTCGGTTACTCACTGAGGATATTTCATTTTGTGAAATCGAAATCCCTGTGTAAAGTACATATGATGGCACAAAATCGTAGCTGTTCATGGTTGCCTGGTAATAATTTCCTTCTAAGAAACCCTGCGACATTTTTTCCTAATTTCTTATTATTTTTAATTTAAATTTAATCTTATTTGTCTTATATTAATCTTATTTATAATAATTTCCTATGATATTCATTTATAATCTTGAACGCGAGCAGTTATTAAGTTTCTGTCTTCTCCTCTACTCGACCAAATATCATTTCACTAAACGTTCGTTTGCCTCATAGTCAGTTTTGTTGTGCTTTTGATTTAATAATAATAATTTACGATAATGCAAGAACACGTTATTGCGTGAGGAAAAACTAATTCAAAAAATCGCCCTATCAAAGACGGATAATCGTTCGAAAGTCTCCTCTACGTAACGATCATCTTTTATCGTAGTATGATTTATCGCAATATTTATCTTCAATGTCTATTTGTTCCATTGTTTTCGCCTAAGTTAATTCTCTTCCAATCATATTAAGATGTGTTTAATACAAAAACCTTGTTCAATCTAATGACGCAATCATTAATTAAATTCAATTAATTAAATCAATTAAATTAATTAAATTAAACGTTAAACGTTTATTAATTAAATTCAACATCTGTGATCTTCCTACATATAAAACGTATGTATATCTTGCTAGAGCATCATGCACGCTTTTCATTTTTCTAAAGCAACACCACAAAAGATTTGTTCAATATTGTTTACGAAATATCAAATAAATTCATAAAAAAATATTTTCACGATCAACTTATCGCGGTTAACAGTTCATTTTTGAAACCGATTACTGCCGAACGGAAATTAAAGTTTAGGGATTTACTGTTTTCATATTCGTGCCATTAGTTCTTGTTCATTCCGCTTTGTTCATGATATTTCCTTTCATATTAAATTCCGCTCTTGAAGTACTCCGTTGTCGATTGAAAGCTAACATTCTTACTCATGCTTATGTACTTTATAGATAAAATGATCCAATTAGTGTTCCCAAAATTCAGAATGCTTTCAAATGAAATCTGAAATATCGTATGGTTCCGACCTTACGTATCTGAGCAGAATTTTGTTATTTATTGTATTTATAATGGAAGTTTTCTTCTTCAAACGAAAACAGGATCTTCAATAAGCTTTATTAAATCTATTTGATGACCGAAGAAACCAACGCCAAAAGAACTTTTCGTAAATTGAGAGCAATGAACAAATAACAGGTAAGCAAATCACTTATAACTCCAGCAAACAATCCGTCGAAATTTCCGTACAGGTAGTTTTTGAGTTACAAAGGAAATACCTTACGACGACCCCATCATAAATTGATACCCACGAGTTTCGCAGAATGTTGATCAATGTAGAGTAGTATTGTATACACAATCTGACAAGGCGAGAGATGCGAACCTCGCGGCATCGTCCATCATAAATTGATACCCACGAGTTTCGCAGAATGTTGATCAATGTAGAGTAGTATTGTATACACAATCTGACAAGGCGAGAGATGCGAACCTCGCGGCATCGTCCATCATAAATTGATACCCACGAGTTTCGCAGAATGTTGATCAATGTAGAGTAGTATTGTATACACAATCTGACAAGGCGAGAGATGCGAACCTCGCGGCATCGTCCATCATAAATTGATACCCACGAGTTTCGCAGAATGTTGATCAATGTAGAGTAGTATTGTATACACAATCTGACAAGGCGAGAGATGCGAACCTCGCGGCATCGTCCATCATAAATTGATACCCACGAGTTTCGCAGAATGTTGATCAATGTAGAGTAGTATTGTATACACAATCTGACAAGGCGAGAGATGCGAACCTCGCGGCATCGTCCATCATAAATTGATACCCACGAGTTTCGCAGAATGTTGATCAATGTAGAGTAGTATTGTATACACAATCTGACAAGGCGAGAGATGCGAACCTCGCGGCATCGTCCATCATAAATTGATACCCACGAGTTTCGCAGAATGTTGATCAATGTAGAGTAGTATTGTATACACAATCTGACAAGGCGAGAGATGCGAACCTCGCGGCATCGTCCATCATAAATTGATACCCACGAGTTTCGCAGAATGTTGATCAATGTAGAGTAGTATTGTATACACAATCTGACAAGGCGAGAGATGCGAACCTCGCGGCATCGTTTTCAACTTATCATATCGCACGGGGTTTTAAGTTTTGCCTTCCGCGCAGAACTTAAATTTTTTTTTACAATTTTGCTATATCAGTATCTTCATCGTAAGTTCGAAATATAGTAACTCGAATCACCGTAATTCGATGCGTATCTCTATATTAATGATCGTAGGACTTTTAGTTACGGATAGCCATCGGCTCGATTCTTCTCTCTCGTCGCTTCGCAAGCATCGTATATGTTTGTGAAAATGTCCATTTGCGATCACCCTTTCATCAAATTTAAATGGCATAATGCATAATCTTTATGGCATAATTGCGGAATACGTTTTGTCATATATGTCAACTCTTATTTGTTCAACCATTATGAACTTTCTTTTGTTCGACCATTACGTATCTCTAAAAACGTTGTTTTCTCCCGTTCTTTCGTGGATTTGACGAGTGCTATGAGAATGTGTGGTGGAAGATAATCGTATTCCCGTTGGTATGCGTATGTATTTGCCATATAATGGTGTTACAACGCCCGAAATATGAAATGATGAACTGGAACGATAGTAGACGAAGATAGAAAGATGATTTGTGAGGAGGTAGATGGTGCACATTGCGAATTCGACTCCATAAGAACGAACGAACGAACGATACATCGAACAAATAAATCCTCTTAAAATTTTGTACTGTTTACCGCATAAACCGATCATCGTATGCGTATCGTTCACTTCACTGAAATGCGTCCTTAACTGTTCGTATTTCATAATATTAAAACAATCTTTTACAAAAACTGCTTGAATTTGAAGTTTTATTGAGAGAACTGGACTAACTGTACTTCAGAGGAAATTTCAAATGGTACATTGATGGAATTGTGCTATCAACTGCAAAAAGTGGGATTCGTAGAGTCCTATTTAGTGACGAAGTGGACTCGAATCATCGAACGTTGGAAGTGTTTCGGATGGTTTTTGCCAAAAAGAACTTGCTCTACGGTGTGCCGATAAAACCGAGCTTTTCCGCAGGTATATGATGTGTGTTTGGAGTGATGCTCTGATATTTTGCTTTCGAGGGTCATTTCTTACAGGGGTTTTTGTGCCTAGCGTTCTTCTAAATTAGTTTATAGTACCTTTAGCATATTTTGCAATCGTCAGAGGTAGAGCAAACCTTAGTAAAGATCGCTAACTTGGGATTTGAGCACCCCAACGGGTGGGACAAGTGGTTATGTAGGGATGGAAATGGCGTGAAGATGTCATAATGGTGCGGTTATGGGTGGTAGGGGGAGGGGGAAGGGGAAGACAAAGTAGTTTTAGACTACATCTACGTTTCAAAGTTTTTTGACACACTGGAGGCAGCGTATTCATTTGGCGACTTTTTAAAGGATATAGAGGAGAAATATGAGTTTAGGAGAGACGATTTAAAGCACGATAAATGAGTGATTGTTGATTTTAGTACTGTTTTCAATAACATTATTAATAACATTTCAATCCAGAAATGCAACGGAATTAAAAGTTCGATGATTGCAAGGACACTAGCAAACAAATTCTAAGGGTTCATAGCCTTACGTGAGTAGTCGTCAATAAGTCAGAAAATGAAACATGTCTGATTTTTAAGCATTCGAATCTCTGTTTTATTTTTTACTGCGAAAGAAAATAACTCTTTCGAGGCTCACCGAAAATCTCTTGTGTCATCCCAAAATCGTTCTGTAAAATGTTAGCCGTAAAAATACAAAAAAACTTGATATCGCACGTGTGTGACCATTATAGTCAATGATAATGAAACGACCAACAGACGGACCGATCGTCTTATATTCTTTTTTTTTTTGCAAACCGCTTTAAAAAAATTGCTATTCATTATCAGTGGTTTTAATTTTGCTGCACGAACGGTGTCGAGAGTAAGCGGAGTGAATTTTTCATTCACTGAGAATATATAAGTATTGTATAGTACAGACTATTCGCAAACATTGATAAGTAAGGAATATGAGCGAAAACCAATGAGAGATTGCGCAAAACCTAACAAAGAATATCGATGGTACAAAAAAAACGAAGAAACGTCGCTGAAAAGTGTCGCTATTTTCCATTTTTTTTCCAGACGAACAACTGCTATCATTAAATCCCATTCGAACCATGGAAGCAAGAATAAGGATATCTAGCGTGAATGATTATGCGAGAAAAATGTGAAGGGATTCCATGCTGGTGTTGAAGTGAACACCTAATCGTGAGGATTGTTAAGTTACTAACTGTGCTTACCACTGCTCATGGTAGAGTAGCAAAGACTAGAGAGAAAGGGTGACAGATAAGTAAAAATTTTTGAATTTTAATGAAGCTGCAAGTGTTTGATGAGGTCAAAATAAGATCATTTTGTTCATTTTCCTCTAAGTAAATAACGAACATGAAGTAAACGCAAGTCCTCAACCTTTTATCCCCTATTATTGGTAGATAGCCTTAGCACTTGTTTTAACATTGTCGACCAAGTATTAAAATTCTCATAATCGAGTACTATGTAGTAGTTACGCCAAAACTGTGTGCATCTAGCGAGAAGGAGTGGAGGAGGATTAGCGTTGGATAAGGTGCGAAAGAGTTGATTAAATACAACGTGACAACAAACCGGATGTGGTCACAACGAATGTTTACCAGAGCGTATAAATGCGTATTTGTGTGTATTGGTGTGGTGTAGTCATGGTCGCGTTCAGATTGACGAACACTAGTAGGAGTTTCACTGCCACAACGGCCAATTAATGTCTTTTGTGTGCTGAAATGTTCACTCTATTTCCCCATCTATCCATATAGATTATATACCCCGAATGAACGCATTTGAGCAAAATTCTATTTTTGTATAATTAATTACCAGTGTGATCAACAAAGAGAATCAATGCATGCATATTTCTAAACACGGGATTGTTTTCTCGATTCTTTGCTTGACCTTTTTTTTTGTTCTATATTGATATTCAGCCCAATTAGGCACAATACAATCGATAAGGCAATACAAAACTAAAGGTACATAGTTGTGGATTACCTAAGATCATTGTAAGCAAACATCGATAATGAACAACGGCAACAATAATATCGTTGAAAGCAAGCAATAGCACCAATGGAAATATGGCCAGTAATGTTCGCTCGTTTCCTTTTGAATATGAAAAGCAATCGCAGAGCTTTTCTGAATCCGTTCATTTCTTTTATTTATATAGAGTACTATTATGATTAATGTCAGTTGACGTAAATATGAGGATAAATATTTTTTTAAAAAAAAAGTTCGGATAGATATTTTTTCAGGAGATTTTTTAATTTAAAAAATATACTTTTTCACAGAAATATGAATATGTATGGGATATGAATGCTGATCGAATAAAAAAATTATTTGCCGAGAATTTCGCATTTAATGTGCCAAATCAATCGATTAATTGTTCAAGCATGATTGAGCGTAACGGAAATGGATGGTTGAGTATGGGTATTTATCGCGCCATAAACAACACTGCGTATAAGCCGGTAGATCTCGGCGTTTATGACACAGATATTGTTCCCCTGAACCGATATGCTATACATATATATATATATATATAATTCTAATAAATCTTCGAAACACAAATTACTATTTAAGGCAAGTTTCGGGATATAAAGATATTAAAGTAATACGGACATGATTCAGATTAAGCTAGTGGAGCGTAGATATCATAAGTGGAGGATTTTTTTCAGTGGAAAAATGTATGCAATAAAGTGAGTGAAAATCTCATCGAGAAATGTGCTGCATAGCTGCCAAACAAACGTCAGATAACTGAGCTAGCTCACAGACTGATAGGTTTAACCACTTCATGTATCTCTAACCGTGATCAATTATCAATATTTTTGAGCCAGATTCAGTTATTTAAAAATTTGATTGCCTTAAGAGGTTGTACCATTGTAATGAATAATTACCCACTGTTATGTTAAATTCAAATAACTACAGCCGTATATATTCGTACAATAGATCCCGATTGAGATTGTGATCTCTTACGGCTAACAAATTTCCATGGCTGAGCATTCAATAATATTTTATATTTTCGGAGATACTTGTTTTAAACTGATACACTTATCCAAATTTCAAAGTAATTTCTTAAAAGCCATTCCATTTCAGCTCATATGATAGAAATAAATTACATAAAACGTTTTATAACTCGTATGAAAGAACAACTCTCTCGAAGACATTTCCCCATCTATCCATATAGATTATATACCCCGAATGAACGCATTTGAGCAAAATTCTATTTTTGTATAATTAATTACCAGTGTGATCAACAAAGAGAATCAATGCATGCATATTTCTAAACACGGGATTGTTTTCTCGATTCTTTGCTTGACCTTTTTTTTTGTTCTATATTGATATTCAGCCCAATTAGGCACAATACAATCGATAAGGCAATACAAAACTAAAGGTACATAGTTGTGGATTACCTAAGATCATTGTAAGCAAACATCGATAATGAACAACGGCAACAATAATATCGTTGAAAGCAAGCAATAGCACCAATGGAAATATGGCCAGTAATGTTCGCTCGTTTCCTTTTGAATATGAAAAGCAATCGCAGAGCTTTTCTGAATCCGTTCATTTCTTTTATTTATATAGAGTACTATTATGATTAATGTCAGTTGACGTAAATATGAGGATAAATATTTTTTTAAAAAAAAAGTTCGGATAGATATTTTTTCAGGAGATTTTTTAATTTAAAAAATATACTTTTTCACAGAAATATGAATATGTATGGGATATGAATGCTGATCGAATAAAAAAATTATTTGCCGAGAATTTCGCATTTAATGTGCCAAATCAATCGATTAATTGTTCAAGCATGATTGAGCGTAACGGAAATGGATGGTTGAGTATGGGTATTTATCGCGCCATAAACAACACTGCCTATAAGCCGGTAGATCTCGGCGTTTATGACACAGATATTGTTCCCCTGAACCGATATGCTATACATATATATATATATATATAATTCTAATAAATCTTCGAAACACAAATTACTATTTAAGGCAAGTTTCGGGATATAAAGATATTAAAGTAATACGGACATGATTCAGATTAAGCTAGTGGAGCGTAGATATCATAAGTGGAGGATTTTTTTCAGTGGAAAAATGTATGCAATAAAGTGAGTGAAAATCTCATCGAGAAATGTGCTGCATAGCTGCCAAACAAACGTCAGATAACTGAGCTAGCTCACAGACTGATAGGTTTAACCACTTCATGTATCTCTAACCGTGATCAATTATCAATATTTTTGAGCCAGATTCAGTTATTTAAAAATTTGATTGCCTTAAGAGGTTGTACCATTGTAATGAATAATTACCCACTGTTATGTTAAATTCAAATAACTACAGCCGTATATATTCGTACAATAGATCCCGATTGAAATTGTGATCTCTTACGGCTAACAAATTTCCATGGCTGAGCATTCAATAATATTTTATATTTTCGGAGATACTTGTTTTAAACTGATACACTTATCCAAATTTCAAAGTAATTTCTTAAAAGCCATTCCATTTCAGCTCATATGATAGAAATAAATTACATAAAACGTTTTATAACTCGTATGAAAGAACAACTCTCTCGAAGA
>JPKZ01000439.1:253973-288081 GCA_000803305.1 Toxocara canis
GAATTTTAAGCTTGCCATCACTCTAACTTTTGAACAAGTTAATTTTTTTTCAAATTTTTCTTTTCATATTCATTGCTCTCTCGAATAGCTAGTATAGGTATAGAATGCGTCAGCAGCGCGCGTTGTTCTAAGAGACTCTGTTGTAGCGAGGCGATCATAGTCGATAAGGCACCAAAAGAATTGCATTTTTTAATGTTGCAAACGATTCTTCACCATGTGCCATTTTTGTGGTATTCGTAAAAACCACGTAAAAACCAAATCGAAAACCATTCGTAAAAACCACAAAAACCATAAAACCATTTTTATGGTATTCTTAATGAACGAATTACTTTATGCAAGGCATACGCCATGCTCAGATGTTCTTAGCAATTAGGAAAAGAAAAAAAAAAACGAAGACCCACTCAACATTGAGTGTTTCCATTGCGAGCACATTCAGTATATTCTTACAAAAAAGGATGCAATTATGGGCGTACTTCTACTACGTTCGAAGATATTGCGGTGAGACGGTCACAATTGTCCCATCTGAGAAAATTGCCGATAGGAGAATCTTAACTCTAAATACGCCAAAACCGGTGCCCTTGAACATCCCATTAAAACTACTGAAGTGTTCAAGAGCGAAATTGTATAGCACATTTCCAGTTATTTTATGACGTTCATCTACTTTATAAGTTCGAACTGAATCCTGTATTTCGTATCGACAAGCAGCAACTATCATTACGGCATAACAATTGACGAGAAATGGATGGAATTCCAAAGCTTTATAAACCATTAGCTTTATAAACTTTATAAACTGTTAGCTAAATTTTTTGCATAAAAATTTACACGTAGAGAGACAACAGAAACAAACTGATCAACTCTTTTCTATTGCGAACTTTCTTGGTGGTCCCAAATCTTAGAGTTAAGTTGAGCACTGGCAGAGTTGTAGGTAATTGCTTCAATGATCCAGTGAAGGATAATATTTGAATACAAAGAATAAGTTATGAATGAAATCTAAAACAACGACAAATCGAAACAAACCTTTGGAGGTATAGTGAGGGTATAGTTGCTGATAGTTTTGAGGGTTGGTTTAGCATATGAGCGAAGTTGAGTTGAGCTTAGTTGAAACGAATTGAACGTTAAGTATGACAATACCTTTGATGCCTTTAGCTCATCAAGCGACAAACGGGTGAATCCTCAAGCATGCTCCATATTGAATAGCGCAGGCAATTAGCAATGAGATGGAGTTCTCTGTTTTACGATTACAGAGTCACAAACCTTTACTGCTTATGAATATCTCCACTGAAGATTAAAACGGTTTTCGTTGCTCCGCTTGGCAAAGCTAACGGAGCAGTTTAAGCGGATTATCGTTGAACCTAGTCAGTGAAGAAGGTTCGATCTTCTTGCCTGGTGGCCGTATTGCCCCTATCCAACACGCATCCCTGAAGCTAGTTTCACAAAAACTTTCGTTTGACTTGCAACGTTTTTCCTTTCAGTTTTTTCCCTTATTTTTTGCGCTTATACCGCGAGTTTCCTTGCATATTTGACATGCATCGACTGAAGACCATCAGCCTGACAATTATGAACCCAGAATTATGGCTGTTATTCAATTTGAATGTTACTTCATTTAAACTTGCCTAATATTTGCTTCATAAAACTGACTGTTCAACTAATCCTCATATACTGTTGCTTTCAAAAATGCTGTGATTTCAGTACCGCCTTTTCTGAAGTACATTCTTTAACTGAGGACATAGCCGGAAGGTTTCGTCTCGAATGTTGGATAAAGTATCTGGTTCACCTATTCGACTTGTAGTTCAGTGATTGAATAGTTTGTATAGTGTATATTGGGTCTGAGTAAATTACTAAAACAAAAGCCTTCATTAATAATAGAAGTGGTTGATCAGAAGTTAGCACTTGACCGACTATAGCCTTCTCAAGCGGTCAAATACGATATTCAGGGCACTTATCAGAAACTTACTTGTCTTCATTCATTCTTTTCAATTTTTTTTTTGCCTAAAACGATATCCTCCCATTCCTTACGCTGGACATATCTATTTGTGTAAAATCACCTGAAATTTTCGTTATCAATAACAGCAAAACTCTTTAATTCTCTATTCAAAAATCGTTCTTGGCAAAAGAGGCCGACTTTTACTACTTATCAATTCTAATTACCTTAACTCCTAAAAATACAATTCCCTAATCATAAGTCGACACGCACATATTTACAGTTTTTGAGAAGTAATCATCCGCTTAAGAGTAGTCTTAAACCTTCGTATCTGAAGATGACAGGATGGGATCACATTCTATTCAACCGAACAACAGCTGAGGAGCACTGAGAGCTATTCATGAAAAGGAATTGTCGAAACAGTGGAAGTCCGGCAGAAACTGTTTGGATAGCCCCTTGAAAAGGAGTAAAGAAAAAATCGCGACATTGATGCCTTAATATTTGGTCGGTGAGTGCGGTCTTTTTAGGAGGTGAATGTCCTGCTTTCAAGAGATTTCTACTCAAGAAGAGTCTTCTAGTTTTTTTTCGGATACTCAAGAGGCAAATGGATGTCGATCGTTCACGAAAATCTTTTAGTTTTCTTCAAGAGTAGTTTTTTTTACTATTCGGAGAGATATATTTGGTATTTAGTAATCCGGTTACTCATTGTTTGCTGTTACTTAGATACTCATCGTTACTTATTGTTACTCAAACTAACTACTCATTATTACTCAGATAAGAGCTTGATTATTGTTTATATTACTAAAATGAAAATTTTCTTAGATAGTACTATTAGTGCTGATTTACTCAGATCCAGATAGCACTCAGTGATTTACTCAGATTTTCATCCAGTAGCTATATGGTTAAGGCGCGTGTTGGATGAATCTTTTTCGGTATATCGAGTTTCATTATTGACTCCAACCATAGAATTGTCTTTTTTAACTTTCACTCAGTGCATCATTTTGCTTCATATTTGATAGATTACAGTAAAGTATTGGAAATTTTTAGCAAAACCAATTGGCAGTATTTAGAGGATATTCTGAAAAACTGGAACGAAATGTAGGAAAGAATTTTTGCGCTCTAGGTAGAACTCGTTTTCTTTTTTTTTAAAGCGACTATTTTTGGTATATGGAGAAGGCTATTCTAATTAGCAACGGTAATGCAACACATTATTTACTCATTAGTGTAAGTGAATCGTGGACGAGGTCTATGTTGTAGAAAACGTGGAGAAATATTTTCTTTTGCGATCAAGTACGCGAGCATTCCAAACAACTCCTCGTGAAAGTACATTCTGTACTTTTTTGTTCTTTTTTTGTGATCAAAATGGATTTTTGTGATCTTGTCATCAAGAAATTCTTAAAGAGACTATTTATCCTGGTGGTAAAGTTATCTATCGTCCAGCTATTCTACGTGATTGATATGGTCATATAACAGTCTGAGAAAATTTTTGCTAATTAAGCTGTTCCCCGGTAAATTTTCTTTTTAATTTTCCGTCTTAAATATCGTTAGAAATCATTATGATCGATTTTGCACATTGTCTTTACACATAAGGCTTAGACCACCCAAAAGATACGTGGAATAACACAGCGTACCTTCACTGGTCCTCCACAGAGAAAATTTGTTCCATTTTTTTTGAAAAATTCCACTTAAATTTTCTTTTTTCCGAGAGGTAAATGCCGAAAGTTATTTAAACTTATTTTGTTTAGGTCAGATATTTCAAATTTCCTATTTGCCTAATTTCCATGCAAGAGCATTCAGTCAATGATGACGCTTCCTTTTGTAACTGCTCGTTTGGAGTCAGTTGTTCGTGATTGTAAATGCTCATAGAAAGAAGGGCTACGTTTGAACGTTCGCTGATGCGCGCTCGCTCAACTGTCAGCTTTGTTCGTTATCGTGATCATGGTCACTGATCACATTCGATCCCAATGTCAGAGCAGTGCTCAGCGCACAGCAGGATTCAAGAACAAATATCAGCAACTCGTTCCTTGCCTATCGTTGATGATCGCTAACAAAACGATAGAATAGAAGAGAGTTTGTGAAAGGAAACAACAAAAAAAAACTGCTAAATGCCGGAGCAAATTTTTAAAAAAAGTCGGCGATTAATTTGCATTTAGTGATAACTAATTTTGAGTTGTACTTAAAGAAGATCATCATTCTACTTTTGAAATATCTTTTGCAGAAGCAAAAGCAAGACATTCAAGCGTTGAAATTTTACCGGAAAAAAATTTTCAAACCATAAGAAGAAACGTTGAAATTTCGCCGAAAAAAGTTTTCAAGCCTCAGGAAGAAACGTTTGAGTAAAAATGTTCCGGATAAACTTTTCTTATGCTTTTAATAAGTTTCATCTCATTCTTAATATCTGTTGACTTTCACTATGCTTCTGTTCTATTATATACTTATGTGGGCAAAATCAGACAAGAGTGATCCTAGATTAATCAGAGACGTTCTATTTTGTTGGTGTCCGCTGCCAACGATCCAGCTTTTCCTCAGAGCGTCATTAAAAATAGTTTCCATTAGATCTATACTGCATAGCAGAACATTTGCTGCCGAAATCAATTTCTGTTTCGTTTGAGCGTAGATTTCTTTGCGGTTCAATCTACGCACGTTCAATATCGTTGCACCAGCCTGTATTACTGGATATTTGAATGAACTGTTACTGTGTATTTTAAGTTTGTTAAAGTTATTTATAACAGAGACTAAGCACTAACTAGTTCACCAAATACGATGAATTGATACTGATAAACTGATTAACAAGACCTAATGAGCATGCAATAAGGTGGCCCTTAGAAGCGATGCAACGTGACCGGCATGTGATCTTTGCCATTAACATCATGTTAGCAATCGTCTCGCGATCGGTAGCTAACGTTGATCGTAGAAATCATACATCATTTCCTTTGCACCTCTTAAATGGCCGCTCTAATCATACAGTTAACGCCTCAACGTCAGAGTATGAACACCCTAGAATCTGCCGTTGTGTAACTACCACAACAATCATTCTTTGATGTCTCTACTGGCATCGAGGATTCCGGTATTTTCTCCAGCTTTTTAGCCGCAACAATTGTTGTCTAATCAAATTTGCATGACGTTTCGGGACTTCGCCAACCTCTTCCTTCAAAGGGCTCATGCTTTTTTTATGATTTAGTTTTAGTTAAAATTAAGGTTACTCAAATCATAATTTTTTATGGTCAGTTAAAGTCTACGACCACTTCCAAAGCACTTAGCAGAATAATCGCCCGAGTTACCCATACTGAATTCAGCTACTTTGTTGCTGCCAATATGCCAAAAAATTGAACGAATTCGACAAAATGTCTCATGCAGCCGTTATTATTATCAACGGCAACAGCAATGCAATGATGCAGTGATTGTTACTTACTCTCTTTTGAGAGTACCTTTCACTTAAGTATAGCCGGAAATGTCTACTCGAACAATATTACGCCAGTTCTGGTTGAGCGATCCCATGAACCGTATATCGAGTTACGTCCCAAAAACAGCGATCGGTTTATGTAGAGCGATTTGCGTAAAATGTCGTATAAAGATGGGTGTTTGTAACGCGTTGTGATTTGGCGTATTTGGTATCCTATCTGTTTCGGCATTTCGTTCACCTAATTTTGAAGCGAATCATAAATTCTCTCTGAAATTGAATCTATCGAACTGCCTAGAGTGGGCACAGCTATAATGATATATATATTCTTGCGTTTATTACATCAAAAAAATCTGATTGCATTCTTTAATATTTTATTTGAATCTATCACTGCATCCCTTGTGGACAGTTATTTTTTGCACCTCTTCGTTATAATTATGCAATTCGCAAAAGATATTACAAAAGGACTATTGCATTATTTTTTTCGAGTAAATATCGAGATGTCAGCTAATGATATGGACTTAGAGTGGAATTAAAACTGTATTGCGAAATTAGAGTGGAATCAAAACCGTATTGCGAAATCCTTATCGTAATCACTAATGGTCGTTTGATCAAGTTCTTACGAAATTTCCTTCGTGTCCGTTAACAACTTTACTGCAATATTTCTAACATTCCAATCACTTATCCATTTATAAGCTACTTTCATCCTTAAACGTTTAAAAATCCAAAATAGCAAACTTACGATTGATTTTGATAAATGTGAAGACGTTCATCAAGTTAAAAGCAATTTTTTAAAGCGTTCACTATCGAAATTTTCAATAAAATTTTGAAAAAGAGAATTTTTTTTCAAAAAAAATTTCGTCATTGCAAGCACATTTTTCATTGTTTCGTTAGACTTTTTATTTGTTGAGAACGTTCCCTTCTCTCTCGCCATCGTTTTGCTTAATCTTTTTTTTCCCTTTTTCTACCATTGTAATGAAGACATGCGAAACGTGTTGATCATAAGCATAATGAAATCATTAAAACAAAACATAGTCGATTTTTTTTTTCAACAGCTCCGATCATTTCTTTTCAGAAGTTAATTAATTATCCATATCATTTCTTTTCAGAAGTTAATTAATTATCCATATCATTTCTTTTCAGAAGTTAATTAATTATCCATATCATTTCTTTTCAGAAGTTAATTAATTATCCATATCATTTCTTTTCACAAGTTAATTAATCATTCCTAAAATCGAATTTCTTCAATAGCGCTCATTATGACCCCTTTAATCCACTCGCAATAAAATGCGTTAAAATGAGAGCGTTTAAAGTCAAAAATTTTTTTTGCTATGACTATCGTTTGCAACGCAAAAGAACTACAAAAGAAAACTAAAACTTTTTAAGATTCTCCTAACTTTAAAGAAAACTTTAAAGAAAACAAATTAAAAAGAAAACTAAAAAACTAAAATTTTCATCATTCATCATTTAACCAGTTCTCCTAACTAACGAAATCGTTCATGGTTTCGCATCATCAGATCTAATCTGTTCAATGCTGCACTGAATGCAAGCTTTTCAAACAAAACCAGAATTTGAACCGGTACTGCTCTAACGATTCCCGACGATTGCTGTGGTGAAGGAGAAAGACGATTCAAAAGTGAATGTTTCAGAAAGCTGCAAAAAAAACTGCACGCCAGTTGATGAAGAAAATTTTTTTAAAATCATCTAAAACAATAAAAATCAAAATTTAATTATTTAGAAATGCTCATCTCTCGTCCTTCTCATCTCTTCTTATTACTACTACAAAATGCCTACAGTTGTATACAGTATATTGTTCAACTCCCAGCTGCTTCTCCAACGGATCGCCAGCAGGCTGAACACCAGGCGTTCCTAAACTGGTCACAACAATCATGTCTGGACATGGCTGTTAGCTGCATCGATGACGGGAATCGATGAAATTACAGCTGCCTTTGCATCCCTTTGCATATAGTACCAGTCCTTTGCATAGACTGGTACTTTTTGGAAGACCGATGATGAATGAACACTGTTAAGACAGTTTAAATGAACAGTTATAAATTATAGACAAACAACCTTTTTACTGTTTATTAGATTCGACACTAGAAGGTTAAACTAACATTGCCCAAAATCGACACCTAAATTGGTACGATTCGCTTTCAGCAATCTTCCTTTGAGGATGACATTCCTTTACGAAAGAATCACTTGAGTGGAATTCGTCCGCTAAAGCCAACACGACGACCCAGGCCAGTCGAACCCTTACCAATTGATGATTCGACATATCCGCAGAGGTAATTGCTATCTATTTGTAGGTTTGCGTTTTGTTGACTAAACAAATAAAGGTGGCTGTGAAATTTTAATTAAGGTGACTGGAAATTTAAATAAAGGTTGCTATGGAATTCTAAATTAAAAATGGGCTTAAGTTCAATATTGGTAAACGGAAGCATTTTTAAGCATGTAAATATTGTTGCTCCTTCTTAAATTTTTGGCTCATAATAAAAAGAAATCGTATGTTTTGTTTTAAGAAAAACAAAGCGATATCATTAAATTTCATAAGCGTTAACTTCATTGTAGGAGTAATGTACGAAGGCATCACGTTACAACGATCAACACAGTTGCAACCGGAAGTTTCAAAAATCGTCTTTTAAGTGCCTTGAAGGAGGCGCTTTCTGACTATGATACTTTATCGAATGAGCGAACGCTGTATTCAGATTCTTCAAAGGCACAGGTCAAGCCTTCTCATGTAAGCCTTATTGTATAAGTGCAACTTAAAGTATTGATACTGCACTGATTGAGCCTTGGAAAAGCGTTAAAAAGTGCACCTGAACATAGCTCTCCGTTCAAACTATAAGGATTACCAGAATCATCACAGTCGCACATCTATGGTACTTCCATACTTCCTTACTTTGAATACCTAGAACAGCTATAATTTCATCGATTTCATCGTTCTCTCGATGGACGCAATTGGCAATTTTTCCCTCTATCGGGTTGCTTCATTAAACGCAAATTGATTTCATATTGGTACGACCGTTATATTTCAGTGTTGTCTGAATCGTACAAATGCTAACGTTATCACCTTTTATGACAATTATTTTATCACCTTTTATGATAATTTTTATCACCTTTTATGATAATTTTTATCACCTTTTATGGTAATTATTATAACAACCTATATTTCAGAATACTGTTTACATGATAACATATAACTTATTTTATAGAATCCTTTATTTTGAAGGCCAACAGAATGTTAGCTACTCTCCCTCTCGTAAGTCTCAGCACCTCGAACAGAATATTAGCTGCTCTCCCCTCTCGTAATACTCAGCATCTCGGACTTATATTTGCTACTCTCTAAAGGCTGTTTTATGAATAAGAATTTAAAAGCATTGAAATATGCCTTTGCTTTTTTAAATATGCTTTTTTAAAAAGAACTTTTTGCAAAATATGGTTATACACGTTGGAAGCATTTAGATAATGGCATGCCCTGGATGATATTGTTTCCATGAGTCGTCCAGATTTGAATTTCAAATTTTTCACCCATTCAGCGGAGAGGGTGATGGAGCAGCAGGAGATACCACCCCGTTTAATGGTTGCAAAGCAATGGGTCAGGAATTAGTAGTTCAGCTGATAGTTTAAGTTTAAGCAGCTAATTAAAATTTTCACACAAGAACTTTATCATACAACAGCAGCACTGCCACGTGTTTGAAGGCCTCTGTTAAATAAATATTTTTATTTACAGCGAGTATCACATCCTGTGCCTGAAATTGTGACGCCAGTCTTACCTTCACACAGAGACAATATGACACTTCATCGACCGATTCCACTGACGCCCTCAAAGGTTGGAGCTATAGCTTCAGCTGAAGCTCCAAACACGATGGTTGCATCTTCAGCTGAAGCTATAACCGTTTCGACGATACTAACACATGACGACGAAACAATACGGCACGAGAACAGCGAAGAGGCGAAAAAACGTGCTAGAATTCAAGTACGTATTTCAAAATGCATTGCAAATTAAAAGCAAAAGTTCTCAATGATTGATTTCTGCAAAATTGAAAATACTTAAATTTTCCGAATAAATATCCACTGATTGTTGGCATGCTACCTTTAAAAAATTAGACTGTTTTATAGTCTATTTTTACTCCTCCAATTCGATGTATTTTTTTCCAACAGTACTTTACTTCTATTTTAACTGCATTTTACACTTCGCCATTTTGGTGTTTATGCATAATTGAATGGCATCATTTCAAATTTGCATTTTACACTTCGCCATTTTGGTGTTTATGCATAATTGAATGGCATCATTTCAAATTTTTATATTTCTGATTCGATTATTATATAGTGCAATCAAGTAAGAGTTGCTTACTGCTTTTATGAATTTACTTTCGCGTACTTAATGATACATACTCCTCTAAGTGCATTACTATTGTACAGGAATTGTTCATTTGTTCATTTTACAAGATCAACTTACCTAGAAATACTTAATCGAAATAGTTAACTAATTAATTAACCCTTAACTATTTACTCCTTAAATAATTAACTGTTTGTGTTATATGACTATAAAATTCAATCTTATAAATATGTTTACATATGTATGTTTAAAGGCCCGATGGCATAAGTTGGGACCATTGGTGAAAGCGCTGAACTTTCCCTACACGAGACGTAATCCAAGTAATACGATACGTGTTGGTGCTGAAGCAGATGATGTCGTCTCGTCAACGGTGCGAAAAATCGTTCGTGAACGACTGCGTCAGTTATCATCGAAATCACAAATTTCAAAACGACCACAACTTAACGGTCCAATTCTAACGGAGATTGATGTAAACGATGATGAAGATCAAACGTCCACGCTTGGTATATAAATTTTTTTTAAATAAATAATTGCACAATAGTTAAGAAAGGTGTATTGGTTCGCTTTTTTAAATGAAAGTTACATGTGGTACAAGTTCGAACATCAAATTTGCGCTGGTTTATTTCGAGGGGAATTTTTGGAAAATATTTTTTCATTTTTGAAAATATTTTTCACCCATTTTTAATTGTTGTTTCTTTCTTTAAGCGAAACGATGCTATAGATGATTGAAGGGAAAATGTACGGTGAAAATTTATAGGCTGCGTAAAATATATGTCAATAGGCTGCCACTGAACAATATAATAATTGTTCGATATAAAGTAATAAGCGAAGAAAGCGTACTGAATTGGCATTGGCTAAATATCTGTGCGTATCGTCATCGCTAAAATTTCTCTCGTTGATTCTTAAGGCCATAAAACATCATAAGGTATAGAGTATGGATCACAGGGAAGAAGAAGTCAGACTTTTCAGCAGTTTTTGAAAGAATAAATATTTTCATCCATTTCATGTTCATTGAATTTCAAGGTTTTTTCTTTTCATTCTGACTCATTGAAGATGAAAGGTCTTTCTCCTCCAATCAGACTCCATCAGACAATTGAATGTGACAGTACTATTTAAAATGACGATGCTAGTTCATGACATATTTTAAATGACGGTTAATTTTCGACACAATCTTTTTTATGTGGTCGTTATTTTTAGAGTCGGATGTTAATAGGCTTCATAAATTTGTTAGCTTTATGGAAAGCAAAACAAACATCCTGATGGATCGGAAGAAATTCACTACTGTCATTGCGTTTAAATGAAACGGGATTATAAAGTATTTTGAAGCAGTATTAGAAAACGTTTACTGCGATAACGCTAAAAAGTCCAGGGAGTTTCTATTTGAAGCTACACGATACATCATATAAATGGCGATTTGAGCGTTTGCCGAAGTCGCTCCAATGTTGGAAGTTACCGTGTTGCCGATGAACCCAGTCGCTAAACTGAATGGAGATTCATAAATGGAACTTTTTTAAAATTTTTACCTTGTTTTTTTTTCAGTGCTATCGATTTACTTCTCATTTTTGTTGTGTTTTCGCACTAGTTGGCTTTCAGATGAGGAGAGTTATCTGTCTAAGAACAGCTTTGATAAGCTCAACTGTCCACAAGTTTAATTAGTTGTACGACTTATAGCGCAGATTCCGAATCGAAAACAAACTGGCGCAGTTGTTGCTCATTGTTGGATTTTTTCCTAAACATTTTAAAATCTTTCCAGCAAAGATCGTATTGATAATATTTTTCGACCTTTCTTTGAAATGAAATATTTTGAAGAAGAGGAAGAAGAAGAAGAAGAAGAAGAAGAAGAAGAGTCTTTATTCACATGGATAAAGAAAACTGCACTTTGAAATGAAATATATTTTTTTCAGCAGTGGAAAAACTCTGATTTTTTTTGCAATCGCTTCCGTAAGGATGAAAAACTAACACTTAGAGCAGCAGATGAAATTATGTGATCTGTTATTTAGTCACTTTTGGGTGCTATGCTGCTAGCAACGTAGGATGCTAGATCAGCGAATCCGATATTGTTATATTTTTATGGATCCATTTAAAAAATTAATTGGTAAAATGCTCTCTTTTTGCGTTTCATTTCCCCTTCAGACTTTTGAATTGCTGAAAAATTCGAACTGTTTTTATGTTAATTCCGGCGCATAATCCCAAAAGATCTGTCGAAGCCATAAAAAATTCTCAGTGAGCTATTCTGGAAAAATATATCTCGAAGCTGCATGGTACTTAGCAGATCGCCCTCCATTCACATGGAAATTGCAAGACTAACACTATGTTGTTCGAGTTGATGGCAATCATATGCTCAAATATTCCTCGTCCTGTTCTTCTCCGGAACAAATCACTGCTTAGAATCCCATTATATTTGCAAAGCGCATTACGATGAGGTTGTATCTGTTCGCAGGAACGTGTGCGCATTTGTCCATCTGTGGACCACTGATAGTCTCAGCTCGATTAGTAGCAATAAAGTTATGATACATTATAAGGTGAGCGACCCGTATTCATCTTTCCAAGGTGCTTCATCAACTTCAAACCAATTTTCCAACACTTGGTTCGATTAAAATACTTCACGTAATTGAGGTTAAGCAACAACCGGTTGGACTACAACAACATTTGAAAAAAAAAAACGAATTCTTAGCGAAGGAATTGTGCAAGCGGTCAGTTTGACTAAAGCGTGAATATATTTCATTAATTGTTTACAGCATATGAAAGCGGTTGATTCGATGTGCGGAAGCTTATAGCTTGTTGCAGGAATGTGCTGCTGCTTGCTTGAGAAATTTTAACATTTATCGAAATTGCCTAATTTTGTGCTACTAAAAATAACCGAAAATCACTGATAATGAACAAATCTGCGATGAAAAACCAACTGGTTCCGATATTTTATGCAATTCACCCTTAACATAGTTTCACATGTTTGCCCAATATGGAATTTGCCTCACCACAAATCATAAAAATACACTGCCGTTTTCTCATGAACGTTGTGATACGTCATAATCATAAAATACACGGTCATAAAAACGTGGTGCATCTTTCCAGTGTTGTATACCCTACCTCGAATACCTTGAACAGTTGCTGTGTTTTCATCGATTTCATCGTTCGCTCCATTGATGCAGCTGACACTTTTTCGATCTGTCGCGATCCTGAGCTCGCTGCATCCACGCCATGCCATACGGACATCGCAGCAGATCTTCCCATTTTACTTTTCGTGTTGCAATTTTGCATAAGGCGCCGAAATGTCGAGTAATTAATTTATCATCAAAATTGCGTACACTGCGAGCGTAACAATAAGAGCGACAACTAAATAAGGTCGTTAACGATCATCACGCGCATTATACTTAGAGGATCTCTACATAAGTTTTTATTACTTATGAAGTGAACTTCAAATTAAACATTATATGGAAAAGCGCGAAGATGCGCTAACATGATCAAAACTGCAAATATTAGAAGCTAAGGGGGATTAAACGTCGACTGCGTGAATCATTGAGTGCTTGACGTTGCGATTTCAATAGCCGTTTAAACAGAAGCGCTCTTCTTTCAGTGAATTTCGTTCCGCGTGAGAGAATCAATGAATTTGTGCGCAACGGATGGCATTCTGATTCATCGCTGCAGCCGCAACGTTCATTTCCACAGAGCACTACCAACACTACTACTATCACAACCACCCGAGTACCATTCATCGAGCCTTCTGCATTTACTTCCTCCTCTACTTCTGACTATCATTTCCGCACGGTGGCTCCCATTAAAAAATACAAATTTACACAAAAATTGATACAACGGCCAAGACTTCGGATTCGAAGACCCGGTTAATATTCTTCGTTTATTTTTCATAGAACA
This sequence comes from Toxocara canis, assembly GCA_000803305.1. Taxonomy (NCBI): domain Eukaryota; kingdom Metazoa; phylum Nematoda; class Chromadorea; order Rhabditida; family Toxocaridae; genus Toxocara; species Toxocara canis. The sequence continues at coordinate 267,504 of JPKZ01000439.1, forward strand.
GTTTTATTTCTCAAAATTTGATTCTTAGAATATTTCAGTGAAAAAATAAAAAAGAAAAGCTAATATTTGAGATGAATCGCGATATTTTGAACAACCGATATTGAATAGTGCACAACGATCGGTAATGAAACAATTTTATGCGAACGCTGTCAATCGAACGAGAATTTACAAGGAAAATAAAATGCAAAAGCACAACCGTTGAATGGTTACTTGAAAATAAAAATAGTTTTTTTTTTCAAATATTATAAGCGAAAAGAAAAACAATTTCTTAAGCACTCATTTTGTGATAAATAATCTCACTATGGAAAGTGTGCTTTTCATATGCTAAATGCGTTTTTTTTTTGCAGGTGAAACACAACATATTCATGGTAATCGTACGGCTTCATTGACTCGCCCTCTAGCGATACCTTTGCTAACACCATTCCGATCAAATGGCGATCAATCGATCATCCGAAACGGATTCGGCACTCATTCGCGTGGATTCACTACAAACTTCCATGATGGATTTCAACGTAATGAAATATTAATCCCTTCTTTACGAACTGTAATATATCGATGATAGACCTGAAATTTTTCATATAAAACTAAGGTACGCTCATATGAAAAACCGTATTTGAAAATTAAGATGACTTAAAACCAGTATCGAAAAATGAACGCATGAGCATCACCTTTTTTATAGGATACGCACTGAGACGAGTAACCAGGAGTGACTAGTGCAGAAAAATAGGGAGAAGGGAGGGGGAAGCTGAGAAAAGAAAGTGCCAAAAGTTTTTTTTTCTCAGAAATTTTTCCAAAATTTTCAGCATTGAAGGCTTTAAAAACCGATCCAACATTATCGAAATATAACGCTCGTGAGGTCTTCCTATTCTCACCAACCGCTCTCGTCCTTCTTTTTTTCTTCCTTCCTGACTAGCACTGACTGAGTGGTTCTCCTGATTAGCAATGAAAGTGGTTAGCATCAATCTTTTTGTGTCCAGCAATTTTCAGTATTCAGTAGTATCCATTTTCAGCAATTTTCAGTAGTATCAATTTCCAGCAGTATTCAGCAGTATCAATTTCCAGCAGTATTCAGTAGTATCCATTTCCAGCAGTATTCAGTAGTATCCAGCGCTTCACTTTTCATAATTATGTCTGCTAAACAACAAATTTCCTTATTCATTCGGTAACCACTAAAATAATTGTGAACCGTCGTCCAAAGTCACCGTGACGGAGCTAAGGTATTAGACGTTGTAAAAGATGGGACGAGCCAGTTCAGCCCAATTCTGCAGCTCGCATTCACTTTAATAACGTTAATCAGGCTACGATAGAGAAGAAAACGAAAGCAGGCCGATTTTTCACTAAAGCTGTTGCGGAGTTTCGCGAATCAAACGGCATTTAATTTAAGCGAAAATTACTGTTTAATGCGGCTGAAAAAGCTGTTGTGAAATAACATTCATTTCAGAAACACTAGAAGAACCGAAACATTTTGGTGGAGAACAAAACACATTCGATGGTGGAACCGACACTATAGTTGGGGGACGTCATGGAACATTTGATGGAAGAACTATAAAAGGCAGTGGAAGGCAAACCTCAGATAGTGAAGAGTCAACCCAAGAAAACCATGCACGAAGTAGGTTCGACGCCAGGACCGAGAAAGTCGGGCAGGAATCTGAAGCGTTCGGCGATGGAAGTGGTCCGAAATTTGGTACCGGTAGAGGGGGCTTTGGAGGAGGAAGCGGAAGATTCGAGGGCGGCAGTGGAAGAAAACAGAAGTGGGATTACCATGATTCAACTAAAGGAGGCAGCGAGATCAATGAAGGTCACGGGAAACTTGGAGGAAAATCCGACGAGTTTGGTAGAAGAATTGGTGCGGAATTTGGTACTGGCAATGAAGAATTAGAACGAGAAAGTGGAAGATACGACGGAAGTGGCAGAGGGTTCGGTGGAGGTAGGGAACAAACCTGGAGCAGCCATGAATCTGCCAAAGGAACTTATAAAGGTAGCATGGTCGATGAAGACAACGGCAAATCTGGTAGTGAATCCAACGAGTTCGGCAGGGAACACGGAGCGGAATTTGAGTTCGGCAGCGGAATCGGAGGTGGCAATTTCGGTGGTGGTAAGGGAGGTTTTGGAGGGGGCAGGGGAATACTGAATACTGGAGGCGATGGATTCAGTGGAACTAACGAAGGATCGGGAGAGGGCAATGATAGATTTGATGGCGGCAATGGAGGCTTTGGCGGAGGTTTTGATGGATTCGGAAGAGGCAGTGGACATTTCGGAAGAGGGAGTGGAGGACCACCTGTCGACTTTGGCTCCGCATCATTCGGTTTAAGCGGAACAGGCATTGACGTTTCTACAGAGTTCCCGCCAGGATCGTCGAAGAAGCGACCAAAATCGAGAGAATCAGAAGAGTGAGTAGGCTATTGGAATAACTAATTTATATTGAACGAGGCACTTAGCAAACAACAACTAAATGTGTTATATATTATTACCTCCGTGCAGGGCAGGATCCTAACAAACAGTATGTCGTAACTGCACGTATTCCTTGGTAAGATTCGCGTTTGCTGGAGCATTATGAAAAAATCTAGATCCGTTTATACAGTCTCCCTATTTCGTGACTGAAATGCACTTCTCTATCTATAGGTGAGATAGAAGAGTTCGTATGTATCACCATCATATTCAGTGCTCCTCAGATCTAGTTCCTTTTCCCTTCAGATGATACATATTATACTTGTTTCCCTCTAAGTAGATCTCCCGTCGAACTCATTCCACTGATGCCACTTGGCATATGTATGTATTCTTTGTCAGATTACGCTGCCTTCTGGTAGATTTGAGTATGATGCTCTTTCTGATTATAATTCAACGGTTCACAATACTTTTTATATTTGCCATCGACTTTGACTTTCTGACTTTTATAATTAAATCAAGAAACTAGAAGATTATAAACGTTTAAAATGTAAACGACTAACTATTGTGTTATAACGCAATTCCGATGAAACTACCTCTCTGAAGCAGAAATGCTCGATGGGATTGTGGCTTTGAACAACGACGACTTTGGGAACGAAGATGCTCAGTGGGAACTTTGTTGTACTTTGAACAGCTCTGACCAAATTTAGCTTATTCCTGTTCGCTCAAGTATGCGTTTTATAAAGTAATTCGAAGCAACGGGTTATTTTAATTGTATTTTGAAAAAAAATCGTTAGAAATATTCATAAAAAGTTACACCAAAAGCATATTTCTATGCTTCCCTGAAGCAAGCCATTTCTGTGATCAATGAAATCAATGAAATCAATGAATTTTAGGGAAGGTAAATCACAGTTAACGAGTAAAGCATCAGTGACAAAAGCTTCTTCGGAAGAATTCGTGATTCCGCAAAATTCTGGTCTACTTGCCGTAGCACCGCCGCCCGAATTTCAAGGTGGATTCGGAAGCTCACGAGGAAGGTCGCCATTTGAAACAGCGGGTGCCCCATTTGGCGGAAGTAGTGGAGTAACCGGTTTCGGCTCACCATCGCATAAGGGTATTCTGGACCCACCGGGATCCGATGAAACGGACGGTTCAAATCATAGACGGCCAAGTAAGTGAATATTTGATTTCACCGATATTTCACGCCAGGTTCTGCCCGCAGTTGTGTACTGGGAAGAAGCAGCAATTACCAGTTACCAATATTTTCAACGAAAAAACATAAGGGGATACCGGGGAGGGGGGGGAAAAATGCACCTTAGTTTCGAGTATGAGAAGCAATCAATCACTATTGTCTATTGCATAATTGTATTGTACATTCGCGAATGTCTTGCTTCCCATTTGAGTCATTTAAGAAGTTAGAAGCGGACTGAGACAACATGCCAAAAATAAACTAATCGGGAACAGTGCGACAGTGACGCTTCAACGATTTGGATTTGTCGCTTTATGTCCAAGAAATGAATTTGTAGAAGTGACCACTGTAGAGGAATCAATTTTCACCGGAGAGACTGCATTCACACCCAATCGTAAGGGACCGACCGGCGACGGATTCGGTCCACCACTATTCCCCGGTGTTGCGATCCCTCCACCGGTTCCGGCCATTGGTCTTGGCGGTGATGCAGCAGGATTACGACCATACAATATCGACGACGGATTTCAGAATCCACCCACAACGGTAAGTGCTGTTCTTTTAATTTGATCGACCTGCAAGTGCTTTTCTCGATTGCTCGAGATTCTGATTCCTTTCGTTATTATTCTGGGTTTTGCTTCCCAATTTGAGCAACAACATCTTTAATCTGTAAGTTTTTACATATAATTATTTATTTGCGAACAAACTGTAGAAGCATGTTTCGGCTCATCGTACACAAAAAATAAAAAATAAAAAGCTGTAAATCACCTAAAATAGTTTCAACAGCAGCAGTAAGGAATAAAAAACAGATGATTGATACTGATACACCTTATGATTTTCGGCAAAAATATTTTGAACTTCGAATTTTAAATCTACCATTTACAGCTGAGATGCATATGTTACCTTTATGGTAGCACTTTAAAAAATATATATCGTTTCAAGTCGAGAAAATCAACTGCATTATGCTAAGACAATACAAGAAATACAGAGTCGAAAGTTTGTCGTTTTCTTTACGACCAGCATGCGCAAGTGGGATTCGTGACCCCGAATTATCCATTGATTGCACTCCTGAACAATTTGAGTTGCTCATTAATTAGCCATCTAGCTAACAAGTTAGTCATCTGTCTAACTTGAGCTAAGCTTTAAAAAAGGGTAAATACCTGGATAATTTGAGTTGCTTAATGCACTAAGGCACCAGTTTTGTCTGAAGATATTAAAAGTCATACAACATAAGTTAGTAACGAGTTGTTCACTGTTATCCAGGTGAAGCCATCAGCTTTATTGAGTATGCTGAACAAAGCGGATCTGGGATTCAATCAGGCGATCAATCATTTCGAACAGGGTACGCCACTAGAATCGGCTGCTATCGATATTCTCGAGGTATTTTCTTTCATTTGTATGCTCAATTTGAATTCCACTAGCCGAAAGTTTCTTAAGTTTCTCTCCGAATCGATGAAAGTAAAGTTGTTTTTGAAAGTGAGCTCCGACCTTTTTCAACAAGCGTCATTCATATTCGATCGATCAACATTTACGAGAATCATAAAGATTATGTTTTAGAGGCGCATATAAGTGATCTAGAGCTCCTGTAAGGTTGTAACCTTAACGATAGAAAGTATAATCTATTTGCATTTCTATTTCATCCCTTTTAGTATGTGCGCATCATCTGCCATATGGGGCATACTGCATATGCTAAGGCATCTTTCAATACTTAGTGTTTTGTTCACTAAAAGTTACTGATTGGTTTACTACTTCTATGCATTACCAAATTCTCTACAAATTTTCCCAATTATATGCACATTATTTTTGAATAAAAATAGTATTGGTTCACCTTGGATGAAATATCTGAAATGAAAAATGTTTATGAAATAAGCATAGAAGAAGAATTTAATGGCCCATAACCAACTTAGCCGGACGGTATAGTCGAGAAAATACTTATATAATTAATTAGCTGGATTTACATGGGATGGGCAAACAAATAGCTTACATAATAAATAGCACATTATCGAGATTTGCAATGTTTCAAGATGGCATTTACATTCCGTTTGATAAAATTAACACCATTGTATGTGAAAAGCACAAATAAGCGTCAGATGGCGATATAACTCATCAAGAGATTAGAGCGTACATTCAACAGCCGTACTTTGCTAAGGCAATAAAATTGGCAAAAGTTTCTGGGACTATTTCTGGGAGTCAGGCAAGAGCTCTGAGAGTATGGCAAATGTTCAGTTTGGTTTTTTTTTTGGATATGCTTGAATTCATTTATATTATTGCAATTTAAAAAAAAGCATGTTTGAGGTGGCGTTGGGTAGTCAAAAGCTGGATAGTCAAGCGAAATTGCTCGGACACGTGGATCGAACAATCGGAATCGATAACTTGCAGAGGTTACAACGATGGGCGAATACAGGTGGTGCATTAGATGCAATCAAAGAACAGGTATGTGATTAATTCTTCATTTACGCATAATTCGTATCAGTTTCTAGATTTGCTCATATATCAAGGAACAGCAAATTCTTTACTCATTGAATTGAAAAATAACTCATTTAAAGATAATTAAACAATTCTTAATAACTTTAATAATTAATAATTAACTTAAAAAATCAAATAATAACTTAAATAATAAATAACAAATAATAACTTATTTAAAGCATTTAATTTAATTTCAGTTCGCGAAAATCGCCAAGAACTACAGTCCACCAGAAAATCTTCTGCCGACACTACCTCCACAGTTGAGCTATTTATTCACATCGACAGGGAAAAGGTGACCCGTTATTTGTGCAAAACGAAAATTTGAAATAATTAATTGTTTCGATCGTCTTCTGCGATCAATTTGATGAGCGGGTTCAACGCTGTGTCTGCTCTCTTCTTCCTCTTCTATCCTCAGTCTTTCTATGTTTAGGATGTTTACATGATCCACACAGTGAATGAATACACTCTCTAATAGACGAAGCAAAAATGTTATTTATGATGAAAAATTTATGTAAATTAGAAATTCTTCGAAAAATGCAAATTCATCAATATCGTAAAAATGAAATACATGAAAATTTTCTAAGTGATTTTACTCAAGTTCGAAATAGGCGATTATATTTGTGAATATTTTTATGAATATTATCGTGAATATTTTTTACATTCTCGCTTTAGAAATACACTTTCACTGCGGATTAATGTGATGAATTTGTTCAGCTCACAGAGCGTATGAAGGCTTTCAAATACGCATTTTTCATTTTATAAAGCGAAAAAGTTGGCAAAACAATAAAATATATTAGGGAAAACGACTGTCTATGATCATCCATAAGCGCAAAGGTGAACCTAGAAATGAGGGGTACTGCACTTAAAGGTACTGTGACCCAAAAAAACTATAGCTCAGGTACTGTTGCTCGATATACAGTACCTCCGAAGAAGGGTACCGTATTCCCGAGCTTTCGTAGCGCTCCGATTTTGTATCCTAAAAAAAATTTACATATCATCTCTCTGCAGAACAAATAGAACAAATTTGTTTATCGTTGCGCTCAAATCTAAAAGAACTAAACGGAAATAGAAAGCTCATTTAGAAGCATTTTCAATTCTTAAATAAAAATTCATCATTGAAAAACGAACAATTCTTCCACATGTCAATTGCGTCATGAATGAGTATAAAATCGAAAGTGAAAAATTTATGCTGCAAAATCAGAAGTCAATTAATCTTTAAGCAGTCATTTCGAATGATTCAGCAAATTTTATGCTGTCGAGAATTTTCACTAGCCTAGCTGAGTACTGAGTACTGCCATAAAATAAGCGCGTGGAGAAGAAAGCAAAGGGACGGATGGTGGAAGGTGAGGGATGAGGGAGGAATAGATGATGACGGGGTTGAAACGGGCGAAAGAGTGAATATTATGATGATCATGTAATCATCTATAAATGATCTATTTTTTTTGTTTTTTTTTTTCACGATTTTCTTGGTTTAAATGCTCAGCGATGTGTCCAGCACAACAATGCCATTTTTTAAACGAATCCATTTGGAACGGAAAATTCGACTTCTACCCGTTCTATTGTATGTATTGAATTGTGTGTATCATAATGAGAGTTGTTTGTGATGCGTGAAAAAATAAACTTTATTGCTTTGTAGTTGCTTTTGTCGAACTTTTTAATTTCTTAGGCCGAAAGTCCATCGTTTGTTTTTCAACATTTAACGAAAATTCCCTTTGTTTAATTACGCGACGGTGGTACTTTTATTATACGGTGGTATACGGTAACCGGGTTATACGGTGGTAACCGGGTCATGATACGGTGGTAACCGGGTCATGATCAGGCGTTCCGAAACTGGTCACAACAATCATACGTGGGCATGGTTGTCAGCTATATCGATACGGGAATCGATGAAATTACGGTTGCCTTTGTATCTTTGTTGTATCCGGTCATGAAACATTTGGACGAAACAAAAATTCACTATGGCTTTTTTCCGTCACCTCTTCGTCAGTCATTATATATACATATATATATATATATATATATATACATAATGCATATATGTACATACATATGTAAATATATGTACATATGTATGTCTGTATATATACATATGTAAATACATATAGATATATAAAACTACAAGCTCATTAACATTTCTCAAAACGATATTTGAAAAACTAAGTGGTACTTGAGCGTATCATATAACAACACGCACATGGGATGAAAGGCCCACATTTTTGAAGATACAGAACAATGTAAAAGCAGCAGAACGCACAGTTCAAGTAAAGTAAGATTCTATGCGAAGGGGACGGAAATACGGTTTGACGACTTTTACACAATTATTTCACCCTATAGAGTAATCCATTACATTAAAGATGCTGCCTTCAATTTTTATCACCTAGTTTCATTTCGTCGAATCATCAGCACTACAATCATATGTACGCATATAAAGGCAATTGCTGAGCTAACAAGTCTGAATTGCTCTCGTAAGTAAGACATTCAATTTCAACAATAACTTATAGCTTACTTATTCTTTTGGCGAACTTCATCCCTCAAAACGTCTTCTAAAGACAAACAAACCTACCAGCATAAGCGAAGACAATAAAGTTGCTATCACTGAATCGTCAACATTACTCGCTTCAATCCGAACAAGCATTTTCTACTATTAATAAATAATATGAGTTTAAGTGTGCGAATTAATAATTGTTTTTAAGTCGTAACAAATAAACTTCAATGGAATCATAAAATTGCAAATGAAAAGAAGAAATATGAATGCGATCTTAAAATTTGCATATTCAAAAATATTACAATTGTAGAACCCCCAACATGTTAAGTAAAATTACTCAAAAAAGATTAAATAAGTAAAAAAAAACGATATGGTATGCTAGAGGAAAAAACAAAATAATGCTGAAAAAACAACAACTTACTTTCGCCCAAGAGATTCCAAAATCGAAATCATGATTGTTCCAATACCATGCGATTGATATTTCTCTTCAACTTGAATTTCGAAACTAAATGAAAAACAATAAAAATATAGTTAATTTCAGATTTCCAGAACTAACTCACATATTCTTGTCGAGATGCACATAATCATTATCAGCTTGTAGATAGTAACTTTTATGATCCGTTAACGTTAAAGTATCTATTGAAAAGTGCGCAAAACCGTAAATTGGTGCCTTCAAGTGGGAATGTATGATGCCACGAGAGATACGTAGCATGCGCTTTGGCAAATCCATTCACAAGATCAACCGTTTTCATAAATTGTCCAAAAAGAACGACACGTACTTAATATGCACTCCAACAATGCTAACCTATCCATAAGTGCACTCATACTCTAAGCGATCCGACCGCTTGTACAATTCCTCTGAAGACTCGATTTCGTGCAAACGGATCACTAGAGAACTCGATTCGACCGCTGATAAAGCGTATATATATTTTAGTTGCTTTTGCTTTCCAGAATTTCCTTACGAACTATGAACCGACGACCTAAACTTGAGTATAAAATATCAGCCTAGAATTTAGATAACAATTTTCGCATTTCATGACTACAGTCCCAGTGAATTATGTGCCAAACCTATCGAACATACAGAACAAATAGAAGCAAACATAAGCATAGATATATACAAATGATACTGCCATATTGGCAAAATGCACATTTACCAGATCGTTTGAAAAAATGGCTATTGGAGTATTATCATAAAGTGAGGGGAAAACCTAAGGAAAAATATGAGGCGAAAATTTGCTAAGTTTTCAGAAGCTGATTTTTTAAAAAAATGGTTCCTCTAGACGACAAAGAGGCTTGTTTATTTTGAAATAAAATAGGCTGTTTCAAATTAATGAAGTGCTTCAGAAAATAGTACTCGTCAATTTTTCTTTCTCCAAAAAAAGAAAAAATGTTGAGAAAACCATTTATCTTCGAACGATTCAAATGGTGTTGTTCTGAAATGGAAAATGAATCCATTATTTTCTTTGAAATTTAAGGTACCTCGAAATAACCGCTTCGACAAATGTCTTACTTCTTCTATTCATGTTCTTGTGACATAAAAAAAAAACAACTAATTAGCATGCCAATAACATACCAATAAACGACGGCTGAATCATGATCCATATCGAAACGATAGTGACAATACGCAATCGGTGTTCCGTTTGCGTTTCTCACGATTATGTATCTAAATCGGAACATGATTTCTCTACATATATGTGCACGAAATTTCCTCCCCCTTTCGCCGTTTGCGATATCGATCTCGATTTCGATGACATATAGTGACTGCCGACTTATGACAACCTAGTGAGTCCACTAACTCAGCAATGCAAAGAACTGAGAATTTCTGAAGAAAAATCGACGAAAAATGTCAAGTTTTTTTCTCAGCTGATGGGATTAGGTTTGATTTATATTATTATCTGAGGTGGTATATTGTCTGAGGCGCTCAGTTCGTCATCACCATTTGGAAATGGCTATTTCCATAGTGCCGGACGAAATGCGAGACGCAAATCTATCGCTCTCTTTTAAAGTCGACTACTATCTATCGCATATGTTGCTAAAGCCAAAAGAACTACTTTATTCCGAATAACAACTAACACGCTTCATACGACTGACCTGCTCGTATTTGGTTACTTCTAGCAAAGTTGAAGAAGTCATTCGTTTTTTGGAAGAGGAATCTGAATGATGCGTTCAATACTGCTCTAAACGTGCTGCTTAAACAATGCAAACAAAAAGCGCATGCACCCGCTGAACATTTACTGCAAATGGACGATTCTGATACGAAGCGTTCATAACAGAAATTTTGTACCCCTCAAATGGCAATACTTCTTAATTTTTATTCAATAACGAGAAGGCTAAAGAAAAGCCCGCCGACGATTTTCTTGGTAAAATGCAAAGACGAAAGCAACTCAGTACGACTTTAGATAAAAACAGTGACGAAGCAAGAAATTAACGTTGTCGAAACCGTATCTGGGGAATACAGTGAGCAATGCTTGCACTAAAAAGCGCATCATAAGCCTCCTCCCTCCCAAAGAAGGGAAAACATATCCGATAATATCCAGCCAACGTCAAACGAACAAACGGGTGGAAGGTAGGTTGGAGCATGCAATATATATGGTTAAATTAGGCGTGTGCCAATCTTAAACGATGATGAAGAGAGTTTGAGAACTGAAGAATCGGAATACCCTGCCAACGAATACGGATGATAGGAATTTAAAAAAATTAAACGTTAAATTCCAGCCAAACTCCTTTTCACAGTAATCTATGGAGTTCATTAACACGCATACACAGCCACAAAGAAACTCAAAGAGATAGGAATGTTGCGCATCGCGTCAATACCGTAGTGATATGTGATCAATCAATCGATCAACTATCTCCTCGATCAGGTAGTACAACTGCTTTCATGCTCAGCTCATTGTATTTATTCATGGTGACCGCTATCCAACACTTTGCCTTACGTAGAACTATTTAATACAAGCAATCAGTATCTATCTTCAACAACTACTTAACGCTTTCGAAAAAACAATATCGAATATCATTGGCTTTCATCAAATATCGTCTCCGCTACCCGATGCCAATTCATCTACTTATCTACGGAGTACCAGAAGCATCGCTAAATTATTAACTGCGACAAATCTCGACACCTCCTTTATGTATCATCTTTATCAGTTATCAAAGTACGTTCTCAAGGACGATACGGCGTTCTCGTATCTGAATTCACACCGACGTTAGTCGCCTTTAGTATCAAACCTGACTCCACCCAATGATCCATTCACTGACTGGAAAAAACTTGTCTTTCGATTCAATCAATTAGTATTATTTTGTTCAGCGAACATAGATAATTGAAAATAAAAATAGTAAAATTATGTGCCCATAAACGAGCTGAACATCACAGAAAATATTTCATGCTGCTCAGTCGAAAAAAAAAGAATTATTAATACCTGGATGTGGTAGCAGTAAGTTCTTGTTTTTTGCTCACTTCATCGTATCCCCATTGGGATAGCTCATAGAATGTCCTCATATTATTGACGAATAGGTTGAATATCCAAGCGAAAAGTTCATCATCCAAATGTGTACCCCATAGAAACGAATATGACAATTGCTCACTGCAATCGCATTAATTTTATCGAGAATTAATAAACGAAGTAATAAGTAAAAAGTAATTAATGAACGAAGTAATACAGTTAGTTAATGAAAACATTTTCCTCCCAGCACTCCTTCTGTTGCAATTTTCAAAAAAAACAAAACAAAACAAAACAAACAAACGAACAAATGAAAACATTTCGATTCCCCTAATAATTCAATGTTTTTAAATTCTTTTAAGTTTTAAAAATTTTATGGTTTTGATTAACTATAATGAATTAAGCAAAATGCTTTATAGCACGGAAACATGCTCACACAAGCAAAAAAATAAATAATTAAGATTATATTTTACGAACTAACGGCGAATAACGAAATAATCAAGTAGCACCCACCCCGATGGCGTTTCAGCGGGTATGGGACACTTGAGTGCTTGAACTGGATTCGGCATCTTGCTCGCTTTCTTCACTAGCCTTTTCTTGAGATCACTGCGAGCCATGATCGTTCTTGAAAATATTAACGCATATATATATATATATATAATATGTGTATATTGTATATATACATGTATATACATATATATCGAACACCTCAGGTTCACAAGTAGATCATCTTGAACGATCGCGATGCTTTAAAAAATGGTTTACCGTATTATCTAAAGCGAAGCGCCAATACCTAACTTTTAGGACGGAGATGCAATGGAGGAAAAAGGATATCGATATGGAGACATGTAAAAAGTCTTCTAGAGAGATAAGGAAGTTTATTCGTATTTGAAAGCCTTGAAGATGCTCTAAACTAATTGGTGTGGTTTTTAAAATTATAAATGACCTGGTTGCTGTAAAGTCCACAATAGATCATCAATTTCCGACTGCTTCAATCAACCTTACCGAGTTTCAAAAAAATGCCAAATTCCATTTTAACAGTGGAAAACGTGGTGTCGATTCCATTGACAATTTTTTGCTAAAAAAAAAAAAATCCCATCAATTATTTGTTAACGATCTCTAACTTGCCTTTATCAACCGAATGATCACTACGGAAAGTTCACATCGAGTGAACTTCCCTGAATTCACTCCTCATTACCGTTTAAGAAATTCCAAAAGTAATTTCATTTTCCCAATAAAATCTTTAAAGTCTCAATCGCTTTCAGTAAATCACATGAAGCAATCATCGTTGTTAGCAGTTGTGATTGCTAGCTGTATCTTATCACTTTTAATTGTTATTCCGATCTGCATAATCAATAAGTTCTTCTTATCAAAAAATAAGCATGTAATGTTTTCATAGATGAAAGTATGCTCGATCAGCCACAGTTTTACTCATGCTCGAATAGCGTACAACCCTCTCGTTGCCTACTAGAGCGTGACTCATATTCCATCTACTTTCACAACGGTATGTATCCGATTATTGTTGTAAAAATATTGCAAATAACAAATTGATTGCATGATTCTCGTTTACAGCTCTCCTAAAATAACAAACAAAAACACGCGAAACATTTTACTGACACTCGTTCACAAACAAGCAATAGCCAATCTCTTCATTACATATCAAATGTTTACTGCGTATACACACATATATTAATAAGTATGATGAGTATATATAGACTAGTTCAATTTGAACAAATCAACTCTCCCGTTTATTACGCTTTAAACGATCACGTATCCCAATTCAAAAGCCTCGGCTTAACGTTTCATTCAGATAAACGGAGAATAAAGGTAACAGCTACCTACGCTTCTAATTCGTATTGCAAAAAAAAAAGCTGCTATCTAATGTTAAAAAACCATGCAGGTATAAATCACCTTTGAGGCGGTTCACTTGTTAGCAAGCCTACCGAAGAGGAAGAAGCGTTGAGCGCACCAATCATTAGAAACTTTTCCATTCGGTTCTTCGACCTCCTAAGGTGAAGACGTCATGTAGAATTCTCTACGTCATGAAGGGAAAGCAAATTAATCCCAACTCTCTCTACCCCCCTCCCCCCGAAAATGATCCATAGCCATAATGACTACATGTACGACAAACACCACTCATTCTTAGTTGATCGAGCTCCTTTCAAATATGTATTATGCTGGGTCTCTTACAACATATTTTAATGAAGTCTCACCGAATGAAAAATATTATACTTATCGTATTCTTCATTTAGAATTCTCAATGATGTAGAAATTCCTACTTTAAATTTCGTGAAATTTACGGCATTGATAACGGTTCACAAAGTTGTTGATTTTTTAAGGTACTTTTTGGATACCACCCTTAACTCCAATAGGCAGAGCAAATATGAACCTCTAATAATTGATTCGAAACAGCATCTGACAAGCTAACATCGAAAACATTATGGTCATTGGTAAGAAATGCTCTATAACGCTCATTTGTATTAGCTTTTTCATTTTTAAAGCGATAGCAGAATCTCGACTTTAAAGCGAAATAATCTGGCCGTATTTGAAAGTGCTCAATTAAAACCATACAATTTCAACATTGAAAATTATTGCCCCTTGTCTCCAACTACTCAATTCGAAAGCTTCAGAGCTTTCTTCGTCCACAGCAAAGCAAATATGGCTCGAATATCAAATAAATCAAAAAAACAGCACCATTTTTTTTCCAAATCCACCAGCAATCACTAAAAGTAAATTAGAAGTGTTAAAAAGTGTCAAGAAGCATTAGAAGACAAATAAACTAATATTATTAAAACAAATTATCAAACAAACTACACATATGAGTCCAAGCGTCGGGAAAAAAGAAACCTGAGTTGTCGTCACACATAAATTTATTCAACGCTTCAGTGCCAAGGAAAACATACCGAAAATCTTTGAAAAGTACATAGTTCTTGAATTCTCCCACCCTCCCCCCCACCAGCTCCTCTTCTCCCACACAAAGCAAAATAGCATTCGTTGCCAAAATTCCTAATGAAATTATATTAGCAACTGCTATATTCGCCAAATGAATCCAAAGCGTTCAATTATAAACTGGAAACGAATGACGTATGCTGAAGAGATGGCCATCCGATCGTACTAAAATTAGTCGATTCAATTAATACAGCGTTCAAATTTGCATATAATATGCAAATATCCTATTTATTGACTTTACATATAGTTATGTTCTCGGTACAAAAACCATTTCAACGATACATGCCCACACCAAAATTTTTCTCCTAACTGCTGGCAATTTTGCTAATCTCACGTTCCTTTCTTTGACCGTATCACATTAAACGCATGAAGATGAGCAAATCGATTGAGATGGAACTATGGTAAACACAATGATCACTGAATGACTCGAGCCGAACAGTTAGATACTAAAGCTCTCCCCGCAGCCGCATGTTCCCTTTATATTCGGATTGCGGAATATAAATTCCGAAGAAAGTGGCGATTTAACGTAGTCCATTTCGGTGCCAAGAAGTGTTAGCTGTGCCTTAGTATCGATCCAAATTCTAACACCATCCTAAAGCAGATCTTATGTAGCAGCATTAATAAAATAACATTTTATGACGAAAAAGAGAAGGGGTAGAGCTTGAAGGATCCGAGTGGGTGGAAGCGATGGTGAAGGAGAGGAAAGGGGATCTGGCGTGCCGAATACGAAAAGCTGCGCGTGCGTCATAAAACTTCGTTCCGAAAAAAAAAAATGGAAGCTTTTGAAAACGCCTAACGAAACAAGTGCTACACCAGAAAAGAAATTCACCTTTCACAAGTTCTTCATTTCACACCACAATCACACTGTTCGATATTAGCAAGCTGATAAAGGACGACTACTACCAAGCTGCTATTACCTTGTTTCTATTTTTGCAACGATCTCCAACATTCACCACATCCCCCTCCCACCTCTCCTACAGGGTCTCGCAGTTTGACATTAAGTAGCATCGAATGAGATGAAAAACAGAACGGCGGATATGAAAAAGTTTTCGAACCTGAACCACTTCTTCGTCGAATTTTGCCTTCTGTTTCGCATAGTCCAACGTGTAGGTCAAACCATTGCAGCCACGCTGCCTAACACCAATCTGTAACACATATCAATCACCACGCTCTATGGCGTTACAAAGTAAAATTCATAGCTTGTCCAATGCTCATGCCTTAGTAGGCATTAGTGATGCCATCGTACCAAAAAGTATAATACTTTTCGTACTGTACTTGTACTTATACCGGGTATAGTACAGTATCGTACCAAATTCCATTTTTCGAAGGGAAGTACAAGTACAGTATCCTACCAAAAAATCTGGTACGATGGCATCACTAGTAGGCATTATTCTCGTTCTGCTGTTTGCCGTTTTTAATATGCGTTATCCCATTTTAATTATGTCAGCATTATGTATGTTCTCCCCTCCCCTCTCCTTCTCCCTGCAAAATCTGCGTTTCTATACTATCACATGACTTAACCATCTCTTCGCAGCAATGGTGTGACATTGCAACGCTAACCGTCAACACTTAAAGAAGGCTGACTTTTAGATTTATAAGAAAATGAAACCGAAATATACGACGCTACACAAGATAACTTACAAATCATTTACCGGTCGGACTGCTGTCCGAGTCACGACACGATGTGTTCGTACGTTAGCCCGTACATCGACCTTTATCCAGAAATTTACCAGTTCCGGCGAGATCAAAAACACTGTTAGCACACAACAAGATAATTCTGAGCCTGGTGGCTCTCCACAACCGAAAGACAACGCCAGAAAGTGGGCCTTCGACAATTGCGAATAGCTACTGCGAAACCCACAGTTGTCACCCTCCTTCAAAAGCAAGATGCTCAACCATTGCATATTCCGATTTGGTTAATCAGAATTGACGACCAACCTTCAAAGCTTTCATTTCCGGTTCCTTTTCTAAAAGCAGCTTAACCCGTTCGACAGCTTCAGGAGTAAGCGTTAGAGCAGCTTTCATTGGCGTTCGACGTGTCACTCCTTTGACAACTCGTGCTGCTGCACCACCAATACGTGATCCCATTCACGCTGACACGTGTTCTTGTTCTTAAAACAACAAATCAAACCCATTAACTCTCTCGAAGTTGTATAGTATTTATTCTTACGGATTACGATTAGCGCTCGACCGACGCTTCATCTCGGCAATCGACGAAATGTATGACAGAAAACATACAGCTATATTTGAAACAAGCATATGGGTAGGGCTCGCTCAGCGCTAACATAAACGTTCAATGATGAACGTTTATATGTCACTGATTGCATTTTATAATTCTTTTCGTGCCCATGTTCGTTGGCAAACGTTCGCTTACATAAGCCTTTCTCGTTCATTTTGATACAGTAACTTGTAGCAACGACTTAATAACTTCACACACTCAACATCTTCAGAGGTGTGGATCGTTAGAAATCAGTCGACGAGAGAAGCATCGGCTAGTTCGTTATCTGTTGCTGAACATATTAACAATCCACAACTTCCTGTACCTCAACTTGAAAAAAAAACGATGCAGGCATGCTCAGCGAAATGATCTGCTGAGAGCGCCCTCAAGCCACCAAGAAGACATTTCAAGAACTCATTGTCAATTATCAACTCTCTTTTAATTCATTAATTATTTGATCATTTAAATGACTGATTTCCCACCGCTAATAAGTTTCGAATTTGTACAACCCGATCTGACGGCATTCAGCAACCAAAAATTGATTTTTAGCTAGCGTAACTGATTTTTATCAAGTCAAGAATTTCAAATAAAGTATGGAAACGATAACATTCATGAATGGCCACCTCACGCAAATAAGATGAAATAAAAATAAAAGGTGTCTGAATCGTATAAAACGAATAGAAATTATACGAAGAAACATCTTTTTCTCATAAGTTACTTTATTTCCGCTTCCTGGCATCTACTGAACAACAACCAAACGCATCAACCGCATAAAAGCTGCACAATCAACTAAACAGATCACTGCATATGAAAGGAGAAAGACGTACAAAATATGACTGAGTTGTATGTATCAAAAAAAGACCCGAAATTTCTGTGCATGTCTCTCAAACATACCGCTTACTCCTTCACCGCTTTTATTATTCCTCAGCTAAAGACGATAGCCGCAAAATTTCGACCCGATTTCTTATTGAGGTAGCTATGATTCTCTCAAAAGAAAATATTGCAGAAAGATTTTTAAAATAGGAGATAAATACAAGGAAATCGCACTGAGGTCGACGCAGCTAAACCACGGCCGGGCAAGAACAGGTGGCACAGGAAGCAAGGGGCAGCTAGGGAGGGGAATAGAGAGAGAAAGAAAGAAAAGAAAAGGTGGCAAGTTCATCTCTGCTTGCCAATTTATTTCAAATTTCTTTAAAGTCTATCACATTTCAAAAATGGTAAATTCTTTGTCTAAAACTAAGACTTAGCTTTATCGAACTGAAATTGAGTAACCTTTTTAAAAAAATGTTGTGGAATTTATTTTATTCATCCCTTTTTTTCCCTTTCCCATCACACTTCTATTTCGATCGATTCGACGCAACCGTTGTTTTGAGAGCCTAACTCTCGAGAACTCTCTTCCGATTAGAAAAAAATTCAACAAGACGTTTTCATGTTCTCGTATGCACTAGAAATCCATAAAGACGATAAGAATTGTAATTGCAAATAATTGCAATTAATTAATAATTGCAAAACGATAAGAAAAAAACTGCTAAACGGAACTCCTGGATATGAATCGAAAGTCGAAGTCAACCTCACTGTCAATGATGCTTGAAGAGGCCTTGAACGACCTCTGTAATACACGCTTTTTGCTTTGCGCATTTAAAAAAAAAACAACGAGAAATTTCAACTATTAAGTCATAAAGCCCAGAAGATTACTCTTCCTCTATACCCGAAAATGGTATGTATGGCAAAATCCTATTTAACGGCAACAAAGCAAAAGTTTTTAAGAAAAGATGCCTTAAGGCAACAAAGATCGGGAAGAGCTCTAATAAGATATAAGGCAGGTTCAATGATGCAAGGCTGTAAGTTAACGTGGTGGAACAACGAGAGCACCGACAGGAACACTACTCTTATTCCCATAGCCATCGTATTGAACAGTGCACATATCTGCTGGTCCCATTGATATCAACGTCGACATATACAGCTGAAACAAATCATTCTCTTAAAATAAGCACTTGAGGCATTAAAAGTTAAGACCTTATACAACACGGCATAACGTTCAGTAAATATCTTTCCGCCTATGACAGTAGAAACTAGCCCAATCGTCTAGCACTTATCATTATAATCGCCGAAGGCATCTAAATTAAAAAAACTAATTTTTTTTGCTTTCAAGCATGTCTTTTATTTGTCTACAGTACAGCCTCTCCTTTCGTGGATGGTGAAAGCTTAGAACAACATACTATACAAATAATCCACATAAAATATGTAGTTCGAACAATACACTACATCACAAAATGAAAAGATAGCATTTAATAAATAAAGTTTCTTCATATGTTCATCAAAACATTCCGCTAATGAATACTGCAGGAAGACAAATTTAAAAAAATCCCAAACTAAGGGTACACAGTCATTATGTTATAAAGCCCACATAAGGGATAAATCAACAACAGTACCAGCAGTAAGGGACCTGCTGAGTCTTCTCCCCTCTGCAAAGAAAGCTTTTTTGATATTCACTCTCTGAAGAAACAGGCCCGATAATCCCTTTCCACTTCCTTCCAAAAACAAATATAACAGAAACCTGGCCATCGCTCCACGGTGCCAAACATTTGTCTCCAACTCTCCACACTGGTTGCGCCATCGTACCACAACGTTGACCCTTCACATCGACCACAGCAACATCCTGCTTCGGAGGAGGATTCACGTAATTACGGGTGAAGTGCAACATTCCTTGAGGATGCTCATACCTTCCTCCTTCATGCTTACGATCTGGACCTGCTCCATTCGATGGGTAACTCTTTTGAACTCTCGTATTTTCACCGCTGTTATTACAATCCCGACGATACGTGTTACGAAAATCGCCAGTCGCCTCATTACCATGTCGATTTGGTGGCCTTTCAACTCCAGTACTTGTTGATGCAGATATGCTCATCGAGGATATGCCTGAAAGGAAAAGGCTAATTACTAGCACTATAACAGCGAGATTCTTCAAACCGAAAAAAAACAAAGAAGTGCGAAAAATGGATTGTCCGGAAAATTAAAAATATTTTAGAAAATTATTCAGCCTTATTTTCGCCTACCGCGCTTTAGTCATACAGATGCTCCCCGAGATACGATATTTCGAACTTACGATGACGATACTCATAAGGCAAGATTGTAAAAATATTTTAAGTTTTGCGCGGAAGGCAAAACTTGAATCTGCGGTATGATACGTTGGGAAAGATGCCTCGAGGTACGCATTTCTCGCCTTCTGAGATGCCAGTATGCGGTACTACTCCATACTGATCAACATTCTATGAGACTCGTGGGTAGACTAATCCAGTTTCAAACTTACAATATTTTCAAGTTACTATGGGGTCATCGTAACGCATCTCCATTTTCACTCGAGGAGTACCTGCATTATATTAGCGAAAAGCTGAAAAATGGTGGCTAAAAAATTTGTTCTGAAATGAATTTCACAGGTCTCTCCCACCGCC
>JPKZ01000439.1:288256-300739 GCA_000803305.1 Toxocara canis
ATTTAGCCAGAAAAAAATGCAACTAATAATATTAAGCCATCTTTTTATGCGATAAACCGACCTATTCAGTTGTAACTGGCAAGGAGGGGGAACGAAATTTAAAAAATGCCAAACCGTTAGTGACAGCGTCCGAAGGGTGAGACTGCGTATTGAGAGGAGGGAATGCCCTGTTGTTAATGCTAAAGCGATCGTTCTCTCTGCCTCTACCTCGATCTCGATTCTCACGCCATCCACTGCGATTTGAGTTCGATATTTCCATCCCACGTTTCACTCCTCCACGGCCCAACTGTCCACGCATCTCACCTACAAGCGCTTATCATGCGCCGTTGTGCGCGGGCTTGACTTTATCAGTGTTTATTGCCTAACCAACACAGCGGATACCGGCTCACACTAGGCTAATATCCCCATCCGCCCTCCCGTTATTTGATCGTTTGTCCACATGTCACGAGAAATGTGGGAAAATTTCTCATGGCCAGATCAAATCCTTCTGCGTTCGATGAGTCCCCTTCCCTCCATCCTCATTCTTCGAGATCTGTCTGCCCACATGTACATCCGGCATTACATGCAGTCGGCAAGATAATCGCTGTATCTATTTGCAATATTTGCGTTCTGTGTCAACTGCTGCCACTTGGAAGGCTGAATTCTGCAGCAAAACCTGTACGCGCAAAATGATCTGTCCCAAATCCGTACCACACAAACGTGACGGGCAAATCGTCGATCGGGTGCTATGCCTGGCGACGGTTCAACCTCAAGTTATCATCAAAAAGATTACACCATTTGGTGAAAACTATCGGCAAACGACATTCCAAAACTAGTTCCTGACAAAATTTTCACTCGTTTGAGCTTAACAAAGAAGGCCTAACCATCAGAAAACCAACCACCAATTTTGTACAAATATTTTTGCAGGCATTCTAACTTCAGCTCGACCACTCTCACCTCTCCTCCTCCCTCTTTGGATCCATAGGTGCAAAACTTAAGGTTAGTTTTACGGTCCAATTTCGTATGTCTTCGAAAACAATAATTCTTAGAAACGACTGCTTTTACAAACTAAACTAGGCTCCATCTTGCATTCTACTTTTCATCGATCCTTTCATATCGATAAAAAGCCCTTTAGCCGAACCCCCTTATAAGTGCAAACTCATATCAGTGTTCTTCTATATGGCGGTTAGCAACCAACATAATTTAAAAAAAAAACAACAGAGCAACAGCTCGACGCTTTGCAAGTGGTATATGCAATTTCATTTTAAATAATCGATGAACATGCTACAAAATATAAAATATAAAAATTTCGTTTATTTCCTACTTTTACGTGAGGAGATACGTTAACGGAATGAGAGCAGCTTTCAAGAACGGGGTACCTCGATTAGCAAATCCGCTGTTTGCTCGCTGGCCGAAATTACGCTCGAAACGTCGATTGCCACCACTCGCAAGTGGACTCTCGCCTCGAAACGTCTTGAAAGGAACATTTTAATCATAAAAAACGTAACAACATGCTTATCATTAATGATTATCCAGAATTATCCAGAATGATGATCCAGAATCCAAGTAGCGGAATATTTGCTACCATTTCATGGCTTCGAGAACAGAAATGTTCATAAAATGATGTCTGAAAGCAACAAACTGGAATGCGTGTTGCGAGGCTGACATCATATGACTTTAGCAGCTCACTCATCAAACCAGTTAGTTTCTTAAAGTGCTTACAGACGACAAAAACTCAAAATTTTCTGACTCCATTGCTCGTACAAATCTTCTATGATACTAAAGATTTGTTTGCGTTTCGGCTGGAAGTGCATACCAATTTTTCTTACCCCTTTAAGAGTGCAAAGTCTCTCCTAGAGTCAATGAACTGGTTTGCGACCGCGCATATATGACGATCTTAGAACAATTAACAGGAAACATGAGGACAAAGCAGGCTTACATAGTTTAAAAATCAGGAAATGATCAGTTTACTGAGAAAAGGTTCAGAGCCAAGTGTGAGCGGTGATTCCATGTAATTACGATCCAATTCTAAGAAAGATGTTACGATGAGAACTCGAACTATGGAGGAGATGGTGGATGACAGGGGAAACTTCGGTCCTATTCAGATAAGCAGTCTATGGGGGCGGAAACTATATCATGTTATCTCGAGTAAGAAGGAAGGGTGCAATAAAGTTTTTATCTTTTCACAAAACAGAATATTCGAGTTATGCGCAATGTCTGCGAAGAAGTAAAATTTCACACTCGATGCGTACTTCTTTCGTCCGCTATGCTTGAAGAGTTTTATCTAAGGTGAAGACTATGTGCGGGTAACAGCTTCATTTAAGTACAATTGCAGCATGTATTAAATATAAGCACAGACAGACTTTATGTCAACTCGTAAAGTAACAGTTTCACTTGCGACTCTGTTATGGCTAACGAAAGTATCATGTCTTGCAGATGGAAAACGACTTAACGCAACTGTACCACAAGATAACAAAACGAACCTCAGACGCTGAGCCGTTACTCTGCGTTGGAAGAGTGCGCGATGGAGTATCGTATTCTGGAACCTTTGACTGTACAAAGTCAAATAAAGTTGGTGGCTGTGAGGGACGCTGATGCAGCATCGCCTCTGCTCCGTTCTCTTCACGATTACATCTCCGGCCCTTCAAAAGGCACACATATCTGCTTATGCTCCCATATAAAAATATCATTATTTGAAAATTATGTTGGGTTTTTGAGGGAGAGAAAATATTCGCAAACAGACAAACAGTGCGCATGTAGACCTTTAAAAAATTCGCTTCTCAAACGAATACTTGATATACCAATACAGAGGCAGTCCTACTTTCACGATGCAACCCTGAAGTAAATAGGAAGGGTGAGGCCACAAACATCCTTGCCAAACCCCTCCAAACCTCCCCACCCCTTTCCCCCCCCCCCTATGCTTTCAATACGCATATAAAACGACACCTTCAACTTTCTCCTACTTATAGAACGAAATACAATATCTGATTGCAATACAATATTAGCAAACTAATAATCATAAAATAAAAATTGATGAACGCAGAACCTTTCTTTGGTCGGCTCCCACACGCACACCGCTGGTTACCTCCTTTCTGACGTTCTTCACAACATTTACAGGTTCAGCAGGGGCCTTCATTTTTATCTGAAAACCATCAAATACTTCCGAAGAGAACGCTTCATCGCTTGATTTTGCTTTAAATTGGAAAGAATGCCACACAATTCAGACTTTCAAAAAGTAATAAAAACCCAACGCTGTGATAAGTTCCACCAACTTTCATAAAGTTGTTTCATCATGCTATGTATCGGAACCGCACCACAGACATATCATTTCCAACAGAATCCCCAAGTGCTACAACGTTCAGGGTTTCCTGCAGCGGAAGAACTGTTCGAGATGGGGGCAGGGGAGATGTCACCTCTACCTAAGCAACGGCCTGATCGTGGAGGTTGGTAATATTCTATAACAATACGAAAGGATGCGAAGCAACGTCTAGCGGCGAGGATATTTTTACTAGGGAAAGGACGAGACAAGAGGAGAAAGGAAGGAAGAGAAATTCCAAACTTAGGCTATGACGAGGAGGATTTAAATGAAATAATTAAAAATAATACAAAATAATACAAAATACAAAAATCAGAACAAACATTATATTGAGAAAACAAATTGCACAGAAAAAGCTGTGGCGAGACATCTGCACGGTTAACGAAGTAGCCAGACAAAGAATTTTTATTAAGCAAAACCCTACAGAGACGATTAAGTGTGTACCAAGCAATAAATAACGTTAGTATAAATCATCCAGGCCGAAATGCACAACTACCACACCTTTCATGCGAATCACATCGAGCTTAGGATGTTCAAACAACAGCTTGCATAACAGTCGTGAAGTTAGTAACGTTTGAGTTGGAAATTAATGATTGGATTTTACTAATTCCTTTGCGTAATATCGTTACGTGCAAATAGACTCCTATTCCTAAAGTTCCCGGAATCTTGCGCATTTTTCTGCTATCCTCCACAGCTACCTTCACAATACCAGTAGGCCGAAAACCTTGACTTGAATAATTTTTTACAGGGAATATTTTTCGAGTAATTTCGAGTCGAATTATTTGTTATTTGAAATAAGAAGTTACTTACGTTCTTCCTTAGCAGCTCTTTAACAGAACGTCATTGGTTGTTCCCGAACTATGTTTCCCTTCTAAATACCATAAGGCGATAGAAAGGCGTTACGTAGCCGTTTCTAAAATGCTCTCAACGCCCATTTCGTTATGCATATTTTCAGTTGCGTGCCAAACACACCGAAATTCAAAATAACAAAACCGAGGAAAAATAAAAACAAAAAAGAACGAACCTGACTGGGTGCAAACTTCTTGACGTTCGAACTTTCGGAGATAGCTTGTTCGATTTGCGCTTTACGCGCCGCACCAAACTGCTCATTTTCGGTATTCTCTTTTTTAGATGTGATGTTGTTGATGACGTCATTGGCACGAAAATTTTTCGCCTCAATTCTATTCATTGACCGTTGAAGATCCGCGCTTGACTTCTGAAAAAAAAACCGATATTTTTGCACCGATACGTCTTCTATAAATTTGAATACTCTTCCAGCAAAAACTGCGCACCATTGGAACATTTAGAAGCAATTACCATCGTCATTATGACAACAATAACATTTGCTACAGCAATTCTTAAAACGCAGAATAGGGGTTAAAAAGACCAACAAACCTTCTTCGAGAAAGTTCGATTTGCGCTTTACGCGCCGCACCAAACTGCTCATTTTCGGTATTCTCTTTTTTAGATGTGATGTTGTTGATGACGTCATTGGCACGAAAATTTTTCGCCTCAATTCTATTCATCGACCGTTGAAGATCCGCGCTTGACTTCTGAAAAAAAAATCCGATATTTTTGCACCGATACGTTTTCTATAAATTTGAATACTCTTCCAGCAAAAACTGCGCACCATTGGAACATTTAGAAGCAATTACCATCGTCATTATGACAACAATAACATTTGCTACAGCAATTCTTAAAACGCAGAATAGGGGTTAAAAAGACCAACAAACCTTCTTCGAGAAAGGTACCCATTTCGGAGCCGCACTGTCCATGTTACGTGATTGCTTGTATAGCCAATTCTGGAAATAGACCAACCACATATATGCAACAGAACAAATGCTTGTTTAGCCAGTTCTGGAAACAGACCAACCACATATATGAAACACAACAAGCAGGTGATCGATCTCACTTATCACACTTTGAACTCCTAAAATTGTGCGATGAGGTCCCGTCATTCAGTTGCCATCACCAAATACCTACCATCACTCGCTTGGCAAATTTCGATTGCCATTAATCGAGTACTGGTACTCGTCACATCGAAGACCGATTACTGAAGTGCCGGGAATCGATAACGAGCAACCGACAACCCGTATCGTTGTGTGAGTTATTTGAAATGCATCGGCGAAAGAGTTCCTCTCCCTTATGTGACCTGTACTCACATAAACGAAGTCGATGAGGTATACGAAATCACCATGACGGAAACGTGTCGGCATGAAATTTGCTTGAATGTGCTGGTTTATGAAGAAAATCGCTGCCAACCTTGCTTTGTGGAGGCCCGACATTGGACGCAATCGATCCACCGACAAAGTAGTTAAATTATATAATATTACAAACTGACAGGAAGTTATGAATGGAATAACTGTACAACCGTACGACAAAGTGCTGATTTTATGCCCATTGTACTAGCGAAAACAGCCATAATAACGTACCCTTTCAAGGTTCCACTTTTCGATGAGTCTTCCCACCATTCCGCCAAGAATACGACAATTTGCTGAATTGATCAGCACCATGCCACCTTCCAAAGGGATCGTACCCATCAGCAGAATCTTTGTCCCTGCGAGTGTCTCTGTACTAAAATAATACCGTAATGAGTGCAGTAGTCCGTAATCGATTCAAAAGCAAGCAGAGGTGATAGGCCAATTCAACTCCATATGTCACTCCTCGACAGACAATTAGTGATAATCTATCCAGCTGCTATTCGATATAGCTATCACAAACTAGAAATCACAAATCGAATGAAGAATGAGTGCCGGTTCGGTCTAAAAGAAAAAAAAACGGTAGAAAAACATAAAAAGCAACACTGACGTTAAAGTGGGAATAGGATCAAACTGAAGCGCATTAACACTCGAGTGGCCATCGGTAAGTTGAATTTTATTGAGACCATCGTTAGAACGTGACGGATCTGTTAGTTTGGAAAAAAGCACGTTTCTTAATTTTGAGATCTGCACCACCACTGGACCCTGCAAGTAAAATCGTTTTACAAAGTAGCATTTGAAATTATTGCCGAGCATCTCGGGATAGCTATATATGAAGCAATAAGGCTTCAACAATTCACGAACAGTCATCGAAACAATGACTGCCACCAGTAATGGAAAGAAAAGTGCGGAGTTCAGGATGGTGACATGGAAATGGAATGGGGGTGGAAGGGGAGGAAAGATGAGAGAGGAGGGGAAGAGAGATAGTCGTAAAGTGGCGACTCAAGATGAGGTACAGTGTTAGATAGTGAGGTTACATGTAAATTTCGATCTCTAGTTTTCTACGTTATTGCCTCAAACCAACTTATCCTTTAATAAACTACAAATTAAATCCTATCATATCGGACAACAGTTGCTAAGCGCAATCGGTATTCAAAGACCACCCCTTTAGGCACGTTCCGGCAGATCGTTTTACAAGCTTTCGAAGGCAAACGTCGCAAGATGCCCTAAGTTCGTCCCGTGTAATCGTAAGTAAATTCCAGCGCGAGAAAAAAAACAACTAAAACAAAACGACCGAAATTATGCGTTAAAAAAAATACCTTCAGCTCGCAAAGACGATGGTTTACTCGATCAGCCAATAACGGTATGCTGTATTCACGAATATCCGTCTAAAAGAAAAAGCTGATGAAATCTTCAACGCGAAATAAATTTCATACTCCCCATGCACAAATGCCGCATCAACGCTGACGAATATACAAAAGTAAAGCAACTAGAAAAATTCATCACAAAAAACTTCGAATGGAGTACTTCATGGAGAAAACAATTCTATACCTCCCCCTCCTCCCCCCCCTCCCCACAGCTCTGCTCCTCCCTTCTCCTAAAACCATGTTAGCATAATATTCTGCTGCTCAACATGCACTTAGCAGCTAAGTAAATGTCTGAGGAAATTATGTGTGAGAAAATATCGATCATTAGTTTTAACAATAAAATTTTCAAAACTTTTCCCATAATGGCAACTGAAATTCCGAAATGTTTAGGCCATCAGAGTGAGAGGAAATATTGACATAAAAGTGAAAACAATGTGAAACAATCCTCTCTTAGAATTTGGCGAAATGCGGAGAAGTTAATGAAAAAAAAACGTAACAAGAGAAAAGGACGAAAATAAGGAAGCACTGAAATAGGTGAGACGTTGACGATTACGGTTCAAGGTAGACATCAATCTGCCACCTAAATCGATCACTGTTGGGGCTGCAATTGTAAATCGTCTAATATGGCATGTGACCGAATTCGTCAATTTCCATGGCAGAGTTGAGTTTCTCAACGAGCTAGTTGCCGTTCGTTGTTTATTACTCAAGTGCATTAAGTGCCTCGGTGCCAATAATACGGCATATGTGCTCGTACTATTCACAAAAGTTGTTTACAGGTAACGATTCTGCCTTGACAGCCTCAACGGTAAACGGATTAAGTTACGATAGCAATAAAGAGATGGGCTTACGTCGAGCAAAGTTTGGAGTAGTTGCGAAGAATCATTGAACTGTTTATCGCCAAACACTTCCGCTAGTCGTTGCTCCGTAATTGGCCAACCCTCTTTAATCAGCTTGTCCACTCCAGGAAAGCGCATTCTGCAAACTAATGAAATAAATGCCTTTTCAGAACAATTCAATTCCCCTTATCAGACAATAAAGCACTGCGCGCATCGGAAGCGTCTCGAGCGAATAAACAGAAAACAATCAACGGATTCCTCTTCTCGACTGCACTGATCTAAAGATGATCCAAATGTTCAAGCGTTAAACAACGAAGGAAATGTTTCTTCTTCGCTCCTTCTCATTATTAGTCTATTTAATTATCAAGGTGCAATACCTTGATAATTAAACAGTTAATTATCAAGGTGTTGCACCTAAATAGATAATTAATTAACGAACAACGAACACTGTGCACGTTCAACAAAGAATTTAACAACGGCACAAGGACACAGCAATACTTCTGAAAATCGCCTAGAAACCTTCTACGCATCGTTTAAAAACTAAGTAAACTATAAATGACTGCAACTGGAATACAAATGAACGCCAAATTGGCTTTTAGTTTCTGAAATAATTACGGTGAAAAATCATCTCGACACGCTTTGTTACATCTTTCAAGCGAACTACAGCATCAAATCGGCTATTAATTTTATTCCATAAATACTAAACGTACTATGCAACATTCAACATATCACAGTCACGTTTAATGTCACCCCGGAAATGAACTCTAAACTAAAACGGAAATGAAATTAAAACGACCGCATAACGGCATCACACATTCGCCAATGTGATACATGTCCGCAAATGGAAAATTGTTGATCGAAAAATAAAACTATTAGCTTAATTACTAGCATTTAGGCTAATTTCATGCTATCCTAACGTGCAAAAAAAAAAAACAAACAAAAAAGCAAACTTTACGTGCACATATGCCCATTTCATCGGCAATGGCACCGATCTCTCTCCCTCTTCTTCGTGCGAAAACGACGAAATAAAAAAGCCGTAAATTTATTTGACAGTGCGGAAGGTTTCGTGCCGAGAGTCAATTCGAGCCAATATTCTCGATCTTCTGCGCTTCTTGGTGATATAAGACAAAGGTCTGGACCTGCTTGAAAACGAAGCACACAGCTTACCAAAAAAGAAAAAAATTTTGTGGATGTTTTTATCGGTTCACGTCTATGATTCCTTAAAGTACGTTAAACTTATATACATACATATACATATACATATATGTATATATATACATATATATACATATATATATATATATGTATATATATATACATATATACATACATCGAACACTTTGTATTGACTAATTTGAAAAATTAAATAAATAAACAAAAGAAAAATCATGTGGACGGGCAAAATGATTTCGACATTGAGCCCAATTCGCTTTAATATTACAATCTGATTTCGATTTCGATCCTATCCAAATCCAAGATTTGATCTTACTTGACTAGAAAAAGGCTTAGGACGATGAAAGCAACTTATAGAACGTTGAAATACCAGCCGGCGAGGAGTACTCGAACATAATCAATCGATATGATACTCGAATATACTCGAAAATCAATCGATACTCGAACATAATCGTAATCAACATCCGCCAACGATATGACTGACTGACAAACAATCGTAAAGATATTCATATCGTACAATCCCCAAAAATGATTAATCCTTTCCTTACTAGCCACGGAAAATTCTTTACTTTCCCAAGGTTCTATTAGAGTTTAAGCCAAAAAAAAAACGAAAACAAACGTTGACCAAACTTAACAATATATAATATTGAAAAAGAAAAATAATGGAGAACAATTTTACGGACATAAAAGTTGAACATGAGAATATATCGAAATGAAGATAAGGAAGTCGATGGGCATGAAAACGATTTTTTTTTAAATTTTTCAATAAAAACAAAGAAATTGCGGAAATTTATAAATTATAATACTTTCGACTCATAATGAAAAAAACTTTTTCCCGTACTGCTGTTCTAAAAGGTACATAGTGATACCATGATGGAAAATTTTTTAAAAAACAAAATTTGGAAAATTTTCACATCATGGAAATTTGGCACTTTCTACTATTAAAAAAAAAAAACGAAGTGCAAGACACCATTGGGAAATTCACGCTCAACCACTTTCATTATACCATCACATGTTATCTTTTCCTTGAAAAAAAAAACAACAATAAAACGGTTTATAAACAGAAGCATCATCCTACAATAAGTAGTCTCCTTGACCTGGAATTACGATCGATCCTCTCTCACTCATCGTTCCAAGAAGTGATTTGGCAAATATTAAAGGAACTGAAAAGAATGAAATGAAGATTTTCAGATATGGAAGACCTTTGTCAAACGACATATAAAAGAATGATGGATTTCAGTTTAAAAAAAAAAGAGGAAAAGAAAAACTCAAAATATTAGGAGAGATAAAGAGGCAAACAGAAGGAAAGACTTGGAAAGCCTGAGAGAAAAAAAAAAAAGGAAAGAGAAAGAGGTAAGATAGAACATTTATGGACAACTAAAACATAAATTAGAAAATAAAACTTCGATTGATGTTCAGCATTAAAATCTTCTAAGCTAGAATATTCTACTTCGTACTCGAATGTAAAGAAAATTTGAAACCATAATAACTCAGGAAAAGAATAAAACGAGACTGAAACAATATGACTGACGTGAAGTCAAGTATTACTCCTTTTCAGCTTTCTACTGCTCACTGTATTTTCTTGTATACTACTGAAAAATTTGCATATGCAGAATTTGCATATGCAGAATTTGCATATGCACAATTTGCATATGTACAATTAAAAGACGAGGAAGAAAGATGATAGATTTGCGCAAAAAATCGCATATTTTGTGTCTGGTTATGTGTTCGTTTCAAATGCTAACCAAGTATACGATAGAAATAATCGGTAAAATATAAGCAAAAACGTTAAAAACACTCGTTGTGTGGCTAACGGTTTTAACGAGGAAAACAGCTTTCGTGATTCGAATACACACAAAAACAACTACATGTGCGTAAGGCACAATCAACGACGATCGCGATACGCTAAAGATTTTATAGAATGAGTGACCAGATCTCCGCTCCTATCGATTACTAATTATGTGTTGCTTAAAGTATGATGCTGAACACTGTAAAAAGAAAACGGGAATTTCATACTTTACCATAATTATGCATCATGCCTATATTTTCCAACCGCAACGAACTTTCGGCGCAAATGTCGCAGTACTCCCTACGAACCTGAATAAAACGCGATTGCGATATGTCGCATTCACATCGTATTTAACCAATTTCAAGAATGGTTTTAACCGAAAATAACGAATCGATTAATGTTCTTAAGAAACGCGATGTACAATTACAGTTCACGACCCATAAACTGTTGGATCAGCGACTTGCGCAGAACCAGCGCCTCTTGCTTGCCCTGCAGGGTCGACCATATATGTAGGCGCTTTTTTCATCTGCAGTGGTTTCATCAGATAGAGTACTGCTGTAACAAGAATGAAGCAACCTGAAACGAACAATATTGAGGCTCTATTTCATCGGAAATGTTACATTTAGCAATAATATATAAAAGCAGTTCAAACACATCACGAAATAATGGCCTCGACAACATAGCGGCGACCGTTCTTCCACATCACCCAAACGAGGGCAGAATCCAATGCACCCTTTCCCGAAAATCAGACCTGGTTTTTCGAAGATTTGGATAAACTAACGAAAAAAAGCTCAAAAAGCTGCAAAAATTGGAAAGAAAGCAGAAGAATTTTTGTCCTGATATGCTGTACAATGAAAAAATTATCGTAACCCTGGCATGAAAACGCGAATGAGTATATACTTGTCTAGCGCTATAAGCTATTTTGCCAAAACTAAAGCACATAAGAAATTAGGGTTACAGTAATTCGCGTAAATTGATGGTGCCTTTCTTGGATATATTTACCAATGATAGCTATAATAGCTAGAATACATAAAACAAAGAAAGGCCACTCAACTTTACTAAGCGATTTCCGTTGGCAGCATTTCCCGAAATTTAGAAACGTAACATCTTGCAACGCGTTTAAAACTGAACATTGCTATGTCATTTTGAAGGCAATCAAGTCCATGATAGTGTTAAATAAATCAAAATGTCATTTGATAGCATTTAGTGAACAAACACGCTGACCTGCGGCAATGCTGTAATTATTGGAAAAGGTTGGGATGAAGCAAAATATAGAGAAAAGCGCATAGAGAATTCCCCTTCTGATACCATCGAAATTCAATATCAAACCAAAGAAACGACAACATATGCCGTCAACCCTGGAACAAAAAAAACACTTTAAGCGATCCAGAATCAATAACAATCATAAGCTGTTCACCCTAAAAATTAAAGCTAACCAAATGTCGTCATTTACAAACGAGTGAGAATAGGTCCTAATGGACTGATGCGAATGAGCTTTCGTAATTCCGCTTATCAGACCAACCGGCCGCATAAAATGCCTACAAATAATGCAGCACACCTAATTGTGAATTCATATTTCAACCAAATCGATTGATCACATGGACCTAATCTTCAACTTCAATCGAAACTGCATGGTCGATAACATCGCAATTATACATACACAGAGCATAAAATTTTTGTGGTGATAGTCTTGAAACGTAGGTTTGGTGAAAAGAAAACTGACAACACATATATACAGAAAGTATATGTCGTAGGTCCCTCGGGCCTAGACACTGAAGTTGAAATCCACAAATGTGGCTGCATTAGCCCTCACCCCCTTCCCACC
>JPKZ01000439.1:301195-327223 GCA_000803305.1 Toxocara canis
ATTCTTTCCCTCCCCCCCTTCCAAGTGAAACCATCGGATAGACGGACACATGAAAGCATACATGGAAGCAGCATGAGCAAAGAGAGACTTTGTGATTGCAAAATGCGAGTTTGCCTACCTAAATTTGCAAAAGCATATAATAAGTCCAAATTAAAACTAGCACTCCTCTAACTCTCGGAAGAGTTTTCGATCATTATTCCTTGATTTATTTTTGACCTGAAACCTCCAGCCACAAAAATTCGCTGAAGTGATACTATCGAAAACCTCAAACAATGGGCGTTGATTCAAGTAATTCATGTGTTCTTTTAACAGCGAGAGGCTAAGAAGGAATTTACTGCGAAATACGAAAGTTCCCTTCTCGTCC
The DNA here is from genome assembly GCA_000803305.1 of Toxocara canis. Taxonomy (NCBI): domain Eukaryota; kingdom Metazoa; phylum Nematoda; class Chromadorea; order Rhabditida; family Toxocaridae; genus Toxocara; species Toxocara canis. Next base: position 301,560 of record JPKZ01000439.1, read on the forward strand.
AGGTTGTAAGATGCAGACATTCTAAACGAACGAGTCCCTTCCTTCTTTGGTAGGGTAATCATTTTTCTATTCTCTTTGCAAAAACCACTTGATTAAATTTTACCAGTTATTCTTCCGACAGATACTTACTTACCCACAACACAATCGAATAATATAGCTAGCTTCGAGTAGGAAGGAAGCCATCCCGATAATGATGAGATAAATTCCAATCGGTAGTGCAACTATCGAAATTAGCGACTTTAATGCTGCCAACCAAATCACTGCAACAAACGAAAATTTCCCCAAAGAAAAAAAAAGAAAAAAAACGAAAACAAAAACGAAACAATGTAACTGCAAATTAAAAGCAACTGGTTGCTGGAAGTTTGACAACACAAAAAAGTACCATCTGTGGCATAAGGATGGCGACCTGAGCTCTTGGACGTATTAGGAAAGTCGGAAGAAAAATTTTGGTATGTAATCGGATAAAATTCTGTATTGAATGAGATGTCAGTAATTGAGGTATGTACGGTGCAAGTGATACTTGAATGCGTTCATTCAAAGTTCGCGCAATTCTCCGCGTTCCTATAAGATTTGCTCGGAAGCAAAAAAAACTCGACCGTTTCGTTTAAACCTCAGAGCGAGGATCTGAATGCGTAACAGGCATCAATCGATCGTGCGGAATCAATACTACATAGATACAACTCAATTGTTGAATTCCGAAAAATCAGCCTTTTTGGGCAATCGAATGAGCCAAGGATCACATCAATAATTATAGCGCACTTTTTATACAGCCATATGATTCAGTAAGTAACTACCGTGTCACCTCGAATAAAGCCCGGAATTACAAAAGTTGACAACTTCCTAATGGGGGGAAGAGAGGGAGAAAAGAGAAGAGACGCTTTTTTTTCGCCTCCGCTTAGTGGTGCTTTTAGTATGGAATTTCGTTGCATCCTGTAGCAAGCATTACCCGCTGAAGGGTGAGGTGAAACAGCAGTAATTTTTAGCCGTTTTCAGAAGGAGGAGCGTTTCTGAATGAGTAGCCATATTTGAAGTGGTGGAGGGAAAGAATTAAGGACAGGGTAACGCGGTACACTTATTCCTAGCAGAATGGTATGAAAATATTGTAAGGCATCGCCATGTAATTCTTTGTTTAGTTGCCACCCCTATCTCGTAGGGGCAGCAACTAAAGAGAGAATTATTGAACTATTCCACTCAAATGGTTCGTAAAAATTGTGAGGGAAATCCCAGAACTTACACCCCCCTCCGCCTATAACCCCACCCCCTACCCCTGCCAACCTACAGCATTCCTGCTCCAAACAGACTTCAATCGAAGTTACAAAATGCTTTTTAATTTGTTTCGCTAAACTAAGATGACTGCAAGTTTTCGACTCACCCAAACTGTGTGCTGTTTTCGCTAACGTAATTAAGGTATACTGAATCACACTGACGAAAGAACTACTGGCACTTGGGAGATGCTTTTATTTAAAGTGACACAGTAGTTATCATCGTCGAGCCGTTCGTTTGCTGAACGAGCTTCAGTTGTGCCTTTTGAAGAAAAGACGTTATAACGGTCCCACATATAACCAAGAGATTCCAATACGTTTAAACTTCCATCTCATATGACGTCGAGATAATTGTCGCAGTGAATCACTAACCAAAAACGGTGATCAAACCGACCGCTGTGCGTATAGGGGTCACAAATTTGCATGCAGGATGTCGTAACACATAGGTACTACCAGCTTCAACAAGACCACTCGACGTACTCGAAGAATTATTACCCATTAGCCAACTGTGTACGTATGCTAAAAATACGTTTACCTGAAAAAAAAAATCACTCTTCAAATTGCAATTGAATGACCACTTTCGTATAGCAGATTTCATACCTGCTGTTGGGACGCGCATCAATCACTCCTATTAGTGAACATGCGAAAGTTTCATGCATTCTCGTCGTACAACCATCCTATATAACGTGCCGGCTAGTCATCTGTTATTCGTTCAACGTTATAGCCAAGACACTTAAACATTTCAAAACGCTAAAGGTTTTGGCTGGTTTTATCTGAGCGACATCAAAATTTCTGGTCCTTATATGTTGTTTGTCTCATCATGTTGCGTAGTAATAATACCACTACCTCGATTACCTGGTAATCCAGGTAATAGTATTATTACTACACAAGTGATAAATACTCATTACGTCTGTATGATTTTTTCTGAAGTTCAAGGCCTTCATTAGCTTTTAACAATGGCTAAATTCGTGGCTCACGTATGACGGACGGATCAACCAGCCAAAAAGAATCGTTCCGATTTTTTTTTTAAATTTCAGTAGATAAGACCAAAAAACTCTCACAACTGGAAAAGTTATCGAATTTATGATCCCTTTTCGCTCTCCTTATAAATCGGCCTTATTAGAGCCATTTTTTAATTAACAGTTACTTCCAGCCATTTCATGTGCTCCCTTTTAGCAATAAGGAATTTTCCCTCCCGGTTATATTTCTGAGAATTGGCTGAAATTAATTCCCCAATGAGTTTTGGGCGACTAAAATTGTTTCAACGTTTATTCATGTTTGACTCCATATAAAAAGTACCGTAGTCATTAGAAAATTTACTTACTAAATAGTTAAGTTAATTCGACTGCTTAAGCAAATATACACCAGCCTAGAACATAGTAAAGGCACACAGATGTATATAACTGAAACCACATCCAAATCCGTAAAAAACTGAAACCAACAACGTCAAACATATGTCCTTTATCACAGCCATTTCAGACGGTCATGACAACATGCGTCATGACAAAATGAGTTACGACAAAATGAGTCATGACAAAATGAGTCATAACAGAATGAACCCTTCCAGAGCTCCGCTTCGAAAGTCGCCCATTTCGCGATGTGAGCAGTTGGGTAAAATGTGGCGATAGTGAACGTTTGGTCGCCGTACGATACGGTTCGAGAAATACGAAATCCTGGAAATCCGTGGAAGTCGGGAGGCGTCCAATTTCGTTCGAGACTTCCACGAGTTCGGGAATTTCCAAGGAAGGAATAGTCGACGTCGACGAGAAGAAGAATGGGAGAGAAAAGACTGGTAATTATTGCGCAGCCTATTGTTAATAGCCAAAAGGAATGATATAGCGTTGTCGACAAGCATTTCATGTTTGTTAACCAGAGGATGAATGACACATTCTCCATTGTAAGCATGAGGTGGGTTTTCTTCGAATTTTGTGGTCGGAACTCATCGTAACGGTGACAGAAAATGACATCTAGGGCACGTTGATGAAAAATCTTCCTATCGATAAGGCGGTAATCGACAACGGATAGGTGTTAAACGGTTAATGAACAAAACGGCTGCCGAATTACATGACTTCTTCCTTATATCCTTCATTTGCATATGCTGCTTTTTTATTCAATTTCATTTCTTCGAGAAATATACGACTAATGAGTAACAACAAGTCAATGAATTCCGTTCCTTCCAAAAAGAAAAAAACCGCCTTGAATCTCAGCTGCACGCTAGTGATATCAACATTCCTCAAATTAACATACGGTAAGCAACCAAACTTTACGAAGAATAATAACACTAAAAGCCAGAGGAAGGCAATACGCTGTTGGTTTATGACCGCACTAATGGACATTTATACCGTTACTCGGCCAAATAGTTTCCTCAAAAAATAACCTCGCCCTTCCTTTAATTCATCGACGAATTTGTAAAAACCTTAATTTTTTAATGTTATTTTTTAGTCTGGAAGGAAACGATACTCCTACAAAATAAGTAAAACTGTTCCCGACGCCTTTTCCTAATCCAGAAAGTGCAATAGCACAATATCTATAAAGCTATCCATGAATTAAAATGGAGTTATTTTTGCGCTACACGACTCTTAACAATTCTGAATTTTTGAATATTTTGCCATTTAAAATCATAACTGAAAACTTTCGTGCCTTTTTTTTGGAGAAATTTGGCGAACGGTATTCTTATAGAAATGTTCCATCGAACGAAAGAGCATTATCAAACTCTATGCGATACGAGTAATCACATAACTTTTACCGAATAAACGTACAAATTTAACGCAAAAACTTATTTTAGCCACTGAAACTGGAGTCCGATTTGTCCATATGATCTACTGAGACCAGGAGAGACCATATGTGATTGTTTTATTTTTTTTAAGTTATTTATTACATAGTACGGGATAAACGAATATGTATACAAATATATTTTATATATATTTTATATTCCGAATTTATATATTTTAAAAGAAAACACAAATCTATGCACGGAAAATGAAATATTAAGATAATAAAAATTTTGGCAAAATATAAATACGAAGAACACAATTGATAATATAAGAGGATATGAGAGGAAAGTTGATGTGATATTGTAACGTTCACATATAACAACTGCATCATACGAGCAAAACTGAGGGTAATTTTTCGAGTCTACGTTTGAAAATGGGAACATTCTTAACGATCACAATCGATAAGGAAAGCAATTTCTCGAGACTGATAACTCTTCAAGTAAACGAAATTTTAATGATAGCGCCAAAGTGATCCGTTTGAAATTTCATAGGATGAAAATGTTTTTGATGCGAGCATATAAACGTTCGATTAAACTCTATGAAATTCAAAAGTTTCAAGATATTCCGAATTAAATGGGCAATTTTTTTAACGACAGCGCTAAACCCTTTGTAGATCATATATCAATTGTAGATCATATGCCAATTGTAGATCATATATCAACCGTAGATCATATATCATTTGTAAGAGTCGATATTGTGGCACTGAAGCTATGGAAGAAGCAACCATGACTTACGTAAGCACTGTGCGATCGCTTATGTGAGAATTAGACGACAATTTCTAATCGATCGTAACACCAACATCTTTGATATGATCGATAGAAGGAAGATCCACTTCGTTCATTTAATTCGTCTTATGGATGGTCGAATGAAATTTTCCCATGTGAATGCAGAAGTTTCAGTGGACCTGTTTTGAAAATATCCTCTAGCTAAACACGTTGTCACGTGCCATAACCTTCAAGCGGTTAACATTGCCGTGAAAATGCTAGCTCGAGAAAAAGGCACACTTATTCGAGAAATCAAACAGGCCAGCCTCATACATTCACATAAACCAGGGATCAATGGCTGCGTTGAAATGTTGTCCCTAACTAACATCTTCCTGCATGGCCTATGATCTGTCCCGCGAACCTCCCTTTCCCCCTTTCTTCATTCTTCACAATCTCTCCCGTTATTACAATGCTCTGTCATTGCTGTCTTCATTTTACACTCAAATATCTTCTACATTTACGCATACTTTGTTACGGTCTCCTTTTTTTCACTCATAGAAGCGTTGCTGCTGTTCATAATCCGTTTGGCGAACACCGACTACTGTTTTTCAGCTTGCTGTGCTGTGATTATGACTCAATGAGCCGAAACGTCAGCATAAACTTATTATACCATCTACCCTCGACGCATTATATACGGTCTCAAGTGCAGTGCACCTTATACGAATACTGCAATTCTGAGTCCTCAGCTGTATTCAGCTGTACGTTTGCAGTGATGAATCCAAATCTCACCCTATCGTACCATTATACTTTGCACTCACACACATTATCGATTGCGCACGTTCTCGTTGATTTTTAGCCGAAAAAGCAAAGAACAAAAGTAAACAAAACAATCTGTCTCAAACTGAGTGATGATACTGAAGCTTTAAAAAATGCGCAAAGAAAAAAAAACGAGAAACCGGTGTCTCGTACAGAGAGACGATTGCGGATTGCTATGTAACTCTTACTTTACAACTTAGCCTTATTCATACAGAAGTGCAACAAACATATTTTCCACCCTGCACACCGCACCTGGAAACTCGTCTACTTTACAGCCGCACGAATGACTTGTGAAGTTTGCCCCTTTTTTGGCTGCAATATCGCCACTAATTATACTTGAACTGTTCTCTGACAGTACTGAAATGAACATCCGTAAATATAAATGTTTGATAACGATGTTATTACGCAGACGCATATTCGATAAATGTTCGTAAAAGATATTGACGTTGAGACCATATAATGCGTCGAGGAAGATGGTATAATATATATTTATGCTGACGTTCCGGCTCATAAAGCCATAATCACAGCACAACAAGCTCCAACTTGGGTAATTAAACCAAGTTTTAATGGTGCCTATGATTATGGCTTTATGAGCCGAAACGTCAGCATAGATATATATTATACCATCTTCTTCGACGCGTTATATGGTCTCAACGTCAATATCTTTCACGAACATCCGTAAATATGCAATCGAACCAGCGATCACCGACCAATGGATTCAGCGATTAACGTTATACAAACTATGACCTTCGCCCATTTGCTCTATGCTTCAGAGAAATACTTCAATTATGCTTTCGTATTTTATGGATAACAAACTGAAAACATAACTTCAACTCAGACTGCACATTCTACTCTTTACTTAACAACTTACATAAAATGTTCTATAGTAATTTTCTCTTCCCTAACAACCATACCTTACTCAATTTTTCTCAAAACTCTATTGTCTTTCATTGACGTTGTATTAAATCACTCTTGATCAAATTTAACATTATTGTCTGCATTACTAGTAGCACATCGTTTGAAGCGAGCAGTAGCAGCTGGCTTCATATAACGGGGGGTGAGCCTTGTTGTGCCGATCGTTCATTGAGAATGGAAACATATTAGTTGTTGTCAAAATTTATGAATATGAAAGCAGCCGATGTGAATGGTATCTAGGAGGATTCAGATTGCAAGAGAATAGAAATACAGAGAAGTATTAAAGGTTGGGAGATGGAACCTCTAAGATAACTTTAACTATGGATTATCGGTATCGTCAAAAGCCTGGTAATCCATCTGTCATGTTGGCCTACCGCCTTTCTCGGGTGGTGAATATTTACCCCATTCCACTGCTCATTATCGCAATAGTTTTTCGAACGGTCTTTATTTTTGAAAGTCATTCCGTTCAGCATATCCTCGCAAACGTTGGCGCTCCCGCCATCGCATACATCCATTTTAAGCAACACTTTCAGGATTTCATATTCTGAATCTCATTATTTATATTTTTGCTTTTTATAGACCAAAGTAGCCAATGCGGATGACTTATTCGACTGTTTTAATGATTATTCAACGACAGTAAGTACAACGAAAGGGAGAGTAACTGCAACTCAGCTTACATTATTGGCTTGTTTATGTATTTGCTTGCGTTTTCATCTTTTTTTTTGAAAATAATCACAGATTTCTCTCAAGAGGATTTCTAGCTGAATGAGAATATTCTCGAAAGAACTGGAGGATTGGCTTCGACAAGAAGCACGAAATGCCGAACGAAGATTTAGAAGGAATTGCGAACGTGAGTTGGCGAAATTGATACCGCTTGGACGCGATAACAATTCCACGGATATGGTAGGCGAAATTTCTTATTTAAAAAATTTTATCACGTATAGGATGTTCGTTCAATCGAGAGATTAATTTTAACATCAGTGGTAACCGGTTGGTTTGGCGAAAAAAGAAGGTGATAATTTTCAAACAAATTTTATTCCAAATTTCATTTGGTTGTAAAATTCTTCGGGCAAAAAAAAATCAACTAAAACATTTGCATAGCTGAATGAGCGCTCAATCATACTGTCAATGAATCCTATCGTAAACGAAGATTCAAAGCTTTGCTAAAAGTTATTCTCAAAGTATTATTGTAGATCCATCCTTTAAGTGCGGTCAAAATTTATCCTTAGGGAATTCTGGCACCACATTGAGAGATGCAAATAATCGCCGAAGTTCACATAAAAATTCCTACTCTCTTTAGCGCTCGAACCTCATCGACGGACGATTTACTAACTTTCTATGACTGTCAGTTTTATCTCAATATTCAAACATACGTTTGTTCCACTCACACCTCATGTTTTTTTTCCATAGCGATAGATACCTGAAAGCTCAATTAGCGGTCTTGGCAATATGAATACTAATTAGATTAATGAGGCTTACACTAATTAGATTGATGTTCTAATTGGTGGCGAAAAGATCATTAATTAGAATGATGTTTTCAAAGACTAATTAGATTGATGAGATCTATGCTTTTGAAATGCTTATATGATTGATTTCATTTGAAGAAATCTAATGAGATCGAAAAAAACATAAGTGCGGAATCGTCGTTACTCAACAAAAATGCCTCAACTTCAGAGTAAGAATTTTTTTCTCTTCAGTTATCGAAATCCTTAGATTGCACATTTACTATGTAGCGTTGCGTTCATATGTTGACTTCATTTATGACTATTTCCCTTAGTAATGTCAATAATTTATTTTAAGATATTGGTACGTTATCATCTTCTTGTTGCCACCTTATATAGAACTTCTTTGATTTTCAATTGCATTACGAGGCGCTGTATCGTATCACACTGACTTGTAATTAATAGATATCATTACGACTGACTTATTCTCTTTCGTCGATTTATTTGGGTATACGGCGATCATCGAAAAGGAAGTATAACATGAAAAGTAGAAAAGGCGATATTTTAAATTTCCATAAGATCAGCGATCGCGAAATGACTGACAAAAATGGCTTTCTGGTAGCAATTCGCATCATTTACAGTTAGTCCGATTCTCTGCTAAAAAGAAAAAAAAAGACCACAATGTTTGCAAATTTCAATTCTTTTCATCTCATCTCAGAAATGGTAGTTGTTTTTTGAATTCCTCTCTTAGGTTAAAGATGTCGTTGCGATCTAGATATGTAGTTTTGAATCTTAACTTGATAAATTATAGATCAAAGCTGCCTGCTTAATTGTATAGCAAATCGATCAGTATCGTTTTTTACGAATCGATTATGACGCTTTCATGATATGACCGTTTTCGATCGAGATAAATGTATTTGTTCTACAGCCTAGCTACCCTATAACATAGAGTGCATATTTTTATAAGTTGGTGCGTGGAATAAAAACTAGAGCAACTATTGAATATCAATATTACAAAATTTATCAACATTATCACTTATCACCTCTCCTATTTATCATACGTGGCATTTGAAAGACTCACGACGCTACGTGGAAGCGTTTGAACAGTTGATAATGCCGTCAAAATAAGTTAGAATTTTTTAAATTAGATAAATATCACGAAAACTAGATAAAAGAATGTTTGCAATGCAATTGAAACACTTTAATTAAAATAAGCATGGAAAGCACGTTTTTTAAGCTATTATATTTCTGCCTCCGATGTGATCTTCACCGATAACTTTCTTGGCGGTGGTGCGTTCGGAATGGTTTTTAAAGGCGTCTATTGTGGTCAAACGGTCGCTTTGAAACGACTTTTATCTCAAACGGCACAAGTTGGAGACGAAACAAAAAATATTACAGCACTCATAAAATTGCAACATGAACACCTCCTTAGAATTTTGTAAGTTCCATAAATTCGAGAAAATTCCAACTTTTCTTTCAAAACAAAAATCCCCATTCAATTACGTGAAATTAGCGAGGCCAATAGAGAGTTAACAAATAGTTTTTGAATAGGGAATTCGATGAGGAAACGAAATAACGATGGAGGTATTCATGCATTGGAGCAAAAGAAGAAGCCATTCGTTAACTGTTCTTTTGCATGATCTCAGCAAAATCTAATACAGCTTTGCTACATGCAAAAAAAAATTAGCCTTTTCTTTCAATTAAACGACAGATGTGGCATTAGCAACTGATACAGGAGATTCAAGAATCCGACAGTTAACTTCATGAACCGCTTTTTATGAATCTCATACAATTGTTTGCCTACAATAGTTTGCTTCTCATTCCTTCGGATGTGCTTTAACTACAAATGTAACAATCTGGATTGTTCAGAAGTAGTCCTCTGGTTTAGTGGGTATTTTAAATTGATTGCTTGCCACCTATATGTTCGGCGTCCCATAATTTACCTCTGAATTGTTGAAGCGCATTGAAGGTGTTATGGATCTGATCGGCAATTAAGGTAAATGATCCAATTTAGTGCGAAAAACATTTCAAAAGAAGCAATTGAGGTCAGACTTGCGTATCACCTCTAGCAGTTCGACGGCTCCTTACTGTTTATCCACCTTAAGTGCATCGTATCAAGAAAACCTTCGTTTGCTTTAAGAAAAAAGTTTTTTTTTACTTATCTGTGCATAACTCTTGAAACATAGTTTAGACCAAACCAGGTAGCTATTTTGTTGAGTTCTTCTCCCCCCTCTCTCTCTCTCTCTCGCAAAAAAAAACAGATTTTCCAAATGTTTTCAAATGACGAAGATTTAGTTTTCTATAGACTTCAAAATTTGATCAATAGCATCCTCGATGCCCTTGCAGTGCCTACGACTTTGCTCAGATTTCAACACTTATTTTATATTCCTGGATCGCCGGTGTCGGTTTGATAAGAGAAGCAAGTAAGTATAGGGTCGGAGGGTGCTTTCCCATTTTGCTTACAAAGATCAGAGAGTTCTTTTGATGGTCGTTATCGTCAATTAACTGCGCATTATTTTCGCTTGCAAATACACATGCTCTACTGCTTTGCCCAATTATATTGAGGTATTAGAGAGAGTAATTAATTAAGAAAGTAATTAAGAAAAATGCGCTAATATTTTTGTCCTAACTTACTATTTATTTAGTGGTATCTGTTTGGATGGCGGTTTTTCAACGATAGTGATGGAGTATTGTCGAAACGGTAATTTACGTGAAAAAATCGACGCGAAAGAGCGGCTCATAAAACAGAATTTTTTCAAATGGAACAATCAAATCGTCGACGCAATGCTCTATTTGCATAATAATCATCTCATTCACCGAGATTTAAAGCCAGAAAAGTGAGAAATTTTTTTCGATTTCATTAAAGTAAAGAGGGTGAATAATTTCGATTAGGTAACGCGTGGAATCAATGGATTGGTGATGTTTAACGATGAAAAATGGGGAAAAATTTTTTAAAAAAAGGAAGAAATTTTTCGAAAAAAAGGGAAAAATTTTTCAAAAAAAGTCTCATATTGACGTGTGAGATTTTCAGTGCGTTTAGATTGTTTTCGAAGATGAGAAATATACGTAGTAAACGTTTTGTTCAAATATACGTCCACACTTTTTGCACGTATAGATTTTTACTCGTCTGTACACGTGACACGAAGTTGTGATGAGGAAAGATTCTAAGCTATCTGTTAATGAGTTTGTTAAGAAATACATTCGTCGAGATTTTTCTCGTTTTTTTTCTTCGGAAGGTTTTCCCAATCAAGTTGTTTTAAATCTCCTAACTGTACGTTAACAGTCCTTCAGTTTGACATGATTTTTTGATCTCGTGCGCCTAAACACTACGATCGGAATGATCACCGCAAAAAATCATTTGTGAAAAGAGGTACCGACGCTTTTTGCCAGTGTTGTTATGTAAATAACAGCAGGGCATATTGCTTTTTTCAAAAAGGTTAATTCAGTTTTAAATATTTTGGTATCATTTAATCGATAATTATTCAATCGATAATTGCTCAATCGATAATCATTTTTCGCTATGAATCATAAACAGTGATCGGATATTTTTGTTGCAGTGTTCTTTTTGATGAATCGTTCAACGTTCGAGTTTGTGATTTCGGTTTGAGCAGAAAATTACAACAATCGACGTTTGTTTCTTGTTGTGGAACAATTCCATATATGGCTCCGGAGATTATATCTGGTCGGCGTTGTTCCATAAAGGTGATGCTTTGTTTTTCTTTTCTAATTAATTAATGAGTTCAATGAGGACACTTTATGAAAGGATTCTTTCTTTATAAAGCGTAGGCTGGACATTTCGGTAACATAATGATTATATGCCGAATGTCACGCAATGGGGGTATTATTAGTGCCCGATGCTCAAAAAAAATGCGCGAAGAAGTGGAGAACGGGTGAATGGATAGGGCGCGGGCAAGAAAGGTGCTCATTTTGGGAAAGAAAATTTGGGGGAAAAAAATTTTTGTTATTGCTGCGGAAAAACTTTGGAGATTAAATCGTTATCAGCCACAAACAGAAATTATTAATCTTTTTTGCTTTGTTCGTTTGGAAAAAAAATCCGATAGAGGAGTTAAACGTTAAAAGAATTAAATATCTTTATTTTGATGGAGTAATTGACAAATGAATAATTCGTGCTATATTCATATAACTTTGAAAGAGTCGTTTCTAAACTTATTCCTATTCTTCTACCGGTTTTTTTTTGGATCGAATTTTGCATGTTCACCATTCGAAGGGGGTGGCTCCGCCTCATATGCGGGAAGACCTGGATTCGATTCCTGGATGCTTCCCACCATATCACGATACCAATGACAGCCCAACTAGCGGCTGCTATTAAACAACAAGTTAAAACAGCTAAAGGAATGGCTGTGCTCGGCATGCGTTTGCATCTCAGTAACATCGAGACATCGCACCGAAGGCCCGAGCGATTTGCCAACCCCTCGAAAAGCATAGGTTTTATTCGGGTCGTTTCGTCTACGACATGTGATTAAGTGAGTTTTTGCTGCTTTGTAGAAATTCTAAACGAAACGTTTTTCTTTGCATATGCACAATCTCTGATTCTCATACTAGACAGATTATGCTGCGTTAAACGGGGCAATAATTTGAGAGGTACTGTAGGTGTTCGTTTTTAAAAAGTTTTCTATCCCATACCAAAATGGCTTCTTTTTAGCAAAGAGTCTTAGAGGATCGAATTACATAACGCAAAGCTGCTTCAATAACAATCTCTTTTTTTTTTCTGCCCAAAAACTGTTCTGATGCAGCGAAACAATTAGATAAATAATTTAGGATGAGGTGCCAATGAAATTGGTTTTTTCTAGGTTGATGTTTGGAGCTTTGGCGTGCTTTCATGGGAAATGTTAACACAATCACGGCCATACGGGAAAGCTTTAGCGGAGAGAATTATATGGCAAATCGGGAAACGGTAATATTCGTTCAAAACTTATTTAAGGTTTATTTTCAGGTTTGTTTTCCAAACGATCCTTTTCATTTCAAGAAGAAGAAGATCATCAGAAGAAGTATGAAGCAATAGAATATATATTATACGTAATCTTGATACAATACTAAACTAGATGACAAGTATGCGTTTAGCTGCTAGGAAGTGACGCCCTACCGATCGAGGACTATTGCAAGAAAAAGTGCAATATCGCCTCTTGCAAACATAAACATTTAAAGCACTTTAACATGCTAGAACTCTATACTTTTAGCTGCAAAAGGCAGCGCTGATGTTTGTCGAGATTTTTCTCGTTTTTTTTTTCTTCGGAAGGTTTTCCCAATCAAGTTGTTTTAAATCTCCTAACTGTACGTTAACAGTCCTTCAGTTTGACATGACTTTTTGATCTCGTGCGCCTAAACACTACGATCGGAATGATCACCGCAAAAAATCATTTGTGAAAAGAGGTACCGACGCTTTTTGCCAGTGTTGTTATGTAAATAACAGCAGGGCATATTGCTTTTTTCAAAAAGGTTAATTCAGTTTTAAATATTTTGGTATCATTTAATCGATAATTATTCAATCGATAATTGCTCAATCGATAATCATTTTTCGCTATGAATCATAAACAGTGATCGGATATTTTTGTTGCAGTGTTCTTTTTGATGAATCGTTCAACGTTCGAGTTTGTGATTTCGGTTTGAGCAGAAAATTACAACAATCGACGTTTGTTTCTTGTTGTGGAACAATTCCATATATGGCTCCGGAGATTATATCTGGTCGGCGTTGTTCCATAAAGGTGATGCTTTGTTTTTCTTTTCTACTTAATTAATGAGTTCAATGAGGACACTTTATGAAAGGATTCTTCCTTTATAAAGCGTAGGCTGGACATTTCGGTAACATAATGATTATATGCCGAATGTCACGCAATGGGGGTATTATTAGTGCCCGATGCTCAAAAAAAATGCGCGAAGAAGTGGAGAACGGGTGAATGGATAGGGCGCGGGCAAGAAAGGTGCTCATTTTGGGAAAGAAAATTTGGGGGAAAAAAATTTTTGTTATTGCTGCGGAAAAACTTTGGAGATTAAATCGTTATCAGCCACAAACAGAAATTATTAATCTTTTTTGCTTTGTTCGTTTGGAAAAAAAATCCGATAGAGGAGTTAAACGTTAAAAGAATTAAATATCTTTATTTTGATGGAGTAATTGACAAATGAATAATTCGTGCTATATTCATATAACTTTGAAAGAGTCGTTTCTAAACTTATTCCTATTCTTCTACCGGTTTTTTTTTGGATCGAATTTTGCATGTTCACCATTCGAAGGGGGTGGCTCCGCCTCATATGCGGGAAGACCTGGATTCGATTCCTGGATGCTTCCCACCATATCACGATACCAATGACAGCCCAACTAGCGGCTGCTATTAAACAACAAGTTAAAACAGCTAAAGGAATGGCTGTGCTCGGCATGCGTTTGCATCTCAGTAACATCGAGACATCGCACCGAAGGCCCGAGCGATTTGCCAACCCCTCGAAAAGCATAGGTTTTATTCGGGTCGTTTCGTCTACGACATGTGATTAAGTGAGTTTTTGCTGCTTTGTAGAAATTCTAAACGAAACGTTTTTCTTTGCATATGCACAATCTCTGATTCTCATACTAGACAGATTATGCTGTGTTAAACGGGGCAATAATTTAAGAGGTACTGTAGGTGTTCGTTTTTAAAAAGTTTTCTATCCCATACCAAAATGGCTTCTCTTTAGCAAAGAGTCTTAGAGGATCGAATTACATAACGCAAAGCTGCTTCAATAACAATCTCTTTTTTTTTTCTGCCCAAAAACTGTTCTGATGCAGCGAAACAATTAGATAAATAATTTAGGATGAGGTGCCAATGAAATTGGTTTTTTCTAGGTTGATTTTAGCAAAGAGTCTTAGAGGATCGAATTACATAACACAAAGCTGCTTCAATAACAATCTCTTTTTTTTCTGCCCAAAAACTGTTCTGAGGCAGCGAAACAATTAGATAAATAATTTAGGATGAGGTGCCAATGAAATTGGTTTTTTCTAGGTTGATGTTTGGAGCTTTGGCGTGCTTTCATGGGAAATGTTAACACAATCACGGCCATACGGGAAAGCTTTAGCGGAGAGAATTATATGGCAAATCGGGAAACGGTAATATTCGTTCAAAACTTATTTAAGGTTTATTTTCAGGTTTGTTTTCCAAACGATCCTTTTCATTTCAAGAAGAAGAAGATCATCAGAAGAAGTATGAAGCAATAGAATATATATTATACGTAATCTTCTTGATCATGATGAAAAAGCAGATTCCCTCGATTTGCAGTCGACTAGGGGCGTCATTCGATATAACAAAGTTCCTATGACTCGCCAAGTAGGTCAATATCCATTTATTTCGCTTCGCAAATGCAGCGGTTGCTTCGCTTCATCCACTTTTCACCCGCCAAACAGTGCAGCGTTAGCTCCCAAATCGGATAGGCGTGAGACGAAAAAAGACAATATTCTAAAGCGGCAGTTCTTCACTTCTTAGTGTGTTCGTATTTATTTGAAACGGGCAATCAGGATTGCTGGAAACGGTGAAAATTTTCGTACTGCCTCAAATGAAGCCTACCCCACGCCGGGGGATATAAAGTTCACAGCTTCCAGAAGGGGAATTTATTCATTTTGGGGGCTAAGCTTAAAGTAAGCTATTTTTTTAATTACATACAGACTCGTCCATTCAATGCGGAAGTTTCCAGTATTCTACGGAAATGTTGATGGGGAGTGCAATGTGAGCATGGGGGGGGGGGGGCTTTTTTTTTTCTTTGACATTCTTCTCACTTGCTCACAACCATAGAGAGTTACACTTTCCATGGTCATATTTTATGTCGTACACTTCAATCTGCACTCTCATATTTGTCATTTTGCTCTAGAAAGATAGAAAGAATATAAAGTTGGCCATCTGAATTAAGAAGATGTCAGCAATTTAAGCGGCTCGAGCTTTCGATTTTCGTATTTGAATTCGATGCGTTGGAAAAAAAATTAATGGTCAGAATTTCCCTAAACAATCGCTGCAAATTTAATGAATAATGGCCATTTCTCGAAGATCATGGTGGAAGGATAAAAAATTTGGAGCCATTTTTCTTTATGCTCCGCTCAAAAACAAAGATCGAATGACCTCTAGCGAAGTAATAAAGTGGGATGTTCTTGGCGTTTGAGAGATCACGAAAATAAACCCTCACACTACACATTGTCTAGTAGAGGATTATTCACCAAAAGACGAGCACGAAATTAAAAGACATCACGATATCTTTTAATTTGTCTGCTGCAAAGCTTCAAAACACGTTATTTCAAAGATGCATCGTTGAAACGAGCCCTGTAATATGCTTACTTGCCAAATGTTTTTTGGCTAAGTGAAACTCCCTGTAAATGTTAAGCATAAACACAAACTATACAACATTTAGTACACACATCAGTTCAATCGTGATACGATCGCGACTCACATATTTGTTTGAATTCTTCATCTATCGAAGAGGTTTCTTTCTCGTTAGAACATCGTATCGGAGGTTTCTTTCTCGTTAGAAAATCTCCCTCCAAACGACCGATTACTTTCTGAACTTCTCGCTTATCATCGACACTCTGCCTTATTCCCTTCCCCCTATCTCGATAATAATTGAGCATATATGAGTGAAACTTGTCATCTATTTTTAAGGTTTAGAAATAAACTTACATGCCCCGACTGTATCAATGATCGATATGTACTAAATAAACGAAATTCCGAAAATTTATTTTCGAAGCGAAACTTACATATGAATGATTTCACACAGTGCTCATTAACAGTGGTCATGGACCTTTTACTCTCATGAAAACAATGTCTAATAGGCTTAGTTAATAAAGTTCAAGGATACGCATCTTCAAATCAACCTATCCTTTAATAGAACGAGTTTTCGCCACACAGATATGTAGCGACGAATGCATCCCTTTCTCAGATTTTATCAAGTTGCTGTGCCCAACTATCAAATTGCTCGAAGCAACAAGTCAAGATCAATATTTATCGCCCAAAGCGGTATTGTAAGAAATAAAAAAACGATTAAACTCTTAAAATATTTTTCTTCTCATGTTTTCCACAACGAGACAACAGAAAACATATGTGAAACTTCATTAATATTTACAAGCATACTATGCGCCGAAGGTTACACAACGAATAACGAAAACCTTATCCCTACTCGACTATAATAATAAGTAGAAAAACAATCGGGACAACCAACTAGGAAATCCTGGTGACCCAATTTAACATGGCAGGACGAACCAAAACGGCAACCCAAATCAACAAGGTGATGTAACGTCTAAGTGAAATTCCCTATAAATGTTAAGCATAAACACAAACTATACAACATTTAGTACACACACCAGTTCAATCGTGATACGATCGCGACTCGTATATTTGTTTGAATTCTTATCTATCGAAGAGGTTTCTTTCTCGTTAGAACATCGTATCGGAGGTTTCTTTCTCGTTAGAAAATCTCCCTCCAAACGACCGATTACTTTCTGAACTTCTCGCTTATCATCGACACTCTGCCTTATTCCCTTCCCCCTATCTCGATAATGACTGAGCATATATGAGTGAAACTGAAACTTGTCGTCTATTTTTAAGGTTTAGAAATAAACTTACATGCCGACTGTATCAATGATCGATATGTACTAAATAAACAAAATTCCGAAAATTTATTTTCGAAGCGAAACTTACATATGAATGATTTCACACAGTGCTCATTAACAGTGGTCACAGACCTTTTATTCTCATGAAAACAATGTCCAATAGGCTTAGCTAATAAAGTTCAAGGATACGCATCTTCAAATCAACCTATCCTTTAATTGAACGAGTTTTCGCCACAAAGATGTGTAGCGACGAATGCATCCCTTTCTCAGATTTTATCAATTTGCTGTGCCCAACTATCAAATTGCTCGAAGCAACAAGTCAAGATCAATATTTATCGCCCAAAGCGGTATTGTAAGAAATAAAAAACGATTAAACTCTTAAAATATTTTTCTTCTCATGTTTTCCACAACGAGACAACAAAAAACATATGTGAAACTTCATTAATATTTACAAGCACACTATGCGCCGAAAGTTACACAACGAATAACGAAAACCTTATCCCTACTCGACTATAATAAGAAGCAGAAAAACAATCGGGACAACCAACTAGGAAATCCTGGTGACCCAATTTAACATGGCAGGACGAACCAAAACGGCAACCCAAATCAACAAGGTGATGTAACGTTCAGGAAGACTGTAAGCAGCCTCGTTCCTCAATATCGTTTCATTCATACAACCATTTATTCATGTTCTGCAACATCAAAAGAGCCCCCACAATAATCGCGACATTGAACAACGTTAGCAAAAGCTGACTATGACTCCACCTAACTAAAATTTGCTGGCTTGTTTGGCGAATACTTCTTAATTTTCTCATCCACAGCGGAAAATCTGGACAATTCATAAAAACCAGCGAATACACTATGAAAAACAGTTTCAGCACAAGGAAGCAAAATAAAGACAGTATGGTAAGTACAGACGGTATTATCAAAAACGGGCACCGTTATAGCAATTTTCATTGTCTCCTCTCATCTTAACACGCATTTGTTTATCACAACCATTTTAGCCTAACCCACTGCACACATGGGCGGAGGGGGGTAGGAAAACGGGGGAGGGGGAGGAGGAAAGGATGGAGAAGGAACTGGTATGCTCGTTTCTTGCCGAATACCTTAGTGAGCTATAAATTCCTAGTGCGTAAATTCATGAAAACATTCAGCATACAAACAAATTGCACGTCACCAAAGTGAACGAATCTGACGATTTACGTATGCGACAGAAAGATATGATGAATCACATGAACTGGTTCGGTGACGATTCACTTGCCTTCACTCGCCCACTTTCGTTTCACCGGCTCTCTCGCTTCGCTTAAGAATTCCAAATATTTCATTCACCAAGAGAAAAAGCAAAACAGCAGTTAGGCATTACAGGAATACGGCTGAAAAACCCTTAAGTCGACCGCACTTCATCCACACCTTTAAGATCCGCGATTGTGAATCACTTAGAGTTGGTAGTGCCAATCATCGCATCTAACTTTGCCCAATGGTCTTCAAGAGAACTGCTCCTCTAACTTTGCTGCGTCGCTCCGTTTCTGGATGGCTGTAAGATAGGATGGGAAGGAGTTGCAGTAGTCCATATTTTGGAAACCCTGTGGATCGTTGGCGGCAAATACGGACGGTTAAATGTCCCCAAACTAATTGCGGACGCAGTTGAAAACATTCTTTTCTGCTAATTAAAAAAAAAAACAATTCTTCGTGCAAGGGAATGAAGAATTCACCTTCCACCTCCTTGTCGGACGAACTCTCGCTTTTTCGCTTTTCACACCTCCTTATTGAGTCATCTTCGGTCAACTGAAGCAGTTCAGCGGTAATGTGCGACAGAAGCTCGTCACGGACGATTTTATAGTCACTCTGAAAGATCATTTTCCACAAATTTTCACGGAAAGATATCATTTTTAAAGAAGCAGGCGATATAACGGGCAAAATTGAAGCGGCAGATGAGGGAATTATTTCGACTAAGCATTGTTTCCGCATGATCGAGTACTGCATGATTCATGACTTGTCTACTATATTGGTAATTTGTGAATTGTGTTACCTCAATGTCGAAGAATTTTTCGCCACATGAATGACATGCGTCTTTTCTAGTGCTATCGTGAAGGCAGGATTTACTTGCGACTAAATATAAACAATAAAATCATTCGAAGGCACAATAGTCGGGACTACTGTGAGGGGAACGATAAAATCAGAAGTGTGCGAAGGAAAACGACAATGAAGCGAAAATTCTGCGAATAAGAACCATGAATTAAAAAAGTTTTATAGCAGGAAATTCTTCAAATATAAAAATTCCAACAATCTTGCTAATGTCTGTCATGTAGTCTCCATATTTGCACAGCATCTTCATTATTTATTTTTACACAAGATCCGCGATTATGAATCACTTAGAGTTGGTAGTGCCAATAATCGCATCTACATTTGCCCAATGGTCTTCAAGAGAACTGCTCCTCTAACTTTGCTGCGTCGCTCCGTTTCTGGATGGCTGTAAGATAGGATGGGAAGGAGTTGCAGTAGTCCATATTTTGGAAACCCTGTGGATCGTTGGCGGCAAATACGGACGGTTAAATGTCCCCAAACTAATTGCGGACGCAGTTGAAAACATTCTTTTCTGCTAATTAAAAAAAAAAACAATTCTTCGTGCAAGGGAATGAAGAATTCACCTTCCACCTCCTTGTCGGACGAACTCTCGCTTTTTCGCTTTTCACACCTCCTTATTGAGTCATCTTCGGTCAACTGAAGCAGTTCAGCGGTAATGTGCGACAGAAGCTCGTCACGGACGATTTTATAGTCACTCTGAAAGATCATTTTCCACAAATTTTCACGGAAAGATATCATTTTTAAAGAAGCAGGCGATATAACGGGCAAAATTGAAGCGGCAGATGAGGGAATTATTTCGACTAAGCATTGTTTCCGCATGATCGAGTACTGCATGATTCATGACTTGTCTACTATATTGGTAATTTGTGAATTGTGTTACCTCAATGTCGAAGAATTTTTCGCCACATGAATGACATGCGTCTTTTCTAGTGCTATCGTGAAGGCAGGATTTACTTGCGACTAAATATAAACAATAAAATCATTTGAAGGCACAATACTCGGGACTACTTTGAGGGGAACGATAAAATCAGAAGTGTGCGAAGGAAAACGACAATGAAGCGAAAATTCTGCGAATAAGAACCATGAATTAAAAAAGTTTTATAGCAGGAAATTCTTCAAATATAAAAATTCCAACAATCTTGCTAATGTCTGTCATGTAGTCTCCATATTTGCACAGCATCTTCATTATTTATTTTTACAAAATGGCTGCAAAATCTTGATGAAAACAGTGATTTGCAAAAAAATAAAAAAAGAAAGGCGGCGTATTCATAAACGACCAGCAAAAAATAATGAAGAAAACTGTTACCTTTTTCCACACTTCAAACAGATGCGTGAGAACTTTACGCATAACAGGTCCGCCTTTCACTCCTGTTCCCATCAAATCCCTTCCATTCACCGGAAACTCGGGCATCTCCCACAAACCAATTTCTTCGATGAACTGTGGTGACGCACGAATGTATTTCGCAAGTTCGACGACCATTTCACGACCACCCATTTTCTTCCTGTCTAAATCACGCAAATATTATAACACGTTGCCTGAGATATATAAGATCAGAAGCGGGTGCATCCACACCTTCAAGATCCGCGATTATGAATCACTTAGAGTTGGTAGTGCCAATAATCGCATCTACATTTGCCCAATGGTCTTCAAGAGAACTGCTCCTCTAACTTTGCTGCGTCGCTTCCCTTCTGGATGGCTGTAAGACAGGATGGGAAGGAGTTGCAGTAGTCCATATTTTAGAAACCCTGTGGATCGCTGGCAGCAAATACGGACGGTTACGTGTCCCCAAACTAATTGCGGACGCAGCTGCAAACATTCTTTTCTGCTAATTTGAAAAAAAAAACAATCCTTCGTGCAAGGGAATGAAGAATTCACCTTCCATCTCCTTGTCGGACGAACTCTCGCTTTTTCGCTTTTTACACCTCCTTATTGAGTCATCTTCGGTCAACTGAAGCAGTTCAGCGGTAATGTGCGACAGAAGCTCGTCACGGACGATTTTATAGTCACTCTGAAAGATCATTTTCCACAAATTTTCACGGAAAGATATCATTTTTAAAGAAGCAGGCGATATAATGCGCAAAATTGAAGCGGCAGATGAGGGAATTATTTCGACTAAATACTGTTTCCGCATGATCGAGTACTGCATGATTTATGACTTGTCTACTATATTGGTAATTTGTGAATTTGCTTTACCTTAATGTCGAAGAATTTTTCGCCACATGAATGACATACGTCTTCTCTAGTGCTATCGTGAAGGCAGGATTTACTTGCGACTAAATATAAACAATAAAATCATTTGAAGGCACAATACTCGGGACTACTTTGAGGGGAACGATAAAATCAGAAGTGTGCGAAGGAAAACGACAATGAAGCGAAAATTCTGCGAACAAGAACCATGAATTAAAAGTTTTATAGCAGGAAATTCTTCAAATATAAAAATCCCAACAATCTTGCTAATGTCTGTCATGTAGTCTCCATATTTGCACATCATCTTCATTATTTAGTTTTATAAAACGGCTGAAAAATCTTGATGAAAAAAGTGATTTGCAAAAAAATAAAAAAAGAAAGGCGGCGTATTCATAAACGACCAGCAAAAAATAATGAAGAAAACTGTTACCTTTTTCCACACTTCAAACAGATGCGTGAGAACTTTACGCATAACAGGTCCGCCTTTCACTCCTGTTCCCATCAAATCCCTTCCATTCACCGGAAACTCGGGCATCTCCCACAAACCAATTTCTTCCAAGAACCATGAATTAAAAGTTTTATAGCAGGAAATTCTTCAAATATAAAAATCCCAACAATCTTGCTAATGTCTGTCATGTAGTCTCCATATTTGCACATCATCTTCATTATTTAGTTTTATAAAACGGCTGAAAAATCTTGATGAAAAAAGTGATTTGCAAAAAAATAAAAAAAGAAAGGCGGCGTATTCATAAACGACCAGCAAAAAACAGTGAAGAAAACTATTACCTTTTTCCACACTTCAAAGAGATGCGTGAGAACTTTACGCATAACAGGTCCGCCTTTCACTCCTGTTCCCATCAAATCCCTTCCATTCACCGGAAACTCGGGCATCTCCCACAAACCAATTTCTTCGATGAACTGTGGTGACGCACGAATGTATTTCGCAAGTTCGACGACCATTTCACGACCACCCATTTTCTTCCTGTCTAAATCACGCAAATATTATAACATGTTGCCTGAGATATATAAGATCAGAAGCGGGTGAAGAGAAAAGAGCAGTATGCTTGCTGCTCTACCATCACTCATCTTGCACTGTGGAAACGCAAAGTACCTGCAGTGCGCTCAGCAAGTGATATGAAAGGAACGTTGATGGACTAAGAATCGGCGGATCACCACCCCCCCCCCTCCTCCCTCCCTCACTCTAACTTACGACTGCGAAAAGATGAGCGAGACAGGGTTGAGGTACGATGAGACGTGCACATTTTAGCACTTTTGAGGAGTAAGCAACAAACAGCAAGTCAGCAAGCGTTGTGAAGCAACTGGATTTCTAAGAACTTTTCTACACGAACCGTTAAAAAACGAAAAATTTTGGCGCAAAGATCAACATAATAATTGATAACAAAAAAAGTAATTAGCCGACATAAAAGCTCAGTGGCAATTCGACAGCTGCTTTCATGCTAACATACAACCGTGTTACACTTAAGAATTCAACGATTACAGCACAATTTTGAAGGCCAATTACTTTCGGCCAAAGTATATCTGTTCAGTCATATCTGATCGTTAAAACACGCAGCTTAAAAATTTGAACATCAACCTGCCGAATAGCTTTTGGTAAACATTATCGCAACCCAAAACTTCTGGTCTACAGATTGGTGACTCACCACCAGAACGGTGCACCTCATAATTGTTCGAAAAAATGGACACTCTTCCACAAGTTGCAATACCAGAATAACGGAGTGACCAGAAAAACATAATCGTCCGCATGGTAGCAGACGAATAATTCGACCTCATATACCGGCTCTAAGTTACCACAGACAAAGAGAATATGCTCTACACTAAGAGGAGGACAAGCTTTTATGAAATGATGAAGCAGTTGCTTCATCTCTTGGCAGCTATCTCGTTGGGACAATATGCTAAACGCATGCAAATATATACAACTGGCTGAAACCCTAACTTTCAGCTGCATCTGTTTTGCGAAGTTACTTATACCTTCATCGGACTTTCTTCTCTTCGTCTTTTCCACTCACTTCAGATCATTTTTATGCGTCGGATATGAACAACAGCAGCGACACAGCATATCGGTAAAAGCCGTATAAGCACCAGCAAGCGCAAAAAGCCTCTTTTCTGGATAATCGGATAGAGAGGATGGAGGATGACGGGGGTAGGAGGGGTGAGAGGGTGAAAAGACGAAAATATTTTCAAATTTTGGCGAGTTGCGCAAAACTTTTCAGATTATCGCGAATCACGCAGTCTAGTGGCAGCTCGGACAACAAATGGGACCGGGGAATTGCGCACATGTGATATATCATATCTATCTATCTATCTATATGTATATATATAACATGTATATATGTACATATGTATTCACATACACATGTATGCATGTATATAAATAACATACATATACATATATATATATATATATATGTATACCTATAAACATATGCATATACAAACATGAAAAAATATACATATGTAATATCAAAAAAACTCACCGCTTATGGAATGTATCAATGTGCGCCTGATTCTTGAATAACGAACTGAGAGGTGTCATAGGCTCTAACGATCGTCCACTATTGTAGTCAAAAATCTCGTGATATTCAGCCATACTGCTATCTTCCGGCAAGCCGAGTAGAGAGGTCAGACCACATCGCGATAACATTACTGTTAAAACGTCTGCACCGAAACGACCCACACAAATCTTCTTCAATTCACTCCAAATACGTTCGCCACTTATATTCTGAAAATAGTAATTTCCAAAATGCTTCCTACATTGCTGAGTTGCTAATAACGCACACGATCAAAATACATCAATTTCATAGTGCAATAGAGCCTACAGTTCGTTTGTTACTCACGAGCCAGAAATTCTATCCACGACGCATGTAGTCGATCTGCAAACAGTAAAGGCGAATATTGATAGCTGGCAGCCCTCAATTTCTTTTTCTCTTTTTTTTTTCGACGTCGCCTGTATATGGTAGTAAAAAAGGGCTGCGGCTGCACAGTTCTCATCGCTCCCCGACTCGACGGCTCTAGGGAGCGGGTACGCAAAAGCGAGGGGAGGGCAGTGCTATATTAGCTAACTTCATAACTACGTACGTTCGCAGAGACCATTATCGAAGGCTAAAATCAACTGTAATAACATCATCACACGCAATGAAACAACGATATCATCCCATGAAGATTTTGCAGTTCAATAACAGACGCAGAACAACTGAATATCCCTTTAAAAAAAAGAAATTCAGCACACCTTTAGCCCCTGTTTGTTCGCAACGATCGCATCAAGTGTACTTTCTTCGTGCGCATTTCCACTTTTTGCTATTCGTCCAAAGAATCGAAAATAGCGTAGTATCCTTAGATAATCTTCCTGAAGAGTTCCATCTCGTGATGTCGCAAGGATACTACTATATGGATAATTAAAGTCTAAGAATTGAGAATGTTCAGCGCGTAGTAAGCCCTCAACAGCAAATGTCATATGAAGCGAATTTTTCCCATATTTGTTGCTAAGTGCCATCCAATTGGGGATAGCTCTTCTCCTTTAAAAAAAAAGAACGACTTTTGCATCTGTTCGCAACCAAAATACTGCTCGATATGAAGTAAAATTTAGAGCGATCACCTGTATGCGTTGAGTGGCGTCACCAACAAACGCAACCCGCCTGGCTCGTAAGTCTTCGATACCGCCAAAATAATCGATTACAGTGCCATCCAATTCTGAAATAGACATTCTCAGCCATTGATGTAAATGACGCACCCTATTCCGCTAACTGCAATATGGCACCAGCAAAAGCATCCTAGTTTTATAAGAAAATACGAAAGCAGACCGAGAAAAAATGAAGAAAGAAAGTGATAAACAGGGAAAAGAAAGAATACGCACCTTTACCATCCCTCAACCCTTCTCTCCCCCCAC
>JPKZ01000441.1:26452-55531 GCA_000803305.1 Toxocara canis
TGCCCACACACACACGCACACGCATACGCACACACACGCGCACACACACACACACACACATGCGCACACACACGCACGCGCACACACATGCACACATATAGGCAGGCTTCTTCTGACATTTATGGATTCCAGAAAATCTATCCGAAAAGATCATCAACAGGAGATATGTGTGTTAGCAATTTTAACTTTTCAATTACATTCGAAAACCAAAGACATTAGCGAAAAAAACGAGAAAACTTACAAGCGCAGATATAAACAGAAACTGATGTACTGTTCTGGAGCAGAAGTTCGCACTTTCCCATTTTTCCTTTGTTCTCATTCCTCGCTTTGTGAGTTACTTCTGCAACTTGGTTTTATCCACTCTTCTGCAGCAGGCTCCCATGAAAATTATGTGCACGCGTATTGCTTTAATTCTCCATGACCACTAACGATTTCACAGCTGTGACTTGTCTAAGTAGAAAACTACGACATAAAAGTACATGTACGTAAACGCATATGTGCCGAGCCCTTTAAGATATATGCATTACAAAGCTGATTTCACTTAGCAAACTTTTCATTACGCGTTCGCGAGCAAAGCTTTTGTCCACAAGCGGTTGCGATCAAAATTTTCACTCGTTATCGTATCAGTAGCCATCGGATTATCAAAATGAAGTGGCATTTAGCATATGTCGTTGTCCATGCACAGAAATGAACATAGTGCTCGGAACGCAAACAATTTTTACAATCACACTTTTGGTAATGCCACCAAAAAAAATGATTGAAGCTAAGCGGAACCTCTAGAAGACTAATAAGAGCTGCGCATACATTCTTCTCCTTTATAACTTACAGTGATTCCCCTAAAATGTGTAATAGTCACACTAATTACACTTACTGCCCTAGGAACCATCAATTTTCTTCACTCCTTTGCGTTACTTTGTCCTTGCGTCAAACAGAAGTGTGATCAGGTGGTGAAAGATATGAAAGGAATGACCAGCAACAAGATCACAGAGTAGGCCAACGTGCTAAAAACTAGGATAAGAGGTGACGGAAGTAGGAGAACTGCGGCATCTGCTAATAATCTCACCCTATTGTTATACATATCTCTAACCTAATTAGAAAATTTTTTCTTAAACAGATCACTTTTGGAATAAGCTTTCGCTTCGAGTTGTAGCTGCTAACAACTGTTCAGTATTAAATAACTGTTTATAAAAACGTGTATGTGATTTCGATTTTAAGAGAAATGTGCTGTTTAACACATTTCATTTCATCATGTTTTATCTCGTTGGTGCTTTCAATTTATCTCTTTTATAACTTTAGTGTTTTTCTTGTGTCATATTATTTACAATTACTAACTGCCTCTCTCATTATTCATTCTATGAAAGAAGTTCAAGAAATTCATGATCATTGTCATTATTCGTCGTTCGCCACTTATAAGAACCTCAGTAACCTCTATGAACTTTGGGCACAACAGACAAGATATTCATAAAAGGAGCGCCATTAACAGTCTGCTGGAAATGCATTTGCTTCGAAATATTCGCTTAGTGGCTGGGTGAAGCACACCAACACACGCTGATCACCAAACACTACGTCACCTATACATATGAGATACTTTCACATCACAAAATAACACAAAAAATTAGTAGCTTTACTCAACCATACGGATAATCGTCACCACCCGAGATCGATAAACTGCAC
Source organism: Toxocara canis (assembly GCA_000803305.1). NCBI lineage: Eukaryota > Metazoa > Nematoda > Chromadorea > Rhabditida > Toxocaridae > Toxocara > Toxocara canis. Next base: position 28,127 of record JPKZ01000441.1, read on the forward strand.
GGATCGGTCCCTGCTTTTCGAGGCAATCCTAATCAAGAACCCTTCTTCTGGAATCTGAATTAATGAAGCTGACTCTTGTTTTGGGACACCGGAATGAATACGCACTTTAAGTGTTCCATCGAAGTGTCTCTACATTGCGCATCATTAGTAACAATGTTTGGCAAAGATATAGAGCATCCAAAGTTTGGACACTTCATGCGGACATCTGAATGGAGCACTACATCCGAGCAGCACAGAAGGCGAAACGAACACTAAATGTTGAACTCAATTAAATGGCAAAACAAACTCAAAGATTTGCTCGCAATGTGCTCGCCGAACTGGCCTCTAGGCTCTGCTGCACCGTACATTCCAACTTCACACTCGACACGCCCACATTTCGACCAACTATCGACCGACCGAGCAGACACAGCCAACATCAAACTGCTCTCTCAAAATGCCAACACAGACGCTCGAATGAGAAGATCGACACAACCTATGTACATGGACGACAACTCTTCAGAAAAGCATCGATGCTATGCGGAAAAACACTAAACGTGAACCCTCCACTGGAGTTTACAGTTTGGCACGTAGACACGACATGTACACCATATGAGCAGCTGCTTAGCACTAATGGCGGGTGTGCTGCTGCTACTGCTGCTGCACATTGTCACTGCAGTACAGGCGGCTTAAGGGAGCAAAAAGACGTACGAAAATCAATTACCTTAACTTTCTTCACGATAATCGCTTCTAACAGCAACCCCCTCGTGAAGCAAAATTTTACAGCGATCGTTCCGCTAAATAACCAAAAAGTAACCTTCGAAAAAATGTGATAAAATCAGCGCTATGGTGTCAGCGGTTGGATCGTAACTGCGGAAAGTGTGGAAGGAATGAAGCGGCAAGTGCATGTGTCTAAAAGTTTTCCGCTTTTACGGCGCGATCGTTACCGCTTCACGAAACCTCTCACCCAGACCCCGCTCACAGCAAAGCGCTACGAATTATGAAGCGATGTTGTGCCGCAACGCAAATGCACAAATTTCTGCATTGACATTATACAGTGAACCGTAACAGCTGCATTTCTCTAATCACATAACCTCACCCGCCCTAAGAACCCTCCCAAATTACATATTTTTATACGTTGCAACTAATAACTGAGTTGCACAGCGCTCGACCATAAACACCTTCACAAGAAAATCATCTAACTTTTCACGAGGTACTTTGATGAACTAACAACCACCGCTGCACACCATACCGGTTTTGCACACTTTATTCAACTGTACAAGCAATAACAATAAATGATTCGAAAACGTTGTCTAGATCCGTCTAGCTTGTATTGGTCCTTCCTTTCACAGTTGTAACTGCTCCACGCAAAATGACTTTCATTGTCCCCCTGTGTCCCTCTCGATTACTAAAAAAACCAGCTCCCGCAACATAAAAGAGCACAGTAGCTCCTCTATGAATTCCAAAATACTCGACTAGGACTTATTAAATAAGAAAGGATCAAATGCTCATAATTAAATAAGAAAGGACCAAATGCTCATATCTCGTCTAAAGATTGACAGATAGACGTGAAATCTCGAAACGAAGTAGTTCTCGGGGGCCAACAATAAATGCCAAACGTACAGAGACAGAGACGTACATATGCACATCTACATAACGGCACATAAAGACTATAAACTGCACCGAATAGGCTTCTACAAATTGTAAAAGCAGCGCTAATTACCAGTTCGATGGCAAACCAAAAATTAAATGACGAATGCGCAAATACGACTGAACTTCAAAAACACCTCCAGAAATTCAAGCGCACCTATAGTGAGTTCTCATTTGAACTTCATTTTACAGCAAATGGCGCCAGAGCAATTAGTCCTAATATTCATATAACGGCTCCCCCACACTAATTATTTCTATTCCTTAGGCCACCAATTTCAGCTTTTATTAACTGCGATTAACGCGCAAAGAAAACTAACCGGCATTTCTGATGTATTATAGATCGATATTAACGATGGCCTGGTGACATGTTTGTCGACAGAAGCAAGGGAACAGTGACGTATTTTTTATGTTGGATAGAAATAATGGTGCTGGTAAAAACTCTGCTAATATGAAATCGCTTCGAACGAACAAGATGGGGGAGGACGCTGCACGTTTCCCGAGGAAATTACCAAACAGATTACAAAGGCATTTTAAGAGAATAAAAATCTTTGGTAAAATGCAAAGACGACAGACGACATCGTTGGCATGTTAAAATACTGTGGCTTCCTTGGATGCACTGTGCAATAACTGTTTTCTCCGTCTCTCAGAATTTCATTTCACTCCCAATTTTATCGCCATCAAATTCTTCACGTTAATTTGGGTCTTGTAAGACTACGAATTCATAAACGTTCCTTTCCGTTAACCAACTATGACGCATCACAGGCACGAATAACGAGCGAGGCGATCAGATTGCAACAGCATTGAAACAATGCTATCAAATAACTACACAAAATTCGTTAACAGAAGAAGTTAGCAGTATAAAGTCAAGCCTAATTGCGCTAAATTATCGAGGCAAGAAAGTCCATGTATAGCTCTTTCCTGTATATTGAGAGCACTGGATTAAAGAAAATCAAATACAATACGACTAATGCAACAGAGAGCGACGAACGAACCGCAAAGGGTAACTATCATAATCGCCATACAACTTTTCATGGCATTCCTCATGCCGTCATAACTTGACATTTACATCTCGTTGAAGATGGACCGTTTCTTAAGATAATTAAAAATATTAGTTAACGAGCAGCAGTGCGCACTTCAGTCAGCTGTGATAGCACGTATCTTATTCATCTCGCCTATAATGTCTTCTCTCCAGAGATACCACATGAGAAAACCGACTAGCAGACACGTCGAATAGGCAGCTTTCTCGATTTGCACTTTAGTTTTTTTCTCTAGGTTTTATTCTTCTTCCTCCTCACAATATCTTCTCGTTGCTTTGAATGAATTTCAGCCTCAACTCCAAATCGAGTTGGAGCTTGTCATTTCTCTCTCTCCCTCTCTTTCCCTATCCCCATTAACTGAAGGAAGGATGCAGATAGGCAAGAGCGTAACTATACAGGATAGTTGGAGAGAGAGAGAACTAACTCATGTGTGTTTCAGACGAAACACTTTCCGTGATACGCCGCCACCATATAAATACGTTAAGGCTCAGAAACGACGCACAGCGGTTTGCGGGATAAAAAATCTTAGCCAACAACAAGTAAAAACGTGCCTTAGCCCTCAACACTTTTCTGACTCGTACAATATGATCACTCTTCAAAATCGTGCACGACGAGCGTCATCGATTTCGAACGGCAGTCATTCCTATCCTCTAGGGTGGGCGTGCATAAAGCAGATAGGTGGGGGTAGAGATGGGGGGATGGACAAATTTCTCTCTCCTCCCATTCTCGAGCGAAATCTCTCCTAACAAGAAAAAGCTTCGTTCTTCTCATCCCATCGTCTTCCAATGCCAGGCATTCGTAAAAAGGAATTCTCAAATTATCTACTTTTATGCAAATCGCGTTTAATTCGCAAGTAACCTTGCCAACGCTTATCAGCGTTACTATTATACAGCTACTAAAAACCCCATAATGGACTTCACCATGCTGAATTCACTTCCGCGAAATGCCTTCGATGAATTACCTCATGATCTACATATACATGCAATTGTATATTACCGAGCTGAAATATAGCATCTAATCAACAGTGTTCGCCCGTTTACTGTACGTCACAGGATTGTGAGTAAAAATGAATAAACAAAAAGGAATAATTTGTATCTTCTGTCTCAGATACAATACAAGCAAGAACAACGCACTCAACACGGCATCTAACCGATATGGAAGCCTCTTTGGGGAAAAATGTTAGTGGACGTCTTTAATATTTCCCGAAAGAGTCAAGACGTCAATTTTTGCAATAATAGTAATTTTTCATCGCGTTAAGAATCTTGGCTGACAACTTATTGCAATACGTTACCTCTAACTTCCACCTCCCGCAACCTAATTCCCCCCAACTCTCCCCCTCCCGCACCACCTGGGATTTATATTCCCGGCGTGCGATTTTCAACGTTAAACGCACACTTAGGAACAACCGAATCCCTGCGATTTTCAAACTGCAATTCGCCGTTGCCGCACTTTCTAGAGCTGTCAGACAAACCACCTCCCACGTCAAAACAAACGAAAACAAAAAATTCACCGTTTTATGGTCTTTTTTTGTCTGAACTTTCAGTAAAACATGCCTCCCTTCCTATAACAGTCGTAACGCGGTCTTGTTCATTAATATTCCTAATTGATATTCTTCGAATCGATTCACTGAAAGCTCATTTATCGGTGCCGCCGGCACCATTTCAAAGGAAGCATTTTTGGAGACTTCCCAATCTACGGATGCAAGCTCATTTTGAACGCTCAAACACTCTGCGTATATTTCATCCAGCTGACTCATTATGTCACCCGAAATTTCCCTACTCTCTTGAGCGAGAATTCAAGGTGAATAAATTTTGATGAAATGCACAGGTGTGAATTCGTTAAACCAATGAAACGAACGAAAAAATAAATAAATAGAGCATTCGATATCTGTGAAAACGAATTATGCAAGAAAACAATCGAGGCAATATTGGAAATGTTTTATTTGGGAAGAGCATAATAACGACCGCACATATAAAACACCTCTATATAGTTTGTCACTTTACGTGGCGACCTTCGTTTAGATCATGCAAATATCACGCAAAAAAAACATTACCTTTTTGCCAAAATAATCGAAATGCAACGCATCATTTCCAGTGTCACAATAGCTGCTCAATTATGAGTGACCGAATTTCCCAATGCAACATATCTTTTAAAAGATAGCACCAAGCATGATAAATAATCGATTACATAGCAACTGAGTCTTTTTTTGATAAAGCATTCACCCATTTCCTTCCTCCCCTTTGAACATGATCAACAACAGCTTGTGTTACTCAAAATTTTCTCAGCCAATACTAGTCTCTCATATAAAAGTGTAACCATCGATAATGGAGAACATAAGTCAAATTTAACTTCGAGAAAAACAGCGATACTGGATGGTGCTTTATATTCAATGCAATCAATATGCTCATATAAATATATTTGCACGCAAAAAAGTGGCAAAAACAAATTGTTGTTTTATTGATTTTCATGCAAGTTTGAGGGCTCTTTGCTGTGATTACGAACTTCATGAGTCGAAACGTACGCAAATAAATCGTCATTCCAAATGAGTGCTCCAACGCATCATACGGTCAAATGTGATATAAACTCATGAATTTCTCGCCATGTATGCGCCTTCGTAATCCAATGGCTTTGACTGACACAAGACAAAAACTACTATCATCTCCCTCCCCGTCAACGTTCCAGTCAACGGCACAAGTACAACGATGATGCAAACTGGTGACATACGTTTGCGACTAGTTGAAATCTCTTTTACACGAATGCATCATTTATCACTGTCCGCAGCTTACAAAAATCGTCGAATTACGGATGGCGGCACAATCGCAGCACTACACATGTGTTATTCATTTCACTTAAACATGTATAGCAAAAGATCAGCGTATGACTAATAACGACCTAATCATAAACATTCTCTGCCTTCTCATATGCGAAATGCTTTGCGAATGAATGTCAAAATGTTTAGGTGACAACTTTTCATCACAAAGAAGGGAAGTGCACGGCGTACATGAAAAAAAAAAAGTGGTACAGAGAAAGGCAGACAATGTGTTAGTGAAGGAACCTTTTAGCATACACTGCCACCTGTTATACCCCTTTTCGAGATCTATGAAGACAATAGCGTTCAGGTTTCTTTTCCATGTACACACTTTACAAGTTCGAACAAGCATCAAACAATAAGTGTGCAGCACAAAAACGGCAGCTAGTTAGCTATCCATTATTGACAAAAGCATAATAACGGTTTCACCCACTTGTAAAATTTCTGAGCGCAAGAAACGTGTCAAAAAATAGAGATACTTTCAGAAATACATTCTGCAATAAGATTCGAACAAACGTCAAAAAAAGAATGTATAAATAGAGCGAGAAAAGCTCATCGGAATTGAATGCATTGAGCCAAAACTGAGTACAGCAAACCCTCAACGGAAAATCAAGTCCAAAAAAAACTTGTGATCTTAAACTCCACTGCAAAACATGAAACCTCCTTCTAGTGAGATGCAAAGAATCTTTCTACAAAAAAAAAAAAGAAAAAAAAGACTTGGCACAATTCTGAGTCTCTTGAAGTGCGAACTCAATGAAACACAACTGTTACGAACGATAAAAATCTATCCATCGTTCACCACCGAAATGCTAAAAACGCCTCTGGCATTGCTAATGCAATTTAATATGACAAACAGATAAGATATAAGCGAATTATCATGTTCAACATTTCAGTGGCTAGGCCAACTTCTTAGGCGCAATACAAGTATGCCAAAATGAGAGAACAAAAACTGCGATAAGCGGTAAAAAAAGAACCCGTTTCAACACTTTTTGATATGGGGCCCGAAATTTATGAGCATCCAGCCCGACTGTATTCGAATTCAACCCAGTTCAAAATTAATTTATGTGCAGACTGATAAATACTGCTGTCATATTTCGATGCGCTTGGAACTTTCAGCCTATTTATTCACCATAACTGTTAGATTTACGTATTCCTTTTTTTGGTGCTGCGTTGACATACCGATTTATCCGCTTCTGTCAACCTTTGTAAAACACCATTACATAAAAATTTACATAGCGCTTTGCAGTCAAAAATCCCATTTAAGCGTCACTAACTGAAAATTAATACAAAATAAAAAGAGTGATACAGATGAAGTAACTTGCAAGGGCTACAATTCGATTAATTTTTATGAAACAGTGAACATACTCGTCTCAATTTAAGCGACACTTCCCTCTAAACGACAAAAAAAGAAAAAATTGACGACAAAAAAACCACCTGAACCGCCCGTCAAAGTTTTTAAACCAAACAACGAGAAAAAATTCAACGTGCGTATTTTCAACATACCAATCCAAAAAGCGCATTTTTCTGTGCTGCAACAGCGTTAAATTAAAGCTGTTTGACGATCTCATGCCCTCTCATCCTCATGTCACTGCATCTAATACTACAATCAAAGAAATGAAAAAAAAAAAGAGATACGAAGTCCTCTGCTGAACATTAGTGCCACCTCTTGACCAAGCACGGTACTCGAACTGCTTCAGAGACCTTTTGTTTGAGTAAGCACCTCCTTTGCAGAAGGATACCGTTCCCAGCCTTCTGACATCAACCGTCTCCACCCTCCCCCCTCCCCACCATTACCAATAAAAGAGCTTTCCTCTCTCTTCCTTCCAAACTTCAACGGTTTCTCATCATATAAAAAAGCATCATCCACTGTTTCTGAAAAAAAAAATGGAGACTTGCAAGCGCAGTGATGATGTCACATCTAGCAAAATTAGATCTCATGAATCTTTTGAACATGAATTTTGAATCCTGCGATCACTTACTCGAGGACAACGAGAGAAATGGATGGAGGATAAGCGCCCACCTCTCTCTCCCTTCATGATGCGGAGATGAGATCGGCACAACGGAAAGGGAGCGAGGAGAAGGGTGGAGCGATTACGCTCGAATTTTTCGAACCCCACCATAACCATCTCTCTTCTTCCTTTCAACGCTACTCTTATTGATGGCTGAAAAATTCATAATGCAGACTAAGTATTTGAAATACCACTGCGAACTCCAAACATGCACGTCCAGAAGAACTAGTCCGCATCCGTATTCTCGTTCCGATTTTGCATATATACCGGACCCCGAGAAATTTCAATCTGAACCCCAAGCAAGTTTTACACACTCCACATTCGGAAAATTATGGGCGATCAGCAACCTCAAGCAATACCACTGTCTGGACTGCTAGCAGACAGCAACCACAAATTATTTACATTAATTTTTCAACGACTCCAGCCTTTGTCTCATCTCCTCGAAATCGACAGACTGCGCTTCAACTGCAGCTTCCGGTGCGACCAGTGTGTCCGCGACTGCGCTCGGCGCCTTACCAAGTTCGCCAGATGTGATTTCGAACAAAATTTTATCCACTTCCTCCTGCAAAAACCAACCGCCCATATCAAAAGAACTTCGAAAGGAAAAATGAATGGCATAAAGCAGGCTGGGTCACTATTTCTCTTCAAAGTAGTATCTCGTCAAACTTTCCAACCTTACCGTTTGGAAATGCCATTCAAATTACTGCTTGGGTCCAAAATTATCACATCTGCTTAGGCCTACTAACCACAATTATAGGTAAACACATCGCCGCTGGAAGGAGTGTTACGAAGGGGTTACCCGTGTGTGCTTCCAACACAAGTACACGTACGGATTATGAAACCGCATGAAGAACGAGAGATTAATCAATGAGCGCACTTGAGAGAGCGCCATCTGTAGCCCATGTATTAGAGATAAAACGGTGGAAGACAAACGGAAATAAGCTTTGTTTATGACAAGCTGTACAATTTTCCAAAATAACGTGGCACATGCGAGTCTGCTTTGTCGTGCGAGATGATCGTTTTAATAGGGAACTGCATCAAGTTATGCTAATATGAAAGAGTATTGAAAAGAATTTACGCAAGTTGGAAGTGTTGCAACAACGCTCTGATTAAGAGCTTATGAAATTGGGATATTCTGTATGTTCCAACAGACTCTCAACTCTTCCCATCTGTCGATATTCTGTGCCCTTCTTGATGTCACCGGCATTAAAAATCCATCCACAGGTAAGATTCGGGTGGTATAAGAAACCATCGCAACTACTCAGACTCGATTCCGGCATAAGCAAACCGGATAAGTTCGGTCAGCATTAAAAACGAAACGACCATGAAGGACAAACCATACCTGAGCGGCCTCCTCAAGTTCCTCTGGTTCTACCGATTCCATGGTTTCTTCGATCATCTCATCTATTATCCCTATGCGCATCATCTCCCTCGACAGCTCACGCATTGTCGTCATTATCTCTGGTACCTTAAAAAATATTTGTTAGGCTGACCTCTACATCATCTTACAGCACTGTATGATCAAGGATTCCTTACGTTAACCTCCTCCATTTCGCATGCATGGAGAAATTAATGTATACCAAAAATGTTGGCTACTGACATACACGATGCTGAGTAGCGCATAAACCGGATCGGCGGCACTCTCTAAAACGAACAAACGGTGAACTCTGTCTGAGCACTGAAAAATGGGGATGTTTTAATTGGGAACATAAGTGTATTCTCTGACTTCAAACGATACGACGGTTCACCAAGCGAAACGGAAGATGAGTAGGGAACACATGATGAAGGAAACGATCTATGAAAGTTAGTCAGTCCAGGCGACATTATAGTATACCGCTGAAGAATAACAAGACAGAAAATAGCAGAAGAAACAATTAAACAGATCAGAGGCGAGACGATGAAGCAAAAATCGAGTAGCTAACGAAACGAAGAAATAAAAGCAACCTTGACGAGCTGTTGCATATTCTTCATAACCTCGGTTGAATGCTGCAACGATCCTGCCATTCGCATTGTGGCGAGTTGTTGCTGAATACACATCACCACCGAGTTGATCTGCGCCTTGCTCGCATGAAGCTTCGAAACAGCCTGGAAACCATGCCTTATTAACATAAAATTGGCCTACTGAGCTCCTCTACCATAAGAATCAAAGACCGCTAAACTCGTTAGCTATCCACTTAAGAACTGCAAGCTGAAGAACCCCTTCCAGCACTCAACATCATCTCACAAATAGCACCTGGCTTGCATCACATTTCTTCAATGTGCTTGCACAACTGATTCTTATCTCTAAAATGATTACCGTTTTTTTGTTTCGCTTGTACTTCTGACCAACGTCTAAAATTTCAGCAACGATGTTCCAATACCGTTCGCACGGCACCGCTTCTCGTTGCTTCTACCTGACAGTCTTCACATTAGCTGGCTAGAACAAAACAATTAAATGGCTTAAACAAAGCAAAAGTCACATAATTTGAATTCTCTACGTTGGCCCACACACATCTGATAATACTAAGTAATACGTCCGATGATCTTTCATTTCGCCACTTCTAAACTGTTGAACGCGAACTGCACTAACAACAAACCTGAAATCGGAAGATCAGATGAAAATGCGCCAGTATAAGTAAGAATAAATTATGGAAACCTTTCTTGAGTTGACGATTGACTTGGCCAGCACAACGCATACGTCACGGTCGCCCTTCTTTGCCGACTCTTTTATCTGCTTCTTCACCTAAAAATAGCTCACAGCCCTACATCTTTTATACTCCTATCAAACAGTCCCGAAAGAGTAAACAGGAATAGTCAGACAAAACTTACGAAAGAGAAGACGCCGAAAAATCCCCTACCCTAAATCGAAATCCTTGCTAAACCGAAAAGACATGTTTTTTTGCTCACATATTCCTATGCAGCTTCGTTTCCCTTCTTGAATAAACGTTTACGACACAAACAATTTCTCTCCTTACAACTATTCTGTACGTCAACAAGGCACTAAAATGGTTAATAGAACAACATTAAGAAAGTAGAAATCTAAAGCAGCACGATAAATACGGTTCAATTTTTTCCGATGTGCATCCTTTCGATATAAAACGTTGGCATCGCAGATAGTTTCCAGATTCGACGGTGCAGCTTGTCTGTCTGTGATTGTGCCGCAGCTTCCGCGTGCAGCACAGCACACCCCAACAGTGGAGAACAAACAAAACAGCGCCTAAAATGAAAATCGAGAAAGTGCAACCTTAAGTTCCTCTCTCTCGATGGCATGAATCTGACGATCAAGCTGTCGCATCTCAACCCTCATCTTGCGCTGCAGCTCTCTCACTTGCTCTTTTGTGTCCACCTTCTTCCCTTGACCAAATAAACCCATCATCGTATGTCACTGGTGTTAGCACTTCCTAAAACGTAAATCGCTTTTGCAAAACAGCCTACGCAAATAAGTGCTCGCTACGAAAAACGATTTTATTAAGTGAATCCGAAATGCGACAGAAATACCGCATAAATCACACGCTCCGAATGCTAACGTTTCATTTTAGAAGAAGGAACCTCCACAGAACGCCCCCATTTAACCTCCACTGAAGCAAATTCTCTCTCTCACAAAAAAAAAAGAAATGCAAGAAATATTGTTGAAACAGTTGTTTTTCGCGCATCATTCCTTTCCCTGCACCAAACCTTAATTCTTCTTGTACCAGCCACTCAAATTCAACTTTAAAAAGCATGAAATAAAAACTGCTGGGGAAAAACTGGTGAAAAAAGGTAGCAAACAACGCAAAAGGACGCTTGCGCAACTAGAACGGTAGAAACCTTCCTATTACTGAGTGGTCGTTTTGTAACTCAAAAGTACTTAAGAAAAACATGTGACTTGTCTTCACATTATTGACGCCTTTTATAACACGTAGAAAAATTCAAACGATTGGAAACGAAACGTTTCAAAAGAAACGAGAACTCTATTCAGACTGCTTTAAAGTCGGGTAGACACACTCGTCAATATGAATCATGCTACCAGCAAAACACGAGTCACGTGCATGTAACGTAGACCGCCTGCTGCTTTCGTCAATGAGCGCAATGCCAAACAAAAACACGAAAACAGACATGCACGCACCACTCCAAAATTTGCAGGAATGAGTGCGGGAATGATGTGCTGATGATCAATACGGACATCGAAGTTATTATTGTGCGCGCTCCTTCCGCCGCTTCAGTCGGCTTTAGAAATAATATCACGTTTCATGGAAAACAGACAAGCTTCTTATATGAATTAAATGATTTCTTCTATGCAAAATATAAATCAACCCAATTCAACCAGCCAAAACCCTATTCATTCGCAAAATAAAATGCCTTTCAACAATCCATCGTCTGAAGCAAATGAGCTCAGACAAGGACTACAGTATCAATGTTTTCGCTGCAAGAGTTTGCCTTCTTCAACTTTCGAAACCACGTACATCACAGCAACAATCCGGACAGAACGTTGAGATGTTCCTCGCTCCTGGTTAGAATTTCAGTCTGTCTCATAACAACATGTGGTTGGACGATACTCTCTTTTTTCACCCGGAAATCCACAATCGTTATTCACTACGAGCAGCCATTGGAGACAACGCTGGGGAATTCTGTCTATAAAAGGAGAATTATATTTTTTTGAAAGTTGACCCTCAAACCCCCCATGACAACACATTAATGAAATATACGAGTAGATATGACTGAAAGCATCTCACCATAATAAAGCTAATATTCTTCAAGGAACGCACAGGGGAAACTTCGTTAACGTATCAATGGTTAAGATCAATAAATAACAACAAAACCTACACAACTGAAGAATAGCCATTAGCTTAGCAACAAATCAACAAATGACTTTTCATTTATTTTTAATAGCTAGTAATATCGCATTGCCTCTTCCCCCTCCTTGAAAAAAATGACCGTTTCAGTTACTCTAAGCGAAGTCACAGTGTTATGCATCAATATCAGTCACGCTAATTCGCTGGGTTCGATTCCCGGATGCTTACCCTACGGATCGCCAGCAGGCTCACCACCAAGCGTTCCGAAACTGATCAAAACAATCATGCGTGGGCATCCTTGGCAGCTGCATCAATACCGGAATCGATGGAAGTGTATGCCTTTGCATCCCTTTGCATTGCTAATTTGAAAACTTCCACTGGTCATCTACTTTCAAACAACTTCTAATTCCCGAACGTTCTTTATAGGTGCTCTCGAACAGTTGTGGAACAATAAGCAACAAATACACACCGTCGACATCGACATCAGCTCGTATAAATTGAACGAAATAAAATAATAGAGGAAAACATATTCGTTTAGTAAACCAAAACAGCAAATTTTGGCATATGTGGAACAAAACGTATCGCCCAGGCGCACAACAAACAACGTAAACCTGCCGTTTCGGGATAAAAACATTAAAGCACTTCGAAATGCTAACAAGCTGAAAATGTCTTAAGCATGTCCATTTCCATAGGATGCATCTCACCAGGGATTACCAACGAGTGCACTGGTTCACCCATATCCGTTGTCACCATTTTCGACAACGTGCACAACACTATCTGAAATTCGCTTTAAGCATAAACATTCTCGATCCTTACACATGTCCACCACAACAAAACGATGTCGGTATTGCGTGTTGCTTTGAACAAAATCCACTTCTCAAAATAGCCCTCTCCCCCATCCAGTAAGCCATGAATTTAAAAGTTCTACCTCCGACATGGGCACTTAAGTTCAAAAACCATGGAATACTAAGGAGTTCCACGTTAAGAACCCTATTCAGCAAAAGCTGGAAAATATACTGCTCTCTCTTCCCGCCCACCCCCCTCCCTTTCTTTGGAAAGCTATGAACTCTGAAGTCCCCTAGGATTTTATTTCAGGAAACAAGAGGGTTTTATCTCGTGACTTATGTATATAACCTATCTGAATTCTGAATTATAACACCAAAGATACGGCCTCCGAATTGTCCTATGAAAGAAGTAAAGAGTTAACTGAGTACGTCACTCAAACATCACCCTCTGCAAGCATGAGTACTTACTGCTGAGACTATCAGACAGTGCTTAGCACATCACAATCTCTTAGAGTAGAACATTCCCATTATAAAAAAACAATTTTAAAAAAGCGAACCAAATAGTAAGGCCAAAGTTTCAAAAAAGGCAATGAGAATACCTTCTGATTCTCCCATCCGACTCTCGCTAGTCCAACACAGGGCGTTTCACCCGAATAAGCTATAAAAATGTCCTTATTTATCAGAACTCTCTGAAAAGTGCACCATGCCTACTACTGCATATCGTTTTTGTTGGAAGACAGCAAAAATAAATACATTATGTGAATCGATTAGTGCGCTCCTGCCTCTCAAAGCTACGAAAGATACATCATTTCATCTTCTAGAATTCATCTTTCTTACCTATCATGCCAGTTGTTCAACGGTAAATGCGATGAACGTAACCGCTTCCATCCTATCAGCGATAAATTCGTTCTATTTCGAACAAATGCACAGCAATTCCTATCTTTTCTCATATTCCATCCAAATGCAATACCTTTCGCCCCAAACAGCTCACTTCCACTGCTCTCTTCATAAATGAGGAGCACTTCACATTTGGAGAAAATATATGAGCATCAGCTTTGAAATTTTTGCATTCAGCTTTACACTTCGCATTTTTTAATGCGATCTTTCGAAGTAACGCAGCGGCCAAAAAATTTTACACAATCAGATTTTGAAGAAATCAAAGACGTAAAAGAAATTAAAAGTCTAAATACAGACTAACAGATCACAAACTGAATGAAAAAAAAACTAACCTGGTTGAATGCCCGTTTTCTGCTTTCGTTCAGCGATTTCTATCAGTTGCTTCGCCGCTTCCGAACAGCTCATATATCGAGGAGGATCATATATCTTACGACCTCTGCAAAGCAAATCAGCCTAACAAATGCACAAAAATTCATTAAAATTGCAATAAGAAAATAAACTAAATTGAAAAGTAAGTACCAAGAGTGGCTAATTTGTAAGATCAGTAGTCAGTGAGCATTTGTAGACGTAATGAAAAAATATGCACACTTCAGATGCTTTTCAGACGTTATAGTGGATAAGTAATGTCAACGAAGACGACACGGACCTACCAAAGTTTGAATTTCTAGAAATTGCGCGGACAAGCGAAACACCTTCTCGCGCAGCAACTTCGGAAACATTTTTGCAACATTTTTCTGGTCGGTGAACAAGCTACTGTTCTGTAATATACCGACAAAAAATGACCGACCTATTACTGTAATTCACTGTTGACCGATCTATTACTGTAATGCACCGTGTCTTCCCACTGGCACCAAAGGCAGTGTTCCTCCGCCGGCACTGAAGCATTACTCAATACCATAAATTTGGTAGATGATAAATGCTAGTTGTGGACACCATTTCTGGCGGCATGTCTTCAGAGATAACGTGTGGGAAAGCGCAGCACAAAATTTCTAAGACATACTTAGATGAGGAGATAATAGCCAATAAGAAATAAAGATAATTTCTGAACAGATATAGAAAACAATAAAATATCAATTGTGCAGGTATCAAAAGATTCAATAAATGAACATCGGGCAAAAAAGAAAAGCACTTACTTGATAAGATTGTCGATCGATTGTTCTTTCACTTTAATGTCTGCAAAGCAGCGTAGGATTAGAAGCTATCCTTTTAGTACGTACTCCTAAACCAATATCTGACGAACATTTCCCTCATCGAGTAAAAAAACGCAAGCAAACATTCTGCTACTATCTCATACAAGTGTTCAATGGGCCAAAGTAACAGCAGCAACAAGAAACACCTACAGATAACCCCTCCTCTCAAATAGAATACAGGGTGGAAACAGCGGCGAAAGGGGTAGCGTTCTCAAGTCTCACTTACCAATTTCACGTTCGTTTCATCAATTCGTTTTTACGTTCGGATTCGCCTCTATAGAATAAACATTTTCTAAACATTCGATTAGGCGCAATTTCGATCTAGTCGATCGAACGCTCCGAAAAGGTCACTTATGGGAATGGGATTCCAGATGCACTTCTCTCAAATAAAATATGCACGAGCACGGCATTCATGTAGTAAAAAATAAGAAAAATTGACGCATACGTCATGTAGCAACGAGTAAAAAGAGAAAAAGACAACTTTTACAACCTTACGAGGCTCCAACAAAGGGACGGAGGGATGGGATGGTGGAGGAGGAAAGAAGTATGACTGAGAGATGTATAGTTGAATGTGGACTTACACTGAAGGGTTATACGGGATTAACCACTGTTATTTAGTGTATTTTTTGCCTGTTATGCCAGGCACCTCATGCGAATTTATCATCTCCTAATACCCAAACCATACCATTACTCAACCATCCTACCAACATCGATGAAACGAAATATGAGCAACTGCTCCGTCTACCCTTCATAACGTAACCTTACCACATTTGCACGGAATAGGCATATGAAAGATGACTGATAAAAAGAACTGCGCAAACAACCGCAACTTCAACACGACGGTCCAGTTGCGCCAGACTAGCATTTCAAGGACAAAACCGAGTACCGATTCTTCTGCCTACTTCACAATCGCCCATTCTATCATCCACACCTGAGAATGGAACGCTTCAGCCCAAGTGCTAGTAATAATGCTCTCTTCAATTTTTCATAGTCACCTGTGCATCACCTACAATGAGATGGCAACGTTTAATAGAACGATTTTACTGCGAGATAATGATCCACGCCAACTGCGTACAACAACTCTTAACTACGACTGCAAAAACAACTTCGAAAACATTTCATTCCACATCGGCACACTTAACAAAAGCATACGTTAAAAATTTTAAAAAATGAGATCGCATTAGTTTCAAAGAAAAAACGGCGACGATACACAGAACGCATAAGGTCATGAGCAATGACAAACGAAGACAACCAAAAAAAAAAAAAAAAATCAGCACAAATTCAGGGAGCTAGCAACAGCTATCCAAAAATACGCAGCCCTCCCAAAGAATCCGTTACGGGAGTTCCCCATTCACAGAAATGAGTACTTGTGAGCCGTTAAGCAAATAATAAATAAGAGAAAATGAAGCACAAAAGCTACTAGCATTCTTAGATATTCTTTTCGAAACTAGCGCTCGAAATTTCAATACGAAGCAATTGTCCCCCCTCTCCCCCCCCCCCCCTTCCCCAAACCCCCCCCCAAATCAATTCGGTCTTTGCTGAATAAAAAAATGTGCGCAATTTATGCTAAATCCAAATTATTGTACGTTTTGACACCTTGCCAGGAACACATTTTCAGAAAACCAGTATTGTAAGCTTCCATAACAGTTAGAAGACATTCATTTAAGTGAACGAAGAATCGGAAAAAGACGATAAAACGACTAAATGATTGTCCGTAGTTGCTCTCTCTCGAAGATGAGAAAAAAGACTCTGACTATGCGCAGGAACCATGCGCGGACAAATCACTTTCCCCCCCCCCCCCCCCCCCCCCCTTACCCAATCGTACCTCCCACTCCCAGCCATTCGAAAACCATAAAATTCTTTCAGTAAACTGCGCCAAATATGAACAAAAACAATTTTTAAAAGTTGCTCTTATACAACGACATAAATACGATCGAAGAAAACCAACAAACTATCCGGCACATCAAAAGATGCCTGCACCTTAAGAAAAAACAACGCTGACACTATTGAAAAAAAAAAATGCAAGAGCGCAGTAAGTGCCTAAAATGTAAACAACCCGTTATTTAGTTATATCGATGCCAACCAACCCCGCTATATTTATCGCATAACCGAAATTTGGCTTCCTTTGCCGAAATAACAGTTCAATTGCACTTTTGCCGCAAATACTGAGGGTAATTGCGCATATACATTTCCATCCCGATACATTCATAAAATATATCGTAATGAAACATATGAAACTAGACTAATGTTTAACAAAAAAAAAAAGAAAAAAAACGTAGTGAAACAGCGTTAAACGAACAATGCCAACCACCAACCTACGAATGACTCAAAACAACTTGTCGGATTTTAGCACATGCTGTTATCTTCTGCAGCGGTTTTTAATACCAAAGAATATTAAAGCACTTCCATTCGTCAGTTACCTAAAAAACTATTAAAACATCATAGATTCCTGGAGATTCAAGAATAAAACTCTTTTTCTGAAAATTTCAGTCGTCGCCAATGAAAACATGCACGAAGATCCTTGAAAATTATTTTCGTAACTAAAATTCCAATTTTTATGCCCCAAGAACAATAAAAGTACACCAAAATGAAAACTTTCGCTGCTAGAATTTGAGATCAAAGCGAAGCTGTCTGTTTACTTTACTCAACAGCGGCGAAACGGACGATACGAAGGAATCGTTATGGTGAAGAATCAATTGCACTATAATCACAACATTGATCGCGAAGAAGAGCAGCGATGCGAGCCAAATAAACGCGAACGTATCAACGCCTTTAAACTCAAAAAGATAAGCAGGCTGCAACCAAGCGACTTGAGCACCCATCCACATAAGCATCAGCATGGTGACACGTTTAGCGGACATCTGCAATTAATCAGCCATTAATGCACCACTATCTTTCGTTAAATACATTCGCGAAGTGAGCAGCACAGTTTTTTACCACCTTTCATGAAGAAAAGAAATGCATCTTCGATATTTACGTCTTTAGTTTCGGTGCAAACATCCAGCTTACATACCAAGTAAGCTGCTTTGCTGAAGTCTAATGAGGTAATCTAAGAACTATAAGACACTAAGACAATCTGCATGCTTCCCTCTTTATCCTTTTGACACCAATTTTTGAGTGGAATCAGGTGTCATATTGCACTGCAATTAGCTAATGGCAATTCTCCCTGCAAAATCGCACCCTCTGAGTAAGATTCTATTGGCGAAGTTATATCCAATAAAAAGTAAAGCTAATCTTATGCAGATGTGAGTGAAAATGTGGCCTACAAGTGAAGCTTGACGCCACAGCCTTATTCTTTTCGAACGGCTGCTCCGTCGAGGGATCGCGCCCCGCTTAACGACTACGCTTTCACTCGCCTCTATATTTGGCTGGCATAGAATCCGAGTAGGATTATAGTGGTTCCGTAAAATAGAACACTTAAGAAATAACGCCTTAAAGGAACATTCAAATATTTTGAAATGTACACTTCTAATATAACGTAATTAGTTGGAAAAAATTCCTTCAGCCTCGTTCTCTCATTTTTACTAAAAAAAAGACAGAAAAGAGTGCTATTTGATGACTCGTTTAACACAAAAAATTAGTAACTGAAAAAAAAACAATCTCATTGCAGTTCGCATACGCTTGTGTTCGTGCTGCATTTCCATATGTGAGCGTTGAAATAAAAAGTAAAAAACGCCCTCACCTCAACAGTTCGTTGCGCAATGGGAGCCAGACATATAAACCAAACAAAGTACTGGCTCGTACACACTTTATTAAATGCAACGAACGCAATCGTTATGAGCATCCAACAAAACGGCAAATCGTCATAGAACCTATAAAAGAACGATTCTACTTACGCGCATGCATTTATCGCTCACGAATGAGAACAGTGGGAAGCAGTTATTCGTGCGTGGCTCTTTTCTGTCTTTGTTTCCACTGTTTTCTCCTTTCTATGCTCCTGAGTGATTTTGTTTTAATTAAATGTTTTCGATTTTTATTCATAACCGCACTCTCACTCCAACAGCGACGAAATGGAACATAACACTGCGAGGCTGGCAAGCCAAATCTTTCAAGTGCATCTGAATGCAAAAATACGTTTCCCTGAATGAGAAAAGGAAGCAAACAATTCCCGCGCTTTAAAACAAATGATCTTTAGCAAAGGTGAAGAAAATATAACAGAAACGGTTGTAGCGGTCGGTGAAGGAATATTTTTGCGGATTGTGGATATGCTGAATGAAATGATTTAGGCAAAAAGAGAGCAGCTTGTCGACAGGGATGATGCTTCAGTTGGTAACGTGAAGGCTTAGGCTACACATCCTCGCCTTGTAAGAAAAGCATCGTAAGAACGAGAAATGAGAAGAATTCGATCACTGACAGTTCGGTACAAGACGGGGGTTATGGGATAGTTAGTTATCAGTATGTAAAAATGAGGATGTTACAACAATATGCCCTCGCCACATCTTTCCACTTCCCTGGACACAATTTCAGATCCAAAGTATCACATGGTGCAAGAAGGCTTTAGGCCCCAACATGGCTTCAACTATCATCCTCATTACCGAAAATCTATACCTCTCCCACCTCGTCCACCATGCCTGTGCGAGTCTCCTCCACCATCCACCATTTCCAGCGACGTCTTTTACACCCTGTACGAGCAGTCTTACTTTATTAACAACTAGTTACGCAATGGCGGTATACACCTAATACAGAAGTGATTTATGATCCCCTCACTCATCGAGGCTTACCTACAAAACGCGGCCGAAATCTGAGCGTCAATTTCGCGCCTTGCCAGAGAGATGATTTTAAAAATGAATGAATTCCGTGTTGCCGCTGAAGAGCTGCCACTGTATAAGACGATTAGATAACTATTCGAAACCCATTCCTTTATCCAATGGTACTCATCCATCAACACTTTACAGCAACTCCAGCGACTTTTCACGCCATGCGTGCAACTTCAGAGAAGTTCTGCACAGGAATAAAATCAAGCAGTGCACGGTAGTATAGAGGCGTACAGTCTTACTCAGAACAAGTCCCTGTCCTTTGACTCAATCTCCCATTTCTCTCGTTCCTTTTTCTTAACTATAAAAAAGTCATCCGTTTCTGCACTTTTCTAACTTCACAAAATGCTATCCGTCTCTTCATTTTTCGGGCTGTAAAAATTTTGGTTATCTCTCCCCAGCACTCCACACCTACGCCGCTGATCGACAGAGGTGAACAAATTTGTGCAATGGTCACCACACAGAGGAGGCACTCAAATAAAATCCCATGGAAGATTCTCTGCGGCAACGACAACGCAACATAAAATCTTAATGATATAATTTTCACTCAAAGTAGCGTATTAAACTATTAATGGAACGTGGACGACGAGTCGGGACAACGGTTTGGTGGAGAGCACTTCTGCTAATAGAAGCTATCGAATTTCTACTTTCTTGTAATAGAACTCATCTGATTTTAATTTTTTGTTAATGGAAGTCACTTGAATTTCGTAGAAGCTCACACAACCAAAATGGGAAGGTGCGATATTCTTTAATGGTTAACTAGAGCGGTCGGAGACATAGCGACTATCCTAAAACTTATTTTTAGATACTCTTTACAATTCTCTTTCTTCCACCTCATTTTCGAAAAATCCCTTCAAGAAATTTCACCAACCTGAACGATAGGAAGATAATCAGCGCCGCCTGCGGAACGAAAGCACCTAGACCAATGAGCTGAGAAAGCGTCGTTTCGCCATCCGATAAATACAATGGATAGAAATATGGCGAAAAGTTATGTCGCGTATCGATCCGAGATATATGATACATGAGCGATTCATCAAGATAGCGATTACCATACATACAATAATATAGTGCTACACTCACAGCAAAACTCATTGAGCTTAACTGAAAAATAAAACCAGCATCTTTAGTAAGGGGCGATACGATAACTCACACTGAAAACTTTTACGTTAAAGGAAATTTTAAAACGCGTAAAGTTCCGACTCAGCACTTGCGATTCGTAAACTTATTCTTGAATTTTCTTGAATGATAATTCTTGAATTTGTGAAAAGGCACAACCAACTGAGAAACACATATCGATGTTAGTTTGTAACTGAGCCTTTATGATGCACACCTTCATAACAAAACGTCAAAAGTGGTGAAAAAAAAAAACCTGCTCAGAGAAATACTTGAAATTTTCAAACAAAAAGAACAGAAAGGGTGCGAGAAGACAGACTGTTTTTCGTTATTGAACTTTTCCTGTTGATGCAGCCCTGCATCAAAAAAACTGTACAGCTGATGCCAGTAGAGCTAATACCAACTTTTATAATACTTACATTTTTCTCATGACATGTCCCACCCAAACAAATTATTTAATAGTGGATGAATCAGGAATTCTAAATTCAACTCACAGCGTTTTAACATTTTAGCTAGCCAAAAGTGGAAGACCTATGCGCGCTGGCTTCTCCAAAACAAGGAGAAGAGGAGGGTTGGAAAGAACTGAATCCGAAAAGAAACTGACTTCAACGAGAAGTTTTATGAATTGATGTATTTCAAGCTTGGATACATTTGAGGCGCAGGATGGTCGATTTCCAGAGAGGCAGCACGCTAAGCGAACCGCAATCACAAACAGAAACGGGAGAGAGGCAGAAAAAGAGACGCTGGAAGACAGACAGTGGAGCAGTGACTTTGAAAAACAGTACATGGGAAGGTTTGGGGTAAAATCATAAAAAAAGAAAAGTGAACGAAGGATTTCAAAAAATTCGCGACGAAGGACCATAACGTGTTATGCAGCAAGCAAATTTCAAACGATAGCTCTGAACGAACTGGACTGGACACGCTGTTCGAATGTTTTTCGCGTCCTCCATTTTCTTCACCGAGGGACGTTGAGTTAGGGAATTAAGAATTCCGCAGACTAGCACAGTGCAGCCAAAATGAATTTCTTTGATCGATCCACAGGAATTTGTATCCCATGTCTCTAAGAGAACACATTTGTGTCAATGCCTAGTTATTCCACCTAAGATTTTCAGTGTAAAAAATGGAATTCGTGGACGCAATAACGGTGACTTATGCATCGAAATTAGAGCAACCCAAAAGAACCACTGCCGTCCTCTCTCTTCGCCTCTGCGGAATGCGACAGCTCTGTATGCAACATGTTTCATTCCCCTGTGCATTTTCCTGCATACATCCTGTCTCAGCTGCCGCTACTTTGCTATTGTGAGTTAATCTTTGAAACTATTCTATAGAACAACTGTAACCGAAGACCACCATCATAAGAACAAAAAAAGCAAAGAAACAAAAGGAACCAATACAAAGACGAATCCTCTCCAATTGAAAACCAGTTTGCGCCAGTAATCCCAATATCCTATCGCTATGCGCGCATTTGAAACATATAAAAACACAGATGGCATATAGATAAGAGGGTAAATTTTCAGTTGAATCGCAAAAAAACCGTGCACAACCGCTGCCAACAGCCACTGAAAATGCGTCCAATACGTGCAAGCCAGGAAGTATTCCAAACGGACGAAAATACACAAGGGCGCCTACTTCAGCGTTTCATTTCAGAGTTCTCATATCCTTCCCTCACTTCTTCCATTCCACCTTACATGCGGAAAAAGAAGAAAAACTTACAGTTTCCCTCCTATCATAAGCATTAAAGTAGAGAGCTTCGATAAGTTAACGACAAAAACACGAACAAATTTCCACTGTTAAAGAGGAATCACTAAAATTTTGTTATGCGGCAACGATTAAGTTTGACTGCTTTGTGCTTGTATCACTGTAGAAACAGCGAATGCACATTTCATCAAATTCACATCGACCACTAGCCAATTTTCCCCTTAACTGATAGCTCAAAGATTAAATAATAAAAGTATGGAATTAACAATTGAAGCACCGCTCCCTCTCTCTCTTTACAACCGTTTTGGTATTTATATTCTAGTTCTCACTAACATGATTACTGAGTAGAAGCCATAGTGTACAGACGACTGCCGTACACACGACAACATCGGCGTTTCCTCGTGCTGAAATCACCGCGGTGAGCGGATTGGCCAACCAAAATATTATCACGCAATGTTTCGCTCGACGCGTCATTTGCAAACGCTGAAAAAAACAATAACAGAAGTTACGCATTCCGTTAATGGTGCTTACCCAAGTCAACCATAAAAATGCGGCTGACCAGAACAGAACAGAAAAAAACCACCACACGCAAAAAAAAAAACGATTTCAACAGGTGCGTAAATGAAAAAGTTGAGTTCGGTTTTCATAAGCAATCGAGAATTAACCACAAACCGCGATATTTGATGATGACCTCATTAGCAATTCAGAAGTGGCCGTTTTAAAACATAGATATCCAACGGTCACGTCCAACGTACAAAACAGCATTTTGCCTGCAAAAAAAAACAGTTCATTTTAATAATATCGTACAGAAGAGAGCTGTGCAACGAGCGCTAGCACTGCGCATTCATTTTGCCGTATTCCCATCCCAAAAGCAAACTGCTTTCTTCATGTGCGCAAGGTTAAACACATCATCTTTAGCAGCTATCATGCAAGCGCCCAATTAACATCCCAAATATTGCGCCAGCGACGACGAAAGTCGTTAGAAACAGCTGTCAGAATACACTGAACCTTCAATTTTGTTTCATATCCTTATTTCGCCTTTGTAACGAAAGAGGAAGTAATTTCGTCTCAAAAGCATAAACCTACCAAACTCGGGCCAAACGGTATTCGGAACAAGAAGCCAAGCCAAGAGAGGTGTATATCGATAAGTGGCCCTTTGATAAGGCGAATCACCTCTGCCAACCTGCGCAGCCGCATCTGAGAACACCTTGTAGTCGATATCCGTAAAACTCACCTACAAATAAACTCTACAACAAAAAGTCATACTACCAACTTATACAGTCTGTTTGGAAACTTAATTGAGGACTGTTCTAAAAAGACTCAACAGTGACAATTAACATATGTCCAGATTACTATGAAACAACAGTTGTGTCGAGGTGCACGAAACGTACAACAAAACAAAATTATCGTTTAACATTCATTTCGCCTCTTTCAGTAATTATTCCAGCACGTAAGCAATCAAAAAAGGGTTAGGAAAAATATGTGAAAAAGATGATTAATGCAGCTATACAACAGAACACGAAAACTCACGAAATAACTGATTGAAATAAATTGTTGAAAGAAGTAAATTCACGCTGAGGCACGCTATTCAAAAAATGTGAAAGAATTAAACTGACTTCGAAGAGGTAATCGTGTATAGGACCATAAGTGACAAGCAATGCACGAAATAGGAATGCGGTCATGAAAATTTTGTTGATTGTCCATGCGACAACCTCTTCTTCACTGCTGCATTCGTCCTCGCTAGCAGAACTCCTCTCTCCATTCCGCTTACCGTTTCTACCTCTTTTTCGCATAATCCACCAAGACAGAGCCGCAGTCAACACTTCAAATGCATTTTCAAATGAGAACTATGAATTCTCGTTGTGATCACCTTGAAATTCATTGAAAGCAAAGCAAACACAGCGATCGGGAGCGCAGGATGCGAAATGAGCGTTTTGCAATTGTGATCGTCAAACCGACCGAATGCACAGATATCGAAAAAAAAAGAAACTGCATTACTTAGGGCAACTCAAAATTTACCCTCTACAAATTTTCGATCAAAAATCCCGCAGTACGACATAAGCGAGCGCTCTCAGGGGTGAACGCACCGACCTTCCGTCGCGGTCGGAACTGCAGAAACAAGCTTGTGGCATGATCAAAAAGCAAGCAGTATAACTGAGCGGCCTTTTCGCTAACAAACAACACACTTCCCATATTGATCCTAAACGTTAGGCAGCTTCTCCTGGGGAGAGGTGCACATAGCCCCAAATTCGGACCTGAATCATACCTACTATGGGGCTAAGACAACAGATAATTCATCCGAAGTTGACGAATCTTAACATGAGATACCCTACTCTTCCAACGGCTTCACGAAGGTCGTTTAAAACTTTGGCTCTACTTTTGCAAGAGTTGAAACCACAAGGCGGATGGACGCCTCGGGAAAACTAGCAATCACAACGATAACGACTCTACGACCCGCTTTTTCATCGAAGCCCGCCGACACCAACACCACAGGCAACTATCAACTTCAAATCAAAGATAAATCCGAGCGGACTGACCCCCTTCCTGTCATTTACCCCCTTACGTCCGCAAGTGAAACAGATGGTGCCAGTGTAATGAACACAATGAACACAAATTCAAAATTCTCCAAGCTTTGCAGCTAAATATCGCCTCAATATCTACCACTCGTGATGTTCCAAAGCGAACAGAATTCCTCATTAGCGGGTAATTATCGGACTCCGGAAGAGCTTTAGAGGTGAATAGGTTATTTCATGATTTGGAACAGGAAAATCCTTTGAATACCTTTCTTTCAGCAGAATCGAACAATTCACAAGAAAGATACTGACTTTTATATCTAAGAAAATTTTTTTGAAGTCTTCCATAAAAATTCCAGGGAATTACACGTGCTATAGAAAACCGATTCCAAATACATGACAAATCAAGAGCGTGCTGGAAAAAGATGACAGTCTAAGCACACTTCCAATTGTGATTTTCAGAGGTGGACATCGTTGTCTTCCTCGAATGCGGTCATTTTCCCTTCGCCAGTCTCTGGAAATGGGGAAAGTGATCGCCAGACGATGAAACTGTGGAACTGCATCACATTGGCACCCGAAGCTGACGTTTAGTAAAAATCGCATGGATTATTGACGCTTATACTCAACTTTTTCGCGCATGTGTGGGTAGGAGTCGACCAATGCGATGATGAGTTATTCCGTCGTGTTCCCTTCCGAAAGTCCATTATTTATTCATTGCGTCTACATTTTTTTCCTGCTAAAAACAGACTTCTATCTTACTGATTTGAATACCTTCCAGTGAACATTATGAACAACGCGTATGAAGAGAACAAGAAATAAAAATGTCTAAAATAAGAACGTTCCCCAGAATCTCCCGCCACCATGAGCCAAGATGCTTAAAAAAGGAAATTTTGCAATTGGCGAACCCCCCCCCCCCCCCCCCCCTTCCCCCCCCAAACTATAGAAAACCGATTCCAAATACATGACAAATCAAGAGCGTGCTGGAAAAAGATGACAGTCTAAGCACACTTCCAATTGTGATTTTCAGAGGTGGACATCGTTGTCTTCCTCGAATGCGGTCATTTTCCCTTCGCCAGTCTCTGGAAATGGGGAAAGTGATCGCCAGACGATGAAACTGTGGAACTGCATCACATTGGCACCCGAAGCTGACGTTTAGTAAAAATCGCATGGATTATTGACGCTTATACTCAACTTTTTCGCGCATGTGTGGGTAGGAGTCGACCAATGCGATGATGAGTTATTCCGTCGTGTTCCCTTCCGAAAGTCCATTATTTATTCATTGCGTCTACATTTTTTTCCTGCTAAAAACAGACTTCTATCTTACTGATTTGAATACCTTCCAGTGAACATTATGAACAACGCGTATGAAGAGAACAAGAAATAAAAATGTCTAAAATAAGAACGTTCCCCAGAATCTCCCGCCACCATGAGCCAAGATGCTTAAAAAAGGAAATTTTGCAATTGGCGAACCCCCCCCCCCTCCTTATCTCCCTCAAAGAGAGGTGAAGGGGGGGGGAGGGGTTAAACATTATTCCTCTGACCCACTATGCTTTTTCTCCACAACATCACTTATACGATAAGCAACCTTAGTTTTTCGTATTAAATGCAGTGAAGAAAACTGAACTCTAACGATTATGCATGGACATTGCACGCTATGTGAATAGTCGTGAACAGTGATGCCATCGTACCAGATTTTTTGGTAGGATACTGTACTTGTACTTCCCTTCGAAAAATGGTTTTATGCTGTACAAATGCCACCCCCTGAAAAGACGGATCATACCGTACCTATACTGTACTTGGCGGCCGAAATATGGTACGATGCTGTACCAAGTATTCTGGCCCAAAAAGTAGAATACCAATACTGTACTTTTCGTACCTGTAGTTTTTCTTGCCATGCATGAACAAAATAGCACAGATTACTTTATTGATAAGTAA
The DNA here is from genome assembly GCA_000803305.1 of Toxocara canis. Lineage (NCBI taxonomy): Eukaryota > Metazoa > Nematoda > Chromadorea > Rhabditida > Toxocaridae > Toxocara > Toxocara canis. The sequence goes on from JPKZ01000441.1 coordinate 55,244, forward strand.
AAAAAAGGCAAAACTTAAAAAGGAATCATGTCCTTAATAATGCCCTGCAGCATCCGCAGTTCCAGTGGATGCTGCAGAGCATTATTAAGTTCAACTCAACTCTTGCATGGAGACGTTCAGCCGCTAGCCGTGTCTTCCTGAACTTCCCAACCACCCTTATCAGCGCATCGACCTCCGCACGGCATCCGGACACCTTCAGACCGCCTGCCAGCGCTAGCTGCAGCGTGTGAGCCGTGCAACTCAGTCTTTTCGGAAATCGCATATCGAGCCCAATTTTTCTGTCCGCCT